>JAYESA010000002.1:122598060-123198060 GCA_036927795.1 Iris macrosiphon
CCTCAAGTTTTTTTTTGATAGATATATCATTATCAATAATCATCAATCCTACCATATAAATTTTTGTACCTCTCATTTAAATTAATGTTTATCCTCGAAGTTTTATGATAATTAATCACCTCTCTATCTTGATAAAATCAATGATTTATCAACTCTGCCATATTAAATCCTTAATTTCTTATGCTTATCTTCCAAAATTTTAGCATCTCGTTTCTCTGGTCAAGTCATAACCTCTTCGTAAATCTACTATAGTCAAACCTCAATAATCCTGGTCTAAGAAATTCTACCCTTAGCCATGCAATCTAAGAAAATGTGTTCGGTCATGTGTCTTTTGTCCTGGTATTGCAGTCTTTGTCAGGGTGTACTACTAGCTATATTCTAACAAGAAAATCACGAATACAAACATGGTAATAGGGAATCAATCAATCAGAAGACGAAAACAACATAAGAAAAAGAAGAAACCTGCTAACATATTTCTTGCGGTATCCCCTATCTCTAACATACACTTAACTCTGGCATATTTACTAACTAATTCTTATTCCTGTACACTGATATCCATATCAACTAATCATTAGTCCACAAGACATCCATGATTACATCCTCATTGCATACACCTGTCTATTGATACCTAAATTTGATACCAAGAATCTCTAACACAAATTATAGGTCAATTGATGCATGTAAAGTTTGATACCTCTATCTCCTTAGGTACCCCTGTTCCACTATAGTACACCCACTGCTAGTTCTCGTTCCTACTACAATAGTCCATACTATTTGTTCTTATCACTCTAGTGCACACCAAGTGTAACACACCATACTAAGTACTGCTCTTTCCAATACAACTTTAGATGGACACCCAAGTCAGTCTGCAGTGCCATCTCAATCATGCTCAAGTTAACAGATCCTGACACATGTATATCATCTACTAATATATATTTCTCTTCCACCATAAAATTTTATCCTCATAATAAAATCATCAAAATTTAACCTTGGAACAACAAAATGTATACTTCCTCAAGGGTCAAATATTCAGTATTGAAATCAAATTTTTAATCACGTCTAAAATCTTTATAGCCTTGACCCTGTTTATTGAATCAATTTTGGAATCCTCAAAATTTTTTTTTTTTTACACAATCTCAACTCCTCAATAATTCTCAAAATTAAAATTCATTTCCACTCTTTAATTTATAAATCCATAATTATACATATAAGTGCTCACGGTTTCTAATACTTGAGGTGCACTCAATACACCTATTGTCTACAACTCTTAACTGGGTACTAAAATTGTACTGTCCGAATCACTTGCACTATTTCCTCCAATGATCAAAGTTATCATCACATGTATTTTCTTCCATGATTTTCAATCTATATTAACTGGTATATCATCCAATTATCATCACACAGAGTGCTTACTATTATTAGCGTCATTCTCGACTAATCCTCGATATAGAACCATTAGTACTCTTGGTATTATATCACTAGCTTCATTAATGGATCATCTCATCAAGCTCATTAGAACTCATGATTACCTGTACCTTCTATAACACTCATGTTTCTTTACTCTCATGGGCATGTATATGGTTCTTCATCTCGATTGATGTATATGTATTTCTCTTTAACCTTTTATAGCCTGTTAAACTAATCTGTGATATGCTTCACCATTTTCATTACCAATTTCGATATTTCTCTTCTCATGATATCTCATTATAACTCCTCATGCATATAAATTTCTTTACCTTTAACACACCCGATATCAATCGTCAAATTGAACGTCATGTTCCATTAATCCTTAACACAATTCCTGGATACTTAATTGTTCACGTAGATCATCCAATTGCATAATCATGATTATCCAGGACGGGTATATTGGCTCTGATACTAACTCTAGAAACTATCACTGATACTCTATACTCTCCTTCACTCACAGTGCTATAATGACACCTATCCTAGAACCATTGTTACAAGGTACTATGCTAAGGGCTAACTCTAGATTAAGGCCTACTGCTCACATGTCCAACTAGGAAACACTTACAACTCACTAGCAATACTCAGTCAATACTAATACTCAAGACACAGCCATAATTATAAGACATTAATTATCATACTTAACAAGGAATCCTCAAAGAATAGGAGCTCAAAAAGACTGGATTGAGGACTGAAGGTGTTTCTACTGCTAGCAACAAAAGAAACGATGGAAAAAATCCTGTATAACAGAAATAGATAAGTGTTGAGATGATACTTTAAGAACAAATTTTAAGACACAACCTGATAATCATACACGTCGGTCAGAAATCATGACGCTGGGAATCCTCGCCACGCCAGTAGGCATAGGTGCGATAAACGACAGGTTCCATAACTAAAGTACGCAATCCTATAATCATGACATCTAGAATTTTTGCCACGCCAACCGGTACGGCTGCGATAAACTCTAGGTTCCATGACCAAAGTAGACGTTTCACCTTTCTCACTATTCTCATCAATATATGTCATCAGATGATATCGTAAAATTTAGTCCGTAAAATTTATCTCGGCATAAAATTAACTCTACTATGAAACCAAGATCCTAATTTAATAATTGATCAACAATAATCAAATTCAATATCAATGAGTGAGGACGGACGAAAACAAGGGCGAAGGATTTTTTTTTTTAAAATTAGAAATTTTAATAAGATTCTCAAGGGGTCGTCCCAGGAATCTCTCAAGAATTTGTGATTGAGTATCCTCTCTCATCCTAGTATCCTATGTCTTATATTCAATAGCAGGCACGCAGTAGTACAACTATGACGTCGCACTACCACGATATCGCACAACTTGCGAAGTCTGACCTGCATGGGCCACCACTAAAAATGTGTCACGACCCGCACCAGGTATAGGGGTACGAGAGCATGGGTACGTCCAGCCTACATCGCAGCATCGGCGGTAGAACGTTGTCTAGGTCAGGTACTATCTAAACAATCTCATACTAGTATCCAACTCCATAAGGAGACGCGGATAACAATACAAAAGAACGACATACTCAATCACATAACTACAACACGATAAGAAATCGAAGAAATAATATAAACTACATCACAAGTCTAATGTAAATAAATCTAAATCAATAATAAATCCAAGTCTCAACAAAATGCCGGAGACAAATCCGGTACCAAAATAGACAATTGAGAAACTAACTAGATAACTAGTGATTCCGGCTAAATCTCCCGGAATCACGACTGCACCACTAAGTCCAAGACTGCAGCTACTCACCCTGTGGTCCACAAGTGTCAGATACCAGTCCTCTAGGTATAGTCTGGAAAATATTTTTCAGTCAGGAAGGAGCAAAGTATATTTCTAAATAGCAGTTCTATATCAATAATATAAACTATATAGCAGTATACAGATGGAAATATACAAGATACATGTATATGTATGAAAAATATACAATAAGGAATATACTAAAAATACTGTAAGTAAATGCAAAAAAAGAAACAATATGTCAATGAGCAAGAATACTATGACTAAGTGTGTGAGTACTAGTTTTAACATGTGATCGGCTTGGGAACTTGATCAGGCTGGTTACGTGTGATTAGCTATGATTTATGTAAGGTCAGGCTAACCGTTGGTTAGCTATGATGCATGTAGAGGTCAGGCTAATCACACGTAACAGCTATGAAGCATGTAAATGGTCAGGCTGCACCCGACGTGAGATGTGGGGTGAGCTATGATGCATGTAGAGTTGGATATGATCACATATCTATACTAAAATTCTCCCCACCCCCGACTGGTATAGTAGATCCAACCATGGTACGCTATGGCACGGGATTCCCCAGGGAGGTAGCAAATCTCCCCGGAAATCAGTGTCTGTACATGTACAAGATATCAATGAAGCAAAACTTGTACAAGCTACACCATGAATAAGGAATAATATCTCATGAAGAGATCCGTGTATACCAATCCGTGTAACCAGCGTGTCAAAAGTATGGATATTTACACTAGATACAAAGAACATAGGGAATATCATAAACAAGAAACTAATCAGAGAATGTACTCGCCTTGGGTCCTTAGCTGGTAAAACCTATGTCCTGTCCCAGAATATCGCCTGGATGATCCGACAGTCCTATAGACATATAATAAATGTAATCTTGTATTAGATGCTACACTAACACAACACAAATGTATTGAACTCAGGGCTATGCCAGGTATGATACTGGTCAACTAGGGTCATCTAGTAGACAGACATCTATAACACATTACACCTATTTAACTAACATATATACTTACAATATATATATATATATATATATATATATATATATATATATATATATATACACCAAATTAAATACACATATAATATATATATATATATCAATTAATCATATATCGTATATATATATATATATATATATATATATATATATATATATATATATATATATATATATATATATATATATATATATACTAGTTGAACCATACGTATACTCATATATATGCAAAAATACATTTTAAAATATACATATATATTGTCAACATCATTATTAAAATATACTAATATTAATTCACCAAATTAAATTTATACTATATATATATATATATATATATATATATATATATATATATATATATATATATATATATATATATATATATATATATATATATATATATATACAGATATACCAATAAAAATACAATACTAACATATATGAGGAATACGTAAATACTAATACACTAATTTAATTTATACTAGTATACTTTTTATTAAATAGATATTATATAAAATAAACCAATATATATACATATATACATTCCAATTAGATATATTGAAAATACATTAAGTATATACAATATATATATATATATACATATAACAAATTAAATATTTATACTATATATATACGTATTTACATGTATATCAGTTATAATAAATATATACATATACAATATACAATAATTAAGTACATATATACATATTAAACACACTATGATACAAAATTAAAATACATACATATACTATGCATTTGAAGGAGGGAAGAGGAGAGGGAGGCTCTCACAGAGGTGGAGCTCGGTAGGGAGGCCGCCGGAGTAGATGTGACAGTGCCGGGGGAAAGCGGCTGGGGTCGGGCTGCAGGCCGGTGAACAGTGCTTCAATGGTGAGATTTCTCCCCCTTTCTATTCTAATTCAAAAGTAAAGAAGGAGAAGAAGAAAGGAAGAAGAAGAAGAAGAAGAAGAAGAAGAAGAAGAGAAGAAGAGAAGAAAAGAATGGAAAGAAATTTGGAATGAAGGAGGGCTACGGTTGAGTGTGGGGGGGCTTGTGAGGAGGTGTGCTTCCCTAGGTTTTTGGGGATTAGGGCTAGGTGATAGGACATTAAATAGGGAGGGGTGAGATGAGAATGAAGGGTGGTGATGCACCCACTTTAAATGAGTGGCCAGGATTTGTATGGAGAAAATTCATACATGTGAGGATGAGGGTGTTGACTAGTCAAAGCTAGGGGGGTTAGTTTTCTTTATTTGGGTTAAACCAATAGGGTGTTGACACCAAATGCAATAATTGCAAATTAGCCCCCCTTAAATTTCGGTATTTGCACAGATGCATAAAATGATAAAAATTGGGCGGGCAATTCGGTGTTTGGCGTTTTGCAGAGTGAGGGGGCGTTGTCTGTGTCGTACGGGCTCAAAAGCAGGGTACTGGAATTAACCGGGATTAACGGGATCAGACAAAATGGTATCCTCAATTTAATTAGAAATAAATGCAAGTTGTGTTCTAAAATTAATTAGAAATACATGGGACCAAAATTAGGTCGGGTCACCAATATCATTAATGAAGAAGACTCAGAACAGAATATTACCCTAATTTGGGCCACACGAAAAATGGGTCAAGATTGCCTCCAATTTCTATTGGAACGCACAACGATATAAAATAGGAATTTATTTAGAATTTAAATAAACGTCCGCGACGATTTTTTGTGCGGCTAAAAAGAAGCACAAGAAAGAATAATTATGAGTTACAAAAAATGGCAGAATGGAAGGCGGGCACGTCTAGGGCAATGTTGTGAAATTTATTGGAAGGCAAAAGCTTGGGTAGCGCTCCAAATACCAAAGCAACGGCAGCGCGCAACAATTAAATAAATTACGGTAATTAATTATGACATCCAATAATTAAATCCTAAATAATGTAATTAAATACACAATCCCCAAAATTCTGTCAGGTATTCGTCTAGTGGGCTTCTAGGTCAAGTCTACCAGCTCAACATTAATGAACACTATAAATAATAATATATTTAATTACACATCTCACGAAATATTAAATACAGAAAAAGTCAAAATTACCCCTGTTTTCAGAATATGGTAGTGACACCCGGCCTCCACCGGCTTGAGAACGATCACCCCGGTCACCACAACATCTTCCCCGGCAGCAGTCGACCGCCATGGCTAACCCCCGACTTCTCCTCTTTTGTCGGACCACCTTCTCAACAGCACCTTCCTCCTTCCTACGACCTCCCATCTCCGATCACCACGACCACCCACCACCATCTACACCTCGACTACCATCAACAGATCACCACCACCATCACCATCAACACCTTTCTCCGCCGGAGCAGCAAGCCACCCCGGCCACCACCAGCCACCACCGTCAGCATCTTCACCACCATGACCTGTGCCACTGACTTCCGCCACTGTGCCACCTTCTGCCACTGTTGGCCAGAGCACCATCGCAGGAGATCGACCTCCACGGGCCGCGGTCGAGCGTCACCCCCTCCTCGGTCACGAGCACATCGAGGTTTGCACTTGCCCTCTTTCCTTCATGTTCTGTTATGGTGTAACACTATATATTCGTGCACCCTAATAACTAGTGTGTGTGTATGCATGTATGAATAGTAATTAGGGTTAGTATTTACTCTATGGGAAATTATGTTGTTAGTTGTGGGTATCACATATTTCTATATGTTTGGTATGACCCTAGGTGTATTAGTATAAATATAAGTAGTGGGTAATACTAAGTAAAATATTAAGGTACTATATATATATATTAAAGTATTTTGGTAACTCACTTCCTTATGTATACACTAACCTACTAGATAGGCCATGTGTTAGTGTTATACGAGATTTAGAGATTTGGACATATATTAGTGTTAGTTAATTATCTTGCTGTGCACGGTATTCGAGGATATGATACTTGTGTATTTTAGACGTGCACAATCGACCTGCTAGTTGACCAGTTACCACCCCCCTACGTACGTTAGTTCTAAGTGCAGTGTAGTTGTGTTTATGTGCGTACTAGTGTAACGACTGATGTAATTGTATTATATTATACAAATAGAGGACCATTGAATCGTTCTGCGAGACTTCGGGAGCAGGATATTGGTATTGCCAGCCCAGGACCACAGGCGAGTACATTCTCTGATAATTTTCATTATTTGATAATTTTTATAACTCAAGTACTTAGAAATGTTACATCTGATTCTTGACACTGTGGTACACGGACTAGTATATAGATTGGATCTTCAGTCATGAGATGTTACATTGGTTATCATATTGACATTGTACACGATATTGATATTAGACATAGTACATGATATTATTATTGGACATTGATCGTGTATCAGAACGTGTCATGGTTGGATCCACTGTACTAGTTGGGGACAGGGGAAATTGCTAGTGAGAGATGTGATTATATCCCTATCTTACAAGTGTAAAATATTGTTAGTGTTAATCATACACCTCATATATGATTAGTGTCACGACCCGCACCCAAAAAATCGGGCATGAGTCATGGGTACGTCCAGCCTACGCCGCAGCATCGGCGGTAGAACGCTGTCTAGGTCTACTATCTAGCTAACAATCTCACGCAATCAATATATATACCTGTCAAGATCTCAACTCCAAACGGAGGAGCAATATCATAATGATAATCACAAGTACTCAATCACGAATCTAAGCACGATAAGATAACAAAGAAGTCTAACAACTACAAAGTCTAAACAACTGCTACTAAAACAACAACAATATTAATAATAATAATACAACAATATCCAGAATCAAATATAATACAAAGTCTCAATCCAAAACTGGAGACAAATCCGGTACCAAAAGCTAATCAAAACAACAACAAGGTCCTAGTGATCCCAGCTACCAACCCGAAAATTACTCCTAAACTAGGGGGTCATTGTCTGCACCATCGACAGGCTGAGGTCCATAAAACGTCGGACACCAATCCTCCAGATCCTCTGGAAAAAATATGTCCAGTCAGGACTGAAGCAAGTACACCTCTAATAGCAGTTCCAGTTAAATGATAAAAACTATAAAGCAGTTGTAGCAAGTAGCAAGGTAAAGAAAATAAAGTATGAACAAGAAATATATACATATCACTGGTGCATAAAGGTAAAGATGCATGAATATCAGAAGCAAGATAGTAATAACTGCAAGATACAAGAAATCTAAACAAAGATCAAGTCTGTGCACAAGAACATGTAGTGAGTCCAGCAAGAATACATGTAATGAGTCAAGTCCAGAAACTATAAGTGAGACCAGCAAGAAATACAAGAGAGTCCAGACTAGAAAGAATGAACTCGTGTCTTTGAAATACATGTTTCGACATGTAAACGGCTAGGAATAAGTACGGCTTACCGCACATTGGGTGTGCGGCTGCTATCATTCTAGATTAGACCAGAGGGGATGATTCCAGTGATTCCAGTAGAAAATATTTACATGTCTACTCGAGTATTTTTTTGTCCCGACTAGTACAAATGAATCCAAGACCCGACACGTAAATCAAGTATGAGTCCAGCCAGAAACATGAGTGATGCCTGTAGGTGATGCCAGTAGGTGATTCCAGAATAGAGGCCAGAAACATAAAATATATGTGTCGCAAGTAAATAAATCCAGAAATATCAGTCCGTGTCATGCCAGAAAATCAGATGATACTATACTAGAAGCTGAATCATAATAATCATCAGATAATGAAAACTATCATAGAATGTACTCGCCTGACGTCTTGAGCAACTAGCGATCCGAACTGGTATCACAAGGACCTATTACGAAAAGCAAGGTTAAACAGGTTTCTAATGAGTTAAACAAATATAAAATAACTAAAAATAGGCTTCTAGGGTCGTTCTAGGTCAAACGGATCAAATCGGTAAAATCTGGGTCAAAAAGTCAACTATGGGTCCAAAAAGTCAACCCTAGGTCAAAACTAGGTCAATAGTTGACTTTGGCGGTCAACTGGGTCAACTACGGTCAACTCTAGGTCAAACTAGGGTGCCCCTAAAATTCTAGGTCAAAATAAGGTCATTAAGCTAATAAACCTTCAAACTCGCCTCCTTGAGATACCGGGATACCCTCGGTATCCGATACCTCAACCTACGCTATAAGTCCCGTCTATACCCTCTAAAATATATACTAGCATGTATATATATATATATATATATATATATATATATATATATATATATATATATAACTATATATATAAAAGCATCTCTAACCTTAATCCTAGGCTAAAATCCAATACCTTGCCCCGATGTCCAATACCTTGAGTATCTCAAGGTATCGAGATACTCAAGCCTTACCCCTTACTAACACTAGCTAACTAACTAACTATCTATATATATATACCATATACTAATATATATATATATATATATATATATATATATATATATATATATATATATATATATATATATATATATATATATATATATATATATAACCTAGTGCATAGACAAATACCTCATTCCCGATACCCAATCTTACCTCAATACCTTGGTATCGCAAGGTATTGAGATACCTTACCCTCTAATTCTAGGTAACTTAGCTAGCTATCTATATATATATACTTATATATATACTACTATATATAATATTAATATATATATATATATATGTATATATATATATATATATATATATATATATATATATATATATATATATATATATATATATATATATATATATATATATATATATAATCTAGTAGAGGCAATACCTCAACCTTACCCCCGATACCCAACTTATCTCAATACCTTGGTATCTCAAGGTATTGAGATACCTTACCCTCTAATTCTAGCTAACTAGCTAGCTATCTATAATATATACTTATATATATATATATATATATATATATATATATATATATATATATATATATATATATAACCTAGTATTAGGCTACCTTAATATCTTACCTCTCTTACCTTACTACCCTCAATACCTTGGGTATCTCGAGGTATTGAGATACCAAACTATCCCCCTCTCTAACACTAACCATAGCTAACTATCTAACATATATATATATATATTCCTAGCTATATATCTAGGCTAATATATATATATATATAAACACATATGTAAATATATATCTACGTATATATATATATATATATATATATATATATATATATATATATATATATATATATATATATCCACATACACATACACATATACATATACATATACATTTATACTAATATATATCTCAAACTATATATACTAGTATCTATCTATCTCTATATCTATCTATGTATCTATCTATATATATACATATATCTCTATCTATATGCATATATATATATACATCTATACATCTATACATATATCTATATAAAAGAAGGGGGAGGAGGAAAACTGGATCGAGCGCACGTGCGCTGAATCGTGCTGCCGCTGCTGTTCGCAGGTGCTGCTGCACGCTGCCTGAATCGTGCTTGCACGTGCGCTGAATCGTGCTTGCACGCTGCTGCTGCTGCTGCACGCTGCCACGGTGCGCTGCCGCTACTGCCAGCGGCGCTGCTGCGCCTGCACGCTGCTGCTGCTGCTGCACGCAGCGCTGCGGCGGTGCACTGCCGCTGCGTGGCGCTGCAGCCACTGCCGCTGCGCCTGCTGCTGCGGCTCCGCTCACTCTTCTCAATCTCTCTAACACTAACACACACCTCGACACACACTAGCACACACACACAGACACACAAGCATACTTATATATATATATATATATATATATATATATATATATAAACACCCAAACATATATACATATATATATCTACACACACAACTATATATATATATATACACACACTAACACATATATATGTATATATATAAACACAAACACACACACATATATATATACACACACACTCATACATATATATACAAACACACACACACACACACACACACACACACACACACTCATACATATATATATATATATATACAAAAACATATCCACACACACACACGCTCACAAACACACACTCACACTCACACACACTCACACTCACACTCACACTCACACACTCTCACACACACACTCTCACACAAACACACACACAACTACACACACATAAACATATATATATACACATACACACACACATATATATATATATATATAGAAACACACACACATATATATATATAAATATATACACACACTAGCACACTAACACAACACACACAACCACACACAACACACAAACACCAACACCAACACCAACGCACGCACAACCACCCAAACACCTAGAAATATATATAAATATATAAAATATAACTCGAGAACTCTAGCATACACTCCCTGAAGCTAAACCAACATGCGGACAAGCCCAAAACCTAGAAACCAAGTCGAAATGGCCATTCGGTCATTTCGACGAACACGTGGAGTATGGTTCACAAAATCTCGTGAAACGCATACCAAACCTACTCGGAATCGGCCCAAAATTTATCCATGGGTTTTAATCGATGTCTATATCCTAGAAAAAATGTTATCTCGTCAATTTTAGGTCTGTGGCAAAAATGCGCACGCACATAGAACCTACGACGACGAAAACTCCCAAATCGCCCAAAATGCCCATTTCTCTGTGACACGACTTCACGTGTCCAAACGGAGACACGTACTTATTCTTAAGACACCCAAGCACATCTACCTAGGTCCGTCTAACCTAGGGCAACACCAAAAATTGGGCCAATCTCGGATTTTACCCAAAATTGACACAAAACCTAATGTCAAAGTCTCCAAACACATCCAAACAAGCTCCAACTTCCTCCCACGGGTAGCCCTAAGGTCTAGGAAGGTTCTAAACTACTAATTACACTATATTAGAGTAATCACAAGGGAAAAAAATTAGGGTTTACCTCTTGGAAGTTGAAATCCCAAGCCAAAGTCTCCAAAAAGCTACAAATCCACCACACCAAGCTTCCAAGCTTCCAACCCAAGCTCTAACACCAAATCTAAGCTCTACCCACCTAGGTTAGGAAAAAGAAAAGGGTTAGGGTTTACATAGATGGAAGAAATAGAAGAAGGAAGAGAAAGAAGAGGGGAAAACTTACTTGGAATGAGAATTTGAAGAAGAAAGAAGAAGAAAGGAGTGGAGAAGAAGAAGGAAGAAGAAGAATGAAAATGAATGAAGGGAGGGGGGCTGCTAGTTTGATCGGCCAGGGGGGGATTAGGAAATAGGTTTGGGTTAGAGTTAGTGAAATGAATAAAAAACCCCTAATTCAAGTCATCCTAATTGGGGTTTGGGTTTAGGGTTCCAAAAGCACTTAAATTAACTCATAATCACTCCAACTAACTAAAATAAAATATAATAATAATTCTAAACCCAAAAATAAGCCTCACAAGGGTGTTGGTTGGGTCAAACATGGGTCCACTAGGGTCTGACATGGGTCCAGGCTAGCCAAAATACTAAAATAACTAATAAAAAAATAATACAACCAATAATTAAATATTAATACAAATATTTATGATAAATACACAATTAACCAAATTAAAATAAAAAAATACCCTGCTCTAGAAATGGGGTAGTGACAATTAGCCAGGCCATATAGCAATCGTACAAGTTCCCAAGCCAATCATATATCGAAACTACTATTTCAAACACTAAGAATAGTTACAGTTCTTCATTTCAGTTTCATATACTATATTACACTGTATATGATATTATAGTTTCTTCTCTTCATTTCATATATGCACTGACTATACCATATTGCCTATATTGCCTGTTCTCTTTACTATTTGCCATTTGCATCTATTTTATTATTTTCTTTCAGTATATAGCATCATCTATTTATTGCTTTATAGTCCTTGTCAATTAATTAGAACTGTTATCGGGTTGTACTTCGCTCCAATCCTGACTGGATATATTTTTCTAGACTGCGACTTAGAGGACTGGTGTCCGACATATTATGGACCACAAGGAGAGTAGCTGCAGCCTTGGATCTTGTAGCTAAGGTATGATTTTCGGAAGGTCTAGCCGGGATCACTAGTTATTTAGTTAGTTTCTTTTAGCAGATTATGGTACCAGATTTGTTTTCGGTATATATTGAGACTTGGATGTTATTGTTTGAGTTAGATTATTTTATTGTTTAGACTTATGTTGTATTTTGTAAACCCCCACACCCGAAATTAGGTCTACTTGGCTTAGATAGTGAGACTAGGGCTAGTTTGAACCCAATTAGAATTAGAACACGGCATTTTATTTAATTATGCAATATTTATATCACTTAGCGCGCCTTACCATTGCTCAATAATTAGAGCACTACACTAGCCACTGTCTACCTACAAATTTCATACTCTTACCCTAGACATGACCGCCTTCTATTCTGACCTTGGTATAACTTATAATTATGCTCTCTTGTGCTACATTTTAGTCGCACAATATTCATCGCGGATGTTTATAATAAATTCTAAATAAATATGACTTTGTATCCTTGTGCGTTCCAATCGAAATTGGAAATACAATCTTGACCCATTTCGTGTAACCCAAATTATAATAATATTCTACTCTGAGCCCTCTATGTCCGTGATGCTTGTGTCCTACCTAATTTTATCCCCATGTACTTCTAATTAATTCCAAAACATCTTGTGCATAAATTTTAATTAATTTAATCTAATTTTTGTCTTTGTGCAATTTTTTAATTTTTGAGCACTTTTATACAAAAACATATTGAGGTGTCAACACCATTGGATAATACATGAAGAAACCCATCTTTCCCCTTCATAGGAATTTTTTCATAATTTTTGGAATGTACAATACGCAACATCGCCCCCTTTATTCTAAACCTATCCTTACATTTAAACAATACAATAATGGCCCTCCAAACATCCCCATGTGAGCCCAAGGCCCAACCCAAGAGGTGTTGACCAAGCTCACTCCTAGGTCAACAAAACCCTAGCTCACATGTATAAATATACAATATTGTTCATTTTCCTTTCCTCTCATTAATTTTTTCTTTTCACCAAAACACATATACACCCAGCCGACATCCCTACCCGACCTCCTGTTCACCTTCTTCCTCGTCGTCCCCTGCCAGACCCAACCCCCCCCGCCGGCCAGTCACTCGCCGGAGCAGCCGGCACCCACCACCCTTCCAGTTCATCTTCCTCCACCGCCTTTAACACCTCCTCCCTCTCGTCTCCACCACGCCGAACCACAAACCGCTGGATCCCCCTCCGCCTCTGTACAACGGCCTCGCCGGAACTGCCAGCCCCGCTGGAGTGGTCGACCTCACACCTTCTTCTTCCTCCCCTTTTCCCGCTGTACCCCCGCTCGACTCGAGCAGTCCGTCGAGCACCCTGAGCCACCCCGTGCATGACTGCGTGTACCGGAGCCGACTCGTTAAGCCGCTGTCCCAAACCCGACCGCCTGAAGTCACCTTCCCGACCTCTCTCCATCATCCCCGACTCACCCTCTCGACTGCAACCACCTCAATGCCACCGTCTCCACCACCTACACCGCCTATATCACCTCCCTCTCCTCCTTCCTGTCAACCCGAGTTCACCACCACCACCATTACACCACCAGCAACACCACCAGCATGAACCACCACTCGAGCCTCCTCCTCCTTCTTTCTCTCCCTGTTCGATCCTCCTTCCTGCTCAGCCTCCCCCTGGCCGGAGCAGCACCTCCCTTTAACACCACCATCCTCATCCATATCACCTTCACCATCCTTTTTACCTTGATAATCTCTACCATCATCGTAGCAATCATCGTCATCATCACCTCCATCGTCATCGTCGTTATCATTGTCATCACCATCACCATTGTCGTCAACATCGTCATCACCCCCTCCTTCAACATCATCATCATCATAATCTTAAATCATCATCATCACCATTCATTCTCAACACCTTAATCCTCGTCATCACCAACATCCACATCATCATCCTAGTCATCACTATCCCTGTCCTTATTATCATCACACTCACCCTATCATCATCATCAATCACCACATCATCACCATTATAACCCCCATCATCAACATAACCACCATTATTGACCTAATTATTACCTTAACCATAACCTAATCATATTATCGTTATTACCCTTGTCATCATCGACGTTTACCATCATCGACGTTATCGTCATCGTCGTCACCGTCATTTCCGTACGCGCACCGCGAGGATATTAGATTTATCTGCGTGACTTCAGGAGCAGGTTATTGGTACTTCGCAGCTTTCTTGCCAGGCAAGTATACCTTGCCTTGTTGTACTGTTTAAATTTTGTATTATTAGCTGCATGTTTATTATTATAATTGTGCGCATCCGAGAGAGACTCGGGTGCAGTCAACGAAGGCATTGACGTTAGGAGTTGTGTCTGACCTAGTGTCTAGTAGACCCACCTAAAGTTGTGGAGTTATCGGTATGACTCCCCAGGCCTTTACACATTTCTTACACGTGTTGTGAGTCTCATGTAGGGCACTGACTTGCGTATGCGGTTGGCCACCTGTACGCGTAGGTCGTACGACGGATAGGGTATAACTGATAATAGTGATGCATGTTAGAGACTTAGCAGTTATTAGTAGTCAGAGCATAGACTATTGTAGTACGAAGGTCCAATCCTTGTCCTTGTTTGGTTGTGAGGTTGGACTATCGTTCTAATGATAGACTATGAGCCAGAGTTACGACAACGATACTTGCACTCCGTCTCGGTGTAGTAGCTACTGCGTGTTATGGATACAACATGCATAGATTATTGGGCGGGGAAGATAATTAGTAGGCGTATGGGACAGACATTTGGTTGTCGTAGTTTCAGAGTAAACTGCGGGGCCGTGAGCCTCAGTGTTACCCGGTTATAGGCTAGTGATACCCGGTTATGGGACAGTGTTACCCGGTTATGGGCGTATATGCTTGTCGATACATCCAGCAGAGGTTACTAGCTACACGCTATCATGATTGGTGATGTAGTCAGCATATACTCCTGGCATCCAGTTTACAGCTAATGCTAGGTACTTAGCCTTTGGCTCGACGCTATACTTTATACCTTTCACCTATCCATACGTACCAAGGTTGTCTTCAAAGTGCATTTCACTTAGCTGGTTAGGTCACCCTCGAGTTTTTACAGTATTTACTTTATGGCATGCTTCTATGTATCTTGTTATGTCCCTCTGAGGACCTGATCCCTTTCCAAGTGTAGATGTTCATGAGTATTCACAGGAGCGCAAATCCGGACTGGTTACTTATATTCCATGGAGGTCTTCTCTTCGAGCCTCTTGATTGTTAGATATGGTACTTATATTGTATTTATCATGTTTATTTTATACTCTAGTTCGGCAGTGGATTTGTTTCCATCCGACTGTCATCTTAAGATACTTTATATGGAGATCTAGTTTCATAGATATTAGTTTTTTATTTCTATTTGATTCTGTGGATGAGATTAGATTATACACTGTGACTTGTGATAATTTTACCACTTGTGAACTATTGTTCATGATACAGCGTACACATGTGTTATGGTTTCCATATATTGGAGTTTTCATATACATACGGCTGGTATGCTTACGTGTCCTGGTCCTACGTATTTTGGGACTGGGGCGTGACATATTTCGATTAATTTCTTCGATATCTTATCGGGCTTTAGTTCTGTGGTTGAGTATTTTCATATTATATTATAATATCTGTGTCTCCTTATGGAGTTGGATATTCGTGTGAGATTGTTTAGATAATATTGTGACCTAGACAGCGTTCTACCGCCGATGCTGCGACATAGGCTGGACATACCCGCGTACTCGTGCCCCTATATTGGGTTCGGGTAATGACATATTTTTAATGGTGGCCCATGCAGGTCTGACTTCACAATTAGAGAAATGTCGTCGTAGTGTAACGACTTAGATGTACTACTACGAGCCTGTGATAGGATCTAGGATATAGCATATTAGGATAAGAGCAAATACTCAATCACAACTAGGAATATTTCTAACCTATTGATCTTGTTATCCTTATTATTTCTGAATATTGTTTCTTTGAATATTTTGTTCTTCCTTGATGATATTGTATTCTTGTGCCTTAATGAGTTCTTCTTGTTTCAATCCATCTTCAGGGTGTCTCCGAAGACAAGGTCTTTGAGATTGGGAGCATCAGCTTCAGAGAGGTCTGCCACCTCTTGACCTGAAGGACAGACATCTGGAGTTCCTCCTACATCATATGTTCCGAGGGTTGCCCCATTTATGACGAAGTACCTTCCTCCACCACCGACTCTGTTTCCCGGAGGTATGCCCGTTGATAGGGCACATGTTTTTACTTTAATCCAGGGCATAGTAGATGCTCATAGGATGTCAGTGGAGGCTCAGAGAGTGTAGGCAGAGGCACACCAGGCACAGACTGAGCTGATGAGAGAGAGCATGGAGAATGCTCACCAGATGGCACTACAGGCAGTTGAGAGAGTTGCCCAGCAGTTTCTTGGTCACCAGCAACAGTAAAGACCAGGCATTATAGTTGACTTTAAGAGGATGGAACCTTGAGAGTTCAAGGGTATCAAGGTGATACTCTACGCTGACGATTGGCTAGAGTATATAGAGAGGAACTTGCGCTTGGCACAGATTTCAGAGATTCTTCAGATCGAGATGGCCGGCAGTCAGATGTTCGATATCGCACTCACGTGGTATCGCATGGAGCTGAGACTTACTGCTCAAGGACTTACTTAGGGGAATTTCAAGGATCTTTTCAAGGAGAAGTTCTTTCCCGACGTGGCCCTGGGAGCTTTGGAGAGTCAGGTTCATGACTTGGTCCAAGGGAATATGTCGGTCGACGAGTACGCTGCAGAATTTTGTCGATTGAGCCATTTTACATCATCTATGATTCGGGACCCAGGAGATCAAGCCCAAAAACTTAGAAAGGGGATGACGAGGAAGATTACGTCGCGCACTTCTGGTCGACGTACTGCTACCTTTGAGGATATCTTGATGGATGCCCAGGTTGCAGAGGAGGATATGGATCTCAGTCCTAAGAGGAGTCACGATATTTTTGGAGATACGAGTGGCAGCGCATGACCGGCCAAGTGTCCCTATATTCAGCAACAGCTGAGAATGTTTCAACATTACCACTAGCAACACCAGGCACCGGTTCGTGTTCAGCAGGATCAGCAGCAACCTTCGAGGCAGGCACAACAGGCTTGTCATTTCTGTAAGAAGCCAGGTCACCTTTGGGAGAGCTGTAGAGTGAGACTAGGACTTTGTTTACACTGTGGCGCCATGGGATATTGAGTGAGGGATTGTCTTCTAGCTCCTAATCTTCCCATCCAGCATACAGCTCCAAATCATAAAGATCCAGTTAGGCCGCCTATGGAGCCGCATATTGCTCAGCACCCGCGGAGGGAGCCACCCCAGCAGGGCTGGGCATTTGCGATGACGGTCGAGAAGACCGATACTGCAGGTGGTGGGTTAGAAGGTTTTGTTCCTTTCTTTCCTCTTGTTCCTTTCCATCTATTTGATTGATTGATTGATTCCTTAGTATAGTAGCTTGTATCAGTGATTTTCTTGCTAGAATGTAATTAGTAGTACACCCTGACAGAGACTGCAATACCATGATAATACAGACCATAACCATGCATATTTTCTCTAGATTGTATATTGTATGACTGTAGGTAGGACTTCCTTAGACCTTGGTTGTTGGGGGTTTGACCATAGTGAAGATTAATGAAGAGGTTATGACTGGACAGAGAGAGACAAGGTGTCTTAAATTTCGAGAACAAAATTTTTCTAGGGGGGGTAGACTTGTCACTACCACATTCTAAAATAGGAATATTTTTGTCATTTTTATTTATTATAGGTATTGTGTATATTTTATTTTTAAATAATTGTATGATATAAATATATATAGATATGTATTATTTTGTGTTCATTAATGCATGAGTTAGTGGCCTAGACCTAGAAATCCACTAGATAAACCCCTGACCAAATATATGATTATGGATTTAATTAGTATTATTTGGGATTAATTATTTGGGTTATAATTCACTACCGTAATTTTTATTCAATTGTCGTACCTTACCGTTGATTCGATATTTGGAGCGCTATAGTAGCTTTTGCCTCCAACAAATTTTACACCCTTGTCCTAGACATGCCAGTCTTTTATTTTGACCTTTTTGTAACTCATAAATACCCTCACTTATGCTTTATTTTAGTCGCACAATATTTGTTACAGACGTTTATTTTTAAATCCAAATAAATCCAACTTTGCATCTTTTTTCGTTCCAATCAAAATTGTAGACACAATCTCGACCCATTTTGTGCAACCCAATTTATGACAATATTCTATTCTGAGTCTTCTACGTCCATGATACTTGTATCCCACCTAATTTTAACCCTATGCACTTCCAATTAATTTAAGAACACCATTTACACTAATTTTAATTAAATTGGTGTAAGGACCCAACCTAACCCATAACTAGACCCAACACCAACCCAAACCCCCACTCACACCCTCAAGGTTCATACTAAATACCACACACCCTTTTAACCCACTATATCACACCAAACATGGTATTTTCCCTCATTTAATCCTAAATCTCATTGTTTGTGCAATTTTCTAATTGTTGGGGGCTTTTGTGCAAAAGTACAATGAGGTGTCCACTTTCCATTGGAGCCAAGCCATGGAGAAACCCTCTTTCATTTTGTTGACTGGTCAAATAAATTTCCCCCTTTTTTGGAGTGTACAATACTCTAACCTTTCTCCCTAGCCATCCTAGCCCTCCATTCATACTAGCCCATCTCCACCCTTCATTTCCTTCATATAGAAACTCTCCCCCATCCCTAGGAGCACATGACCGGCCCTAATCCCAAGGCTATCACCCTCTTCTCTCTCCTACATAAACACTTTTTCTTCTCCTCATTTTAATTTTCAACAGCCACTTTCTTCTATAAAACCGAAACCCTAAACTCCTTACAACCACCATCATCATCCCTTCCCGGCCAACTCCGGTCGTCCCCGACTCGACCAGTCACCCGACCACCGACCACCACTTCTCTTCTCCTTCGCCGGAAATGACCCACCCGACAGCAATTCTGACCTCACGACCATCCCCGGCCTCCACCCGACTGAGCACGATCACCCCGGTCACCACAGCATCTTCCCCGGCAGCAGTCGACTGCCACGGCCAACCCCCGACTTCTCCTCTTCCGCCGGACCACCTTCTTAACAGCACCTTCCTTCTCCCTACGACCACCCATCTCCGATCACCATGACCACCCACCACCATTTACACCTCGACCACCACAAATAGATCACCACCACCATCACCATCAACATGTTTCTCTGCCGAAGCAGCAAGCCACCTCGGCCACCACCAGCCACCACCGTCAGCATCTCCACCACCACGACCCATGCCACTAACTTCTGCCACTGTGCCACCTTCTGCCATTGTTGGCCGGAGCACCATCGCAGGAGATCAACCTCCACGGGCTGCGGTCGAGCGTCACCCCCTCCTCGGTCATGCGCACACCGAGGTTTGCACTTGCCCTCTTTCCTTCACGTTGTGTTATTGTGTAACACTATGTATTCGTGCACCCTAATAACTAGTGTGTGTGTATGCATGTATGAATAGTAATTAGGGTTAGTATTTACTCCATGGGGAATTAAGTTGTTAGTTGTGGGTGCTACATATTTTTATATATTTGGTATAACCCTAGGTGTATTAGTATAAATATAAGTAGTGGGTAATACTAAGTAAAATATTAAGGTACTATATATATATATATATATATATATATATATATATATATATATATATATATATATATATATATATATATATAAAAGTATTTTGGTAACTCACTGCCTTATGTATACACTAACCTACTAGCTAGGCCATGTGTTAGTGTTACACAAAATTTGGAAATTTGGACATGTCTTAATATTAGTTAATTGTCTTGTTGTGCACGGTATTCGAGGATATGACACTTGTGCATTTTAGACGTGCACACTCGACATGCTAGTTGACCAGTTACCACCCCCTACGTACGTTAGTTCTAAGTGCAGTGTAGTTATGTCTATGTGCATACTAGTGTAACGACTGATGTAATTGTATTATATTATATAAATATAGGATCATTAGATCGTTCTGCGAGACTTAGGTAGTAGAATATTTGTATTGCCAGCCTAGGACCATAAGTAAGTATATTCTCGGATAATTTTTATTATTTGATAATTTCTATAATTCAAGTACTTAGATATGCTACATCTGATTCTTGACACTGTGGTACACGGACTAGTATATAGATTGGATCTTCAGTCATGAGATATTACATTGGTTATCATATTGACATTGTACACGATATTGATATTAGACATTGTACATGATATTATTATTGGATATTGATCGTGTATCGTAACATGTCATGGTTGGATCCACTGTACTAGTTAGGGGCAGGAGAAATTGCTAGTGAGAGATGTGATTATATCCCTATCGTACAAGTGTAAAATATTGTTAGTGTTAATCATACACCTCACATAAGATTAGCCAGGCCATATAGCAATCGTACAAGTTCCCAAGCCGATCATATATCGAAACTACTATTTCAAACACTAAGAATAGTTACAGTTCTTCATTTCAGTTTCATATACTATATTATATGATATTATAGTTCCTTCTTTTCATTTCATATATGCACTGACTATACCATATTGCCTATATTGCCTGTTCTCTTTACTATTTGCCATTTGTATCTATTTTATTATTTTCTCTCAGTATATAGCATCATCTATTTATTTCTTTATAGTTCTTGTAAATTAATTGGAACTGTTATCGGGTTGTACTTCGCTCCAATCCTGACTGGATATATTTTTCCAGACTACGACTTAGAGGACTGGTGTCCGACATATTATGGACCACAGGGAGAGTAGCTGCAGCCTTGGACCTTGTAGCTCAGGTGTGATTTTCGGGAGGTCTAGCCGGGATCACTAGTTATTCAGTTAGTTTCTTTTAGCAGATTATGGTACCGGATTTGTTTTCGGCATATATTGAGACTTGGATGTTATCGTTTGAGTTAGATTATTTTATTGTTTAGACTTGTGTTGTATTTCAATTATTTTCTTCGATATATTATCGTGTTTTAGTTCTGTGGTTGAGTATTTTTATATTATATTATAATATATGTGTCTCCTTATGGAGTTGGATATTCGTGTGAGATTGTTTAGATGGTATTGTGACCTAGACAACGTTCTACCGTCGATTCTGTGGCATAGGCTAAAAGTACCCGCATACTCGTGCCCTTATATCGGGTGCGAATCATGACACATTTTTAGTGGTGGCCCATGCAGGTCTGACTTTGCAATTAGAGCAATATCGTGGTAGTGTAACGACTTAGTTGTACTACTACGAGCCTATGATAGGATCTAGGATGTAGCATACTAGGATGAGAGCGAATACTCAATCACAACTAGAAATATTTCCAACCTATTGATCTTGTTATCCTTATTCTTTCTGAATATTGTTTCTTTAAATATTTTGTCACTCCTTGATGATATCGTATTCTTGTGCCTTAATGAGTTCTTCTTGTTTCGATCCGTCTTCAGGATGCCGCCGAAGACAAGGTCTTTGAGATTGGGAGCATCAGCTTCAGAGAGGTCTACCACCTTTCGACCTGATGGACAAACATCTGGAGTTTCTTCTATATCACATGTTTCGAGGGTTGCCCCAGCTTTGACAGAGTACCTTCCTCCACTACCGACTCTGTTTCCAGGAGGTATGCTTGTTGATAGGGCACAGGTTTTTACTTTGATCCAGGGCATGGTAGATGCTTAGAGGACGTCAGTGGAGGCTCCGCGAGTTCAAGCTGAGGCTCAAAGAGTGTAGGCAGTGGCACACCAGGCATAGACTGAGCTGATAAGAGAGAGCATGGAGAATGCTCACCAGATGGCACTACAGGCAGTTGAGAGAGTTGCCCAGCAGTTTCCTGGTCAGCAGCAACAGTAAAGACCAGGTACTATAGTTGACTTCAAGAGGATGACACCTTGAGAGTTCGAGGGTAATGAGGGGATACTCTACGCTGACGATTGGCTAGAGGATATAGAGAGAAACTTGCGCTTGGCGCAGATTTCGGAGATTCTTCAGATCGAGACGGCCGGCATTCAGAAGTTCGATATCGCACTCACGTGGTATTGCATGGAGCCGAGACTTACTGCTCAAGGACTTACTTAGGAGAATTTCAAGGTTCTTTTCAAGGAGAAGTTCTTTCCCAACGTGGCCCTGGGAACTTTGGAGAGTCAGGTTTATGACTTGGTCCAAGGGAACATGTCGGTCGACGAGTATGCCACAGAATTCTGTCGATTGAGCCATTTTGCATCGTCTATGATTCGGGACCCAGGAGATCGAGCCCAAAAGTTTAGAAAGGGGCTGACGAGGAAAATTAGGTCGCGCACTTCTGGTCGACGTACTGCTACCTTTGAGGATATCTTGATGGATGCCCAGATTATAGAGGAGGATCTGGATTTCAGGCCTAAGAGGAGTCACAATATTTCTGGAGATAAGAGTGGCAGCGCAGGACCGGCCAAGCGTCCCCATATTCAACAGTAGCTGAGGATGTTTCAGCATCACCACCAGCAGCACCAGGCACCAGTTCGTGTTCAGCAGGATCAGCAGCAGCCTTCAAGGCAGACACAACAGGCTTGTCATTTCTGTAAGAAGCCAGGTCACCTTTGGGAGAGCTGTAGAGTGAGGCTAGGACTTTGTTTGCACTGTGGTACCGTGGGACATCGAATGAGGGATTATCTTCTAGCTCCTTATCTTCCCGGCCAGCATGCAACTGCAAATCATAGAGATCCAGTTAGGCCACCTGTGGAACCTCAGATTGCTCAGCACCCGCGGAGGGAGCTACCCCAGCAGGGTGGGGCATTTGTAATGACGGTTGAGGAGACCGATACTGCAGGTGGTGGGTTAGAAGGTTTTGTTCCTTTCTTTCCTCCTGTTCCTTTCCATTTATTTGATTGATTGATTCCTTAGTATCGTAGCTTG
Organism: Iris macrosiphon; assembly: GCA_036927795.1. NCBI lineage: Eukaryota > Viridiplantae > Streptophyta > Magnoliopsida > Asparagales > Iridaceae > Iris > Iris macrosiphon. The sequence continues at coordinate 122,622,274 of JAYESA010000002.1, forward strand.
TATCAATAATTTTCTTGCTAGAATGTAATTAGTAGTACACCCTGACAGAGACTGCAATACCATGACAATACAGACCATAACCATACATGTTTTTCTCTAGATTGCATATTGTATGACTGTAGGTAGGACTTTTTTAGACCTTGGTTGATGGGAGTTTGACCATAGTAAAGATTAATGAAGAGGTTATGACTGGATAGAGAGAGACAAGGTGTCTTAAATTTCGAGGACAAAATTTTTCTAAGGGAGGGTAGAATTGTCACTACCACATTCTAAAATAGGGGTATTTTGTCATTTTTATTTATTATAGGTATTGTGTATATTTTATTTTTAAATAATTGTATGATATAAATATATATAAATATATATTTTTTGTGTTCATTAATGCATGAGTTAGTGGACTAGACCTAGAAACCAACTAGATAAACCCCTGACCAAATATAGGATTATGGATTTAATTACTATTATTCGGGATTAATTATTGGGGTTATAATTCACTACCGTGATTTTTATTCAATTTTCGTACCTTACCGTTGATTCGATATTTGGAGCGCTACACTAGCTTTTGCCTTCCAACAAATTTTACACCCTTGTCCTAGACATTCCAGTCTTTCATTTTGACCGTTGTGTAACTCATAAATACCCTCACTTGTACTTTATTTTAGTCGCACAATATTCGTTACAGACATTTATTTTTAAATCTAAATAAATCCAACTTTGCATCTTTGTCCGTTCTAATCAAAATTGGAGACACAATCTTGACCCATTTTGTGCAACCTAATTTATGACAATATTCTATTCTGAGTTTTCTACGTCCATGACACTTATATCCCACCTAATTTTAACCCTATGCACTTCCAATTAATTTAAGAACACCATTTACACTAATTTTAATTAAATTGGTATAAGGACCCAACCTAACCCATAACTAGACCCAACACCAACCCAAACCCCCACTTACACCCTCATGGTTCATACTAAATACCACACACCCTTTTAACCCACTATATTACACCAAATATGGTATTTTACCTCATTCAATCCCAAATCCCATTGTTTGTGCAGTATTCCAATTGTTGGGGGCTTTTGTGCAAAAGTACAATGAGGTGTCCACCTCCTATTGGAGATAAGCCATGGAGAAACCCTTTTTCATTTTGTTGAACGGCCAAATGAATTTTCCTCCTTTTTTGGAGTGTACAACACTCTAACTTTTCCCTTAGCCATCCTAGCCCTCCATTCAAACTAGCCCATCTCCACCCTTCATTTCCTTCATGTAGAAACCCTCCCCCATCCCTAGGAGCACATGGCCGTCCCTAATCCCAAGGCTATTACCCTCTTCTCTCTCCTACATAAACACTTTTTCTTCTCCTCATTTTATTTTTCAACAGCCACTTTCTTCTACAAAATCGAAACCCTAAACTCCTTACAACCACCATCATCATCCCTTCCCGGCCAACTCCGGTCGTCCCCGACTCGACCAGTCACCCGACCACCGAGCACCACTTCTCTTCTCCTTCGTCGGAGATGACCCACCCGACAACAATCCCGACCTCACGACTATCTCCGGCCTCCACCCGCTTGAGCACGATCACCCCGGTCACCAAAGCATCTTCTCCGGCAGCAGCCGACCGCCACAGCCAACCCTCGACTTCTCCTCTTCCGCCGGACCACCTTCTCAATACCACCTTCCTCCTCCCTACGACCTCCCATCTTCGATCACCATGACCACCCACGACTATCTACACCTCGACCACCACCAACAGATCACTACCACCATCACCATCAACACCTTTCTCCGCCGGAGCAGCAAGCCACCCTGGCCACCAACAGCCACCACCGTCAGCATCTCTACCACCACAAGTTGTGCAACTGACTTCCGCCACTGTGCCACCTACTGCCACTGTTAGCCGGAGCACCATCGCAGGAGATCGACCTCCATGGGCCGTGGTCGAGCGTCACCCTCTCCTCGGTCACGAGCACACTGAGGTTTGCACTTGCCCTCTTTCCTTCACGTTGTGTTATTGCGTAACACTGTGTATTCGTGCACCCTAATAACTAGTGTGTGTGTATGCTTGTATGAATAGTAATTAGGGTTTGTATTTACTCTATGGGGAATTAAGTTGTTAGTTGTGGGTGTCACATATTTCTATATGTTTGGTATGACCCTAGGTCTATTAGTATAAATATAAGTAGTGGGTAATACTAAGTAAAATATTAAGGTACTATATATATATTAAAGTATTTGGTAACTCACTGCCTTGTGTATACACTAACCTGCTAGCTAGGCCATGTGTTAGTGTTACACGAGATTTGGAGATTTGGACATGTGTTAGTTAATTGTCTTGCTGTGCACGGTATTCGAGGATATGACACTTGTACATTTTAGACGCGCATACTCGACCTTCTAGTTGACCAGTTACCACCCCTACGTACGTTAGTTCTAAGTGCAGTGTAGTTATGTTTATGTACGTACTAGTGTAACAACTGATGTAATTGTATTATATTATACAAATATAGGACCATTGGATCGTTCTGCGAGACTTCAGGAGCAGGATATTGGTATTGCCATCCCAGGACCACAGGCGAGTATATTCTCTGATAATTTCCATTATTTGATAATTTCTATAATTCAAGTAATTTCTATAATTCAAGTACTTAGAAATGTTACATCTGATTCTTGATACTGTGGTACACGGACTAGTATATAGATTGGATCTTCAGTCATGAGATATTACATTGGTTATCATATTGACATTGTACATGACATTGTTATTAGATATTGTACATGATATTATTATTGGACATGGATCGTGTATCGTAACGTGTCATGGTTGGATCCACTATACTAGTTGGGGGTAGGGAAAATTGCTAGTGAGAGATGTGATCATATCCCTATCGTATAAGTATTAAATATTGTTAGTGTTAATCATACACCTCACATATGATTAGCAGGCTATATAGCAATCGTACAAGTTTCCAAGCCGATCATATATCAAAACTACTATTTCAAACACTAAGAATAGTTACAGTTCTTCATTTCAGTTTCATATACTATATTATACTGTATATGCTATTGTAGTTCCTTCTCTTCATTTCATATATGCACTGACTATACCATATTGCCTATATTGCTTGTTCTTTTTACTATTTGCCATTTGCATCTATTTTATTATTTTCTTTCAGTATATTGCATCATCTATTTATTACTTTATAGTCCTTGTCAATTAATTGGAACTGTTATCGAGTTGTACTTCGCTCTAATCTGGACTGGATATATTTTTCCAGACTGTGACTTAGAGGACTGGTGTCCGACATATTATGGACCATATGGAGAGTAGCTGCAACCTTGGACCGTGTAGCTCAGGTATAATTTTTGGGAGGTCTAGCCGGGATCACTAGTTATTCAGTTAGTTTCTTTTAGCAGATTATGGTACCAGATTTGTTTTCGGCATATATTGAGACTTGGATGTTATTGTTTGAGTTAGATTATTTTATTGTTTAGACTTGTGTTGTATTTCGATTATTTTCTTCGCTATCTTATCGTGCTTTAGTTCTGTGGTTGAGTATTTTCATATTATATTATAATATCTATGTCTCCTAATAGAGTTGGATATTCGTGTGAGATTATTTAGATGGTATTGTGACGTAGACAGCATTCTACCGTCGATACTGCGGTGTAGGCTAGACATACCCGCGTATTCGTGCCCCTATATTGGGTGCGAGTCGTGACACATTTTTATCGTAGCTCGAAAGTGGCATTAAAAGTAGACACGCACTCAGCTCCCGACCTCCTAGAGTAACTCTCCGATCCTTGCAAATATTACTAACCAGGATAATGCCTCCCCCGGTCATGATCTCGCAAGTCCTAAGCAAAGGCCCAGCTACCAAATAATGCTTCAAAGCAAAAGAAACAGATACAAAACTATGGGAAGCACCACTATTAAATAATGCTAAAGCTAGAATAGAATCAAGAAGAACAGAACCTGCGATTACATCTTCGGTGGGCTCAACCTCCTCGACCGTCATAGCAAACGCTCATCCCTAAAGTGCACCCCCCTGATGCTGGTGTTGGGCATAACGCTGTTATTGGGTCAAAAGCGGCGGTCCCCTCGGCTGTACTGCAAGTGGCCTCGCCTGTGTTCTCTGAGTTGGAGTTGTTCCCTGAACTGCACGACCAGGGTTGGAAGAATAATCCCTCAGTTGATGCCCCTCGGTACCATAATACAGATAAACTCTCAACCTCTTCCTGCAAACTTCTCAGATGTGGCCGGGCTTCTTGTAGTAATGGCAGAAAGCTTGTTGTGACTGTCTCTGCTGCGATTGTGGTGCATGGTGAACCGGAGCCCTAGTTGGAGTCTGGTGCTGTTGTGGCTACTAAAAAGTCCTAGACTGGGAATAAGGACGCTTAGCAGGCACTGCGCTGCTGCTAGCCACCAGAAAAGAATCACGATCTCTCTTGGGTTTCAAGCCCAACTCTCGCTTAACCTTGCGTGCCTCCGCAAGTATCTCTGAATATGTCTCATAGAAATACGAAATAAGGATCTTCACTGCCCAGTTCAGACCCTCGCAGAAACGGATAGCCCGAACCTCTGGCTCACTCACCAAATACTCCGCAAATTGGCTCAGCCTACCGAACTCTTTGGCGTACTCCTCTATGGACATGCTCCCCTGAGTAAGGCCCTCAAATTGCCTCCCCAAGTCCAATATGTCCGTTCAAGCAAAAAACTTTCTCTTGAAGAGGTCCTTGAACAACTCCCAAGACTGCCCTGCATCAGCAAAAAGTGGATCATTCCTGAACCAAGTGCGGGCGATGTCGAACAACTAAAGTCCTACTGCCTCAACCTTCAGATCCTCAATAAGACGGGACACCCTCATGAGACGCTCGATATTCTTGAGCCAATCATCAACGTAGACGATGTCCTCGATTCCCTTGAAGACCCGAGATTCCTGCTTCTTGAAGTCTGAGATATTACCCGGATGAAGCTGGGCAACCTGCGGAGCAACCTGTTGCTGGACCAGATCCCCTCTCTCTACTACAACAAGGGAAATCTTATGAGCACTCTTAATACCCTGTCGTAACACGTTAGTCTGCCTCTTGTGAGCCTCTGACTGGGCCCTTTGAGCCTTCCGTATCTCCCAAAACAATACGAACACCTGAGTCGCATCTGTTAGTTCTGAAGTTGGAGGTGGAAGCCCTTCAGACACAGCTGAAACATTCCTCTGAGCTGGAGGTGGACCACCGAACGCAGTTGATAAGCCAATTACCGAAGAAGTGACTGGTGCTGGCCCTCAAAAAGTCGCAGATCTCTCAGAAACTGCTCCCCTCTGTTGTGATCGAGTCTTAGGCGGCATCCTAAGGCAAAGAAAAAGAAAAGAATTAATATGGCACATGATATAATGTATTCAAAGAAGGAAATTAAAGATCTAATATCAATATCAAGTTAGAACAGTTAAAATGAACAATAAAGTTTTTTCTAGATGTGATTGAATATTCTCAGCCTATAGCCTATATCCTATATCCTAAAACAAGCTCGTAATAACACTCAAATCAGAGCACCACTACGAATTGCACTAATTGTGACCTTGAAGACCTGTATGGGCCACCACAAAAAATGAGTCACGATACGCACCCGGTATAGGGGCACGAGTAGTGAACAACGACCAGCCTACGCCGTAGCATTGGCAGTAGAACGCTGTTTGGATAAACTATCTATCTAACAATCAAGATATAGTAATGCCACCAATGAAATATGAATACTCAATCACATATCTATAAGATAGAAAATCGCACGAATATGATATAAGGAACTGAAGAGTCAAATACTACTCACAATACAAAATAATATCCAATGAGTCATCCAATATAATAAGAATACTAATATCAAAAGCTGAAAAAAAATCCAGTACAATAAACCTATCTACTGAGTTACAGGTATTGGTGTCACTACCACATTTTTTAGGAGAGGGTATTTTGGTAATTTTATAATTAATTAAATATTGTGCATGTTAAATAATTATTTATTATATTATTTATTTATTATTAGATTATAGTTTATTATTTTGGACATGTATTAGTGGACCTAACTAGTTTAGTTTAGACTCATGGACCAACATTCATTATTAGTTAGAATTGAGCCCAATTAGAAGCCCATTCATTAGGAGGATGATTAATTTAATTAAACCATTAGACTAGAACCTTTCCTCCTTAATTACTTTTTCATGAGAGGCTCTAAGGGGTATAATGGATATTACATAGTAGCTTGAGGGAGGGGCCAAAGGGGCCGGCCTATATAAAAGAGGGAAAAAAGTTTCTTTCTCCTCTTTTTATTTCAAATCTAGGTTTAGAATTTTTTTCAACCAAATTCCTTCATTTCTACATCAATTTCCTACAAAATTTCATCCTAATTCCTTTCTAAATCACCATTGAAGGCTATTAGAGTAAGGATCTAGAAAGAGAAGCAAGGATCTATAAGTTGAAGGCCAATTTTATCAAATTTGGAGATTATATTGGAAATCCATCTCCCAATAGGTATAATTCAGTTTTTCCCTTTAATTAGGTTCTAAATCTGAGATTTAACCATGAGAAACCATTCCATATGCATAGGCTACCCATAGGAATTGGAATTAGGTTCATAGGAGGCTTATGGAGAAAATTATGGTGCTTTTTGTGTCAATTTTAGGGGAATTCCCAGATTGACACTTGTTGTGTTTGTCAATTGGTCATGTAAACTAAATTGACATGTGTTTACTTGTTTATGGCTAGTATCGTGTCCACAATTGGATATGTATAGGTCGTATCCCAATAATTTGGTAATACATATTGATTGGGGGGTTTTTCCTCCGAGGCTTTGTGCATGTCATATTTTGACATGGACACGTAGATGTGTGTTTGACTCTTTGTATTATTTATAAATAATAATTTAGACTTGCTCGTGTCCTTCGGGGTATGTTTGATTGTGTGGTGGACTCATATTGCAAGCGTATCATAGATCTAGTATGATACGGGTGCGATGCACTCCACGTGTTTGTTGTGTTGCATTTGTAGATCCAATTTCCATTATCCTTAGCTATTTGTAATATATATATATATATATATATATATATATATATATATATATATATATATATATATATATATATATATTTATATATGTACTAGTGTATCAAATATCTATATGCATATGTGTTTATATATATGTAGATATACATCTATATATATAGCTATTTGAATAGTTATATTATATGTATACATGTATGTTGTATATATGTATTTATGTGTGTGATGCTACTATATCTATGTATATATATATGAGAGTGAGTGATATATCCACCTATGTGTGTATCTATATGTATAATGTAGTGTGTATGTTGGATATATAAATATGAGAGGGGATAATATATCTACATATGTTTGTATATATATACATATATGTATAGATGAGAGGAGTGTTATATATATAAGTAGTGTGCTTGTGTGTGTGTGTGTTTTTGTGTTAAGAGCGAGGATGGGGCTCGAGTAAACAACGACGATAAACAGCAACAGCGGACAGCAACAACGACGATAAACAGCAACAATAGACAGCAACAGCGACGATAAACAACGACAGCAGCAGCAAACAGCAGCAGCGAACAGCAACAACGACAGCAAACAGCGACAGCAGCAGCAAACATCAACAGCAATAGCGGACAACAACAATGACAACAAACAGTGACAGAAGCAACAAACAGCAGTAGCGTGTATCTGGGCAGCTAGCTAGGTGAGTTGGTTCGAGCTAGTTAGTTAGTTAATTAGTAGTAGTTAGCTAGTTTATTATGGTTAGTTAACTAGTTAATTAACTATTTAGTATTTTGTATATATTTAGTTAGTTATCTATACTATATACTTATGTATCTCTAAGTTATCTATATATATAGATATGTGTACATGTGTATACGTATTAGTAATTAGTGATTAGTTTGGTAGTTGGTATTTAATATTCATGTTAGTATATACTAGAAATTATATTGGATTGATATATGCATGTATTAGTATATATAGTTAGTGGGGTAGTTAACTATATGCTATAGTGACATTACCTTGAGATACTAAGGTAAGTGTCAAGGTATTGAGGATATTTAAGGTATTTGGGTTCGAGTATCAAGATGGGGGTTTAGTGGTACGATATCGTGTTGGTTCAAAGACAATGTATCCACTGAGCACTAGAGTAGTTAGAATATTATATTGTTGATAATTATATATGCATATTATGATATTCTCATATATCTTGTTTGCGTATCCTGAGATACGGTATCTTAATGTGTTCTTAGTATCTTAGATTTAACTAGTATGACCTAGTTTCATAGTATATGGAACCAATATCCTATAGATAGACTCATGCAACCTAGAAATATTTAGTTTGACCAAGTTTGATCGGTTCGACATAGAGTTGACATAGTTTGACTGTTTTGACTTAGAAATGACTTTATGACCTAGAAGTTGACTAGTTAACATATTTTTATTTTTGAAACCTTGGATTGATATTATTTTCTATATTTAGGTATTCAAGGTACCATACCAGACATCTGTGATACTATTTATCGAACTTCAGGCGAGTACATTCTCTGATAGTTTCTTATTTATGATATCCTCTATGTTCATTGTATCTAGTGTAGATATTCTTGATTTCTTGACACGGTGGTTACACAGATTAGTATATCCGGATCTCGTCATGAGATATTATTCCTTGGTATATATGGTGTATCTTGTCCAAGCCTTATTTTCTTATTTCTTGTACATGTACAGACACTGATTCTCGGGGAGACTAGCTACCTTCCTAGAGAATCCCGTGCCATAGCGTACCATGGTGGATCCCCTATACCAGTCGGGGGTGGAGAGTATTTTAGTGTAAATATGTGATCATACCCTCCTTGTACATGTCATGCTCCTTGTGAGTGTTGGGCATACACCGCACGTCTGACTAGCCAGGCCCTTATCCTTGTACAAGTTCCAAAGCCGATCACATGTTAAAGCACTCACTCACTTAGTCATTAGTATTCTTGTTCATTAGCATATTGTTCATCCTTGTATTTATTTTCAGTATTTCCTTTATTGTATATATCTTGTATCTATTATTGCATCTTGTATATTCACATCTATTTACTGTTACATAGTTTATATTATTGATTAGAACTGCTGTTAGAGATGTACTATGCTTCTTTCCTGACTGGATATATTTTTTCCAGATGACACTGAGGAGTGGTACCCTACTCATTATGGGCCTCAGGATGTTGTGGGCTTAGAGCCAGAGACCCCGGCTTAGGAGTGACTCATCCCGACTGAGACAGATGACCCGAGACTTATAGTATCTTAGTTATTCTCTTGTACTGGATTTGTCTCCAGCATACTGTTTAGTATTTTACTCAGACTCATTGATGTTATTATTTTGACTCATGAGTTGTATTATGACTATTCTATTCTGTTATCATATTCATGCTCATTTCCATCTTAGATCTGTGATTGAGTATATTGATATTGTTGGTGGCTTATTATATTGATAGATAGATTACCCAAACAATGTTCTACCGCCGATTATGCACCGTAGGCTGGGCGCTGTTCCCGACTTGCATCCCTACATAGGGTACGGGTCGTGACAACTGGGTCGTCTGTCTCAACCAGGATGAGATCCTCTTGATCCAAAGTCTCTGGCTCTAAGCCAACTACGTCCTGAGGCCCGTAATGAGTGGGATATCACTCCTCAGTGTCATTTGAGATAAATATACCCAGTCAGGAAAAGAGTAAAGTACACCTCTAACAGCAGTTCCAATGAATGATATAAACTATGTAACAGTAAATAGAGTGAATATATAAGATGCAAGATACAAGTACAAAAGATATACAAAATAGGAATACTGGAATTAAATACATGAAATGAGAATCATGGAATTGAGCAAGAAATACTACTACTATGTGAGTGAGTACCATCTTTCTTTCCTTTCCGGCTTGCAGGTCAAGGAGAGCGGAGATTCATCACAGAATATTTCTAGGTCCCAATACACCCAATGCCAGATGGCAAACTTTCTTGGACCATCTTTCAAAATAAATATTACATGTGATCGGCTTGGGAACTTGTAGAAGGATTAGGGCATGATTAATCATACGTACGGTGTTTGATCAATACTCATAATGACATACACAAGGAGGGTATGATCACATATCTATACTAGCACTCCCTATCCCGACTGGTATAGTAGATCCAACCATGGTACGTTATGACGCGGGATTCACTTGGTAGGTAGCTAGTCTCCCCAAGAATCGATATCTGTACATGTAATCTTGTAACCACCTCCAACGGTGAATGATCCTCACAACCAGGATATAATGGAGTCCTTGTATTCTCCAGCAACTCCATGAACTTCGCAGCATCGGCATTCGGCGCCTCCTCAGCTGCATCATGATTGTCAAGATCGAAACTAGGCCCCGCCGCATCAAAAACCATGTTCACCCACCCGACGTCGTAAGCAGCATGGTCATGGACATCCATATACGGCTCCACATAAGGCTCCAACTTCGATGCTAAAGACACAAGTTCTCCGTGCGTGGTCCACTGATAGTAATTTGAAGTAAAATCCTTCGAGTACAAATGGTATGTGACTTTCATTTCTGGATGATATTTCAAGTTGCGATATCTCACATACGTATATTTAATTTTGGTACCGTCCATGTACTGAGGGAACGCATTCCCGAACTGTAGGAACTATTGTACACCCTCCATGAATTCATCCCGTACACCGCATATGTCATCAGGATCATGGTTGTACATCCACGAACAATGACGCAGATAGTAATTCATATATATTTCTAAATACTTCTGCAAAAATGAATAGACATCATTCAAGTATATACTCATCATTAAATACAGTACATGTACTGATACTCCTAGTCCTAACATCTATATATACACATAAATACCCAATTATGTTATACACCTACTCGTCTATACACATAAGAATACTCTGGAATACAGTACATGCACTGATACACCTAGTCCTAGCACTGATACTTCTTCGTTCAACTCTCTATCCTGGATACTCATATTGCAGTGTATCAGTTAGTGTCAACTGAGCAAATTTGGGTTAGGATTAGGGTTAGGGTTTGTGCACTGCTTTAAATATTAGTCATCTGGTTATAGGGGAGTGCCTGTCCATAGGAGTATATCATGTTGACATCATATTTGGGGAGCAACACAGTAAGCAGTGAGATGGGGAGAGGCTGTTGCACACACCATCTGCACAGACCCGACAGTGTACATTTGTTGTGCACATGAGTGTTATGGAAGACTTTACAGGGTCTGTGCACACCATCGTACAAAGTAGGGTACGATATTAGGCAGTAACTATTTAAAGTTGCATTTTAAACTTGAGTATCAAAACATGCATTAGAAGATTGGGGGAATCTTTGTGTATCTTATGTGTATCAACTGTGGTTGTGTGTAGGTGAGGAATGGATATAGGTATAAGTTGTGAGTAAGATTCACTCGCGTTGATCACACTACAACTAAGGGATTGATGTCAGTCTAGTTTGGTATCAGTAGTACACTGATGGGCCTTTGGTTAGTACCTTCAGAAGGAAGGTATATATATATATATATATATATATATATATATATATATATATATATATATATATATATTATAGGGAATATCGGTTAGTGCCTTTGGTTAGAATATGTCAGTGTCAGTCTTGGTTAGGATTAGGATTAGGGTTAGGGTTAGGGTTAGGGTTAGGGTTAGGGTTTACACCCTCTGTGACAGTCTGTGTCATATTTGTGTCAGTGTGTGTGCTGTGTCAGTGTCAGTGTCATATCTTGTGCATCTGTTAGAGAGACAGAGAGAGAGAGATTGGGTTAGGGTTAGGGTCTCCTTTCCTTTCATTCTCATCACTCAAGGAGAATGGAGCTTGGAGTTGCAAGAAGCACTTGAAGAAGAGGAATTGGCAAGGAGATTGTGTCCTAAATTGTGTCCATTGAGTATTTTATTAGGAATCTATCTTCCAATAGGTAAATTTTGAATCCATCCCTTAAATTAGACCATAATTTATGCATTACACCATTAAAAACCTTCCCTTGGCCTAGGGCTACCCATAAGATCAAGAATTAGGTCAATATGACTTGTATTGTGAAAGTTACATAGTAATTTGTGTCCAATTAGAAAGAATTACGAGATTGACAGATCAAGTGTGTGTCATATTAGATCTAATTAGACTTAGATCGGGGTTGTGGGACTAGGTACGTATCTATAAATGGATACGAGTAGGCCATATCATGATATTTTATGATACGGTGTGATATAGAGCCCATTTTGGGTGATTTGTGCATATGAGTGAGATCTCTCTTCAATTTTTATTATAACTAATTAGTCTAGTTGTATTATTATGTATTTGGTGTGTTTTATTAGTGATTATAGAGAATTGTGGGTATTGACACTTCATTTGGGTGTGTATCATGAGAATCTTGACTTTGCACTCAAGGTGTATGAGGAATTGACTATTAGGAGAGAATATCTCAGTATATACATTATACACTTATATGTGTATACATACATATATATATATATATATATATATATATATATATATATATATATATATATATATATATATATAGGTGCTTAATTATGAATTATGTGGGTATGAGGAATTATGAGGGGTTCTGTTGGTTTCAGTCACAGCATGTAGGAGTGGTGTTTAGAAGAGTGTAGTGACTTTCTAGCATGGTATATGGGAGTATCAGTTGGGAGTGCACTGTGTACAAGTGTATGTGTGTGCATTATGTTTCAACATAGTGGAGAAAACTTTGAATGCAGATATATATATTTGTGAGAGTGTCTGTGTGTATGATGTTGTATGTGTAAGTAGTGTATCGTATTAAAGTTGTAGTAAAGGTGTCCTAATATTAATGTCTTGCAGTGTTGCAAGTATGCAGGCAGGGATTGAGGTTGCAACATATTTAAGTTCCAGCAATAACCTTGGTGTGGGATTTGTTTGTAGTGTATTAGTGTATCAACTAGTGGTAATGAGTGTAGCAGTGTGTGTGAGAGTTGAGTTGAGGCTTGTGCTCGGGTATTGAGTTATGAGTTGCTATCACAGCAACTGAGAAGGGGCACCTACAACAAGTATGCAACAGAGTTAAGAGAAACCTGTGAGTATATATCTTGGAGTGTGGTGAGGTTTGGACAACATTTGAGACTAAGTATCAATGATACATAAATGTGGCCTGTTGGCAGTAGTGCACTGTGTATCACTTTGAATCGGTGAGTTTTCTATATGGGGGCAAGTTGTGTGTCTCGAGAAAGAGTGATAGTCTAGTGTGTACCTAGAGTATGAGTACATTTCAGGATATGTGAATGTCACGACCCGCACCCAATGTAGGGGCACGAGTAGTGAATAATGCCCAGCCTACGCCGTAGCATTGGCGGTAGAACGATGTTTGTGTAAACTATCAATCTAGCAATCAAGATATAATAATTATACCAATGTAATATGAATATACTCAATCACAGATCTATAAGAGAAATAACCCACAAATATAATAAAAAACAGAAGAGTCATAATACAGCTCACACGACAAATAATATCCAATGAGTCATATCAAAGAAATACTGATAACAAAGCTGGAGACAAATACAGTACAAAAGAGTCTAATTACTGTGCTACGAGTACTGGATATCTGTCTCAGTCGGGATGAGACCCTCTTGAGCCAAGGTCCCTGGCTCTAAGCCTACGATATCCTGAGGCCCGTAGTGAGTGGGGTACCACTCCTTAGTGTCATGTGGAAAAAAAATATCCAGTCAGAAAAGAAATAAAGTACATCTCTAACAGTAGTTCTAATAAATGATATAAACTATGTAATAGTAAATAGAGCAAATATATAAGATGCAATATAAAGGTACAAGAGATGCATTATAGGAATACTGAAAATAAATACAGGAATAAGCATCATAGGAATGAACAAGGAATACTACAACTAAGTGAGTGAGTACCAGCTTTAATATGTGATCGGCTTGGAAACTTGCACAAGGATTATGGGCTGGTTAATCATACGTGCGGTATATAATTAATACTATTTAAGGAACAAGACAAGCACAAGGAGGGTATGATCATATATCTACACTAAATACTCCCCACCCCGACTGGTATAGTGGATCCAACCATGGTACGTTATGATACGGGATTCACTGGGTAGGTAGCTAGTCTCCCCAAGAATCAAAGTCTGTACATATACAAGAAGAACAAGGAACAAGGCTTGCACAAGATACACCATAAATACCAAGGAATAACATCTCATGACGAGATCTGGATATACCAATCCGTGTAACCATCGTGTCAAAAAATCAAGAATATCTACAATAAATACAAGAGACATAGAGGATATCATAAATGAGAAACTATCAGAGAATATACTTGCCTAAAATCTGGTAAATAGTATCAAAGATGTCTGGTATGTGCCTCGAAGACCTAAATATGGAATATTACATCAATACAAGATTTTTGAATGAAAATAAGTTAAACTAGCCAAGTTCTAGGTTATAAAGCTATTTCTAAGTCAAAATAGTCAAACTATGTCAACTCTAGGTTAAACTAGTCAAACTTGGTCAAACTAGCTATTTTTAGGTTGTATGAGTTCATCTCTAGGATATTTGGTCCATACACTATGTAACTAGGCCATACTAGCTATACTAGGATACTAGGAACCCAACAAGATACTGTATCATAAGATACGCAATTTATTAGATATAAAATATTATAATATGTATACAAATAATAATATATAATACTCCTAACTAAACTAATACTAAGTGGATACCTTGGCTTTGAACCAAAAGTGGTATCACACCACCTACACTCCCATCTTGATGTGCAAAGCCGATACCATGAGTAAAACCCAATACATTGACATTACCTTGGTATCTCAAGGTAATTCAATATCTAGTATATTACTAATACTTATACACCTCACTATACACTAATATGTATTTAAACTTATAACAATACTATACTAAACTATATACTAACATACCCCTTCGGATATTCAATACCCGTACCCAAGATATCTCATCTCTCATTACCTTGGTGTATCTCAAGGTAATCTAGAAATAATACTAACTAAACTAACTAGTGCTTATATATATAAGTTAATTAGTTTATATTAATAAGCTAGTAGTTTATATATATATATATATATATATATATATATATATATATATATATATATATATATATATATATATATATATACTAACTTACCAACTTACCGGCTTATCAATAAGCCACTGCTTATTGAACTGTTGTTGCCGCTGCTTACTACCGCTGATGCTGCTTGCTGCAGCAGCTTCTGCTTTCTGCTGCTTGCTGCTGCTTCTGCGACTGCTTCTACTTTCTGCTGCTTCTGCTTTTGCTTCTGCTTTCTGCTACTGCTTCTTGGCTTCTGCTTTCTGTTGCTTTACAGTGCTTCTCATTGCTTTTCTCTCACTGTTTTCATTGCTTTTCTCCCTATTTTTTATTGTTTTCTTCATTATTTTTCATGGTTTCTTCTCCCTCAAGCTCATATATATATATATATATATATATATATATATATATATATATATATATATATATATATGGTTGTATGTATATATAGTATTATATATATATATAACTTCATTTTAGGGGCAGAAATAACAAGACCATTTTTTATAGCTAAATTTTTTATAGCTAAATGTTGTCACGACCCGCACCCGGTTTAGGGGCACGAATGCGTGGGTACGTCCAGCCTACGCCGCAGCATCGGCTGTAGAACGCTGTCTAGGTATTGATACTATCTAACTAATTGTCACGCAATTATCCAATCTCCATTAGGAGGCACGGATGACACAAATAGATGAACATATACTCAATCACAGGATTACAGCACGATAAGATTTCGAAACAGAAATTAAAATTAAACACAACACAAGTCCACAAGAAATAACTTAACTTAACAATATCCAAGAATCATCAAAATGCCGGAGACAAATCCGGTACCAAATAGTCTACTTAAAAACTAACAAGAATTAATAATTTCCAGCTAGACCTCCTGGAATCACAACTACTATCAAGTCTGTAGCTACTCACCATAAGTGTCGGACAGCGGTCCTCTAAGGCATAGTCTGGAAAAATATTTCCAGTCAGGAAGGAGCAAAGTAACACTCTTAAATAACAGTTCCATTAATTGATAATGTCTATAATACAATAAAACATGTCATGCTAGCTACTGAGAAGACAGTGAAATAAATGCAATGGTAATTTAAGAGAGACAGGCAAGTGTAAAGAGACAGGCAATAGGCAATATGGTACAGTCAGTGCATGTATAAAAATGGAAGAACAAGGTACAGTATCATATACGGGTGATGTAGTATATGATTAAAAATAGAGAACTGTAATCTATTCTAGGTGTTTGAAATAGTAGTTTCGAAATGTGATCGGCTTGGGAACATGTACAGTAGCTACAGGGCCTGGCTAATCATGGGTGAAGAGCATGATTAACACTTACAATTTTATATACTACAATAAGAGGTTACGATCACATTTCTTACTAACTACTTCCCCGCCCCCAACTAGTACTGTGGATCCAACCATGACACATCACGATACACGAGCAAGTCAAGTCTATCATGTACGATGTCTAAATATACATGTCGTGTACAATGTCAATACGATAATCAAGGTAACATCTCATGACTACAGATCCAAGCTATACTAGTCCGTGTAACACAGTGTCAAAGATTCAGTTGTAACATTTCAAGATCATTGAACTTATAGCAATTATCAAGAATTAGAAATTATCAGAGAATGTACTTGCCTCGGGTCCTTAGCTGGTATTTATGGATGTCCTGTTCCAGAGTATCCCCTGGTAAACCAACAGTCCTATAAACACATCACAATTACAACACTTGTATCAGATGCTATCCTAACACACAGAAGAATTATACTGGCCTCAGGGCTATGCCAGGCAGGGCACTAGTCAGCTAGGGTCACATAGTAGGGATAAAACACATTACCTATTTAATCATTAATACCTACCATATATATATACCAATTAAACATACTGTTAATAATTAAACATAATACATATATATTGTTATTCCAAAGTATACAAAATAGGTATAACTGTATCTACATAGTGGAAAGATATTTTATTTATGTGAAAATATACATCACTCATATATATAAACTAATATACATGTACCAAAATACATATATATATTTAATGAAACACACATACTATACACCAAAATACGTTTATACATATATATACTAATAAAACATTTTCATATATCATTTATATTTATATATAAATTAATACATACATATACTAAAGTATACATATACCAATATGTATATAGTACATATATGCCAAAAATATGTTTATACATACATATATAGGTACACATACTTATACCAAAAATATTAATTTAATATATATTTTACCAATATATAATTTATACCAAAAATTACATATATATATAGGTTTGTACATATATCAAAATATGTATACTATATACAAACAGAGAAAATACACTATGCAGTTAATTATTAATAAATAAATATTATACATTTATACATTTATACCAAAAATACGTAATTGCTTCTATTTACTAGATATCTCGTACATATATAAAATAACCAATATATATATATATACAATATATATATATATTAATTTAATCACACCTACTAGAATACATATATATATATACATAATCATACTTAAATATATATACATTAATTATACACATTAATTAATTTCTACATATACTAATTTTTCACATTAATTAAATAGATAAACTTTACATTAATTATATATATACAATTAAATTAAATACATATACTAATTACACATTTATACCTACCAATTACATACTTGCATACATTGTATATATATATATATATATATACATTTATCCACATTAAATATATATATACACTAGATATATACACACTAACATACATATTAATTAGATATATACATACATTAATTATACTATACATCAGGTGTTTAAATATTAATTAATAAATGCTATACTAATTTACGTATTTAAAACATTAGTTAGATAATACTATTTATATACATATACGTATACTAAGCTTATACAAATTATATATATACATATATACCAAAAATATTTACCTATAACATTAATTACTGAAACATATATATTATACTAATATGTCTTATACTAAACTACATTCTCATTAATTAAATACCTACAAATACATATACCTTAGTTATATATACTCATATGTATATATACGTATATATATATATATACATATATATATATATATATATATATATATAGATATATATATATATATATATATATATATATATATATATATATATACATATGAGTATATATATATATAAATTCTAAAATTATGTGTACAAATCATGATTACATATGTCACTACCATATTTTCTAGAAAGAGTATTTTAGTCATTTTATAATAATATGTTTGTTGAATATTATTTATTATTAGATGTTAGATTTAATTTTAGACTTGTGTTAGTGGACCTAACTAGATTAGACTAGACTTATGGACCAACATTAATTCTAGTTAGATTTAGCCCAATAAACAAGCCCATTCATTAGGAGGATGACTTAATTAGTTAAACCAATTGGATTAGAACCTTTATTTCATAATTAATTCCTTTATGATAAGCCCCAAGGGGTATTGTGGAATTTTTAATTCAGTGATTTGGAGTAGGGGCAAGGCCGGCCATAAAAGGGAGGAGAGAGACACTCACTTCATCCATTCATCTCATTTCTAGATCTAGAATTTTTCTCTTCCAAATTTCTTCATCTCTACACCAATTTCTACCCAAATTTCTTCCCAATTTCTTCTTTACTCACCATTGGAGGCTATAGAAATAAAGAGGAGGAAAGGATCTACAAGGAGGGGGAAGGAGCATAAGTTGAAGGCTCTTAACACTCATTTGGAGACTTGTATTGGGAATCCATCTCTCAATAGGTATAATTCAGTTTTTCTTCTCTAATTAGACTATAAATTTGTAGTTTAATCATTAGGAACCCTCCCATGTACTAAGTCTACCCATAGAAAGTGAAATTGGGTTCATAGGAGACCTATGGAGGAAGTTATGGTATTTTTGTGCCAATTTTGGGACAATTCTGAGATTGGCACATCATGTGTTTGTCAATAGGTCAATTAGACTAAATTAATATGTGTTTGATTGTATGAGACTAGTTTCGTATCCACAATTGGATACGTGTAGGCCGTATCACGATAATTTGGTGATACGGGTTAATTTGGGGGGTTCTTCCGACACGGGGGTATGCACATGTCATATTTTGACACGGGCACATATTTGAGTAGCTAGTACTTCGTGTTGTTTATAATTATGATTCTAATCTTGCTCATATCATTTATGGTATATTTGGTAGTGTGTTGGAGCCGTATCACAAGCGTATCATAATTCTAGTGTGATGCGGGTGTGGTGCACTCCTTGTGTTTGTTGTTTTGTCTTTAATGTATGCATATTGTTCATATATTATCGATACTAGAGTGTAGTATATTTATATAGATTATATCATTATTTTGATTCATATGTTGATTATGAGGTTGTGTGTGTGTGTGTACAATTAGTATATATACATTAGTATCTAGTTAGATATATGCATTAGTCTCATACTTGGTTAAGTGTTCATCCAAGGGGGCACTGTCAAATTGTGTTCATGGTATCCTAGTATCAGTTGATGTGAGGGTATAATATATATATATATATATATATATATATGTGTGTGTGTGTGTGTGTGTGTGTGTGTGTGTGTGTGTGTGTGTGTGTGCGCGCGCGCGTGCGCGCTAGGAGGGGGTGTCGGGCTACTGTAATACGTAGAAGCAGTAGCAATGTGTAGCAGCAGCTGCAGCAGTAATATATGGCTACAGCAACAAGTATGGGGATGATGTAAACTGAATAGGTATTTAGTTTGAATGATGCTCAGTTAGAGAGGGAGACTAGTATAGGTTAGTATATGTTAGTATATTAGAGTATTATAAGTTGAGTTAGTGTATATTGATATATATTAGTTAGTTAATGTCGTGAGAATAGTTAGGGTTAGTACATTAGTGTTATCAGTTATGTATATTAGAGTATCAGTTATGAGTTATCAACTAGTTAGTGGATGGTTAGATATTAATTAGTTAAGTTTTGTAAGTTATGATAGATATACTAGTTAGTCTATACTAGTATAGGTTAATATTAGTTCTAATTACCTTGAGTTAAACCAATATGGTATTGAGAGTGAGATATTAGGTATGGGTATCAAGATGAGGGTAGCTAGTGCGATACCAAGTTGGTTCAAAATCAAGGTATCCCATAGTACTAGTTAGATAGGAATACTAGTATTTATATAGTTATAGTATTTATATATATATTTATGTATCTTACGATACGGTATAGTCATAGTATCCTAATATAGCTAGTATAGCCTAGATACGTAGCGTATGGACCCAATATCCTAGAGGTGGACTCATATAACCTAGAAATAGCTAGTTTGACCAAGTTTGACTAGTTTGACCTAGAGTTGACCTAGTTTGATTTTTTGACCTAAAAATGGCTTAATGACCTAGAATTATACTAGTTTAACTTATTTTTATTCCAAAATCTTGTATTGATGTAATATTCCATATTTAGGTCTCCAAGGTACCATTTCGGACATATTTGATACAGTTCACTGGATTTTAGGCAAGTACATTCTCTGATAGTTTTCTATTTAGGATATCCCATATATTTTTTTGTATTTAGTGTAGATATCCTTGATTTCTTGACACGATGGTTACACAGTTTGGTATATCTAGATCTCGTTATGAGATATTATTCCTTGGTATTATAGTGTATCTTGTGCAAGCCTTGTTCCTCGTTCTTCTTGTTGAGCATCAAGTCCAATTTTAACATGTCGCAAGAATGCTATAACCGACTGATGGATTTGATTATAGAGATCTTACCAGAGGGTACAATGTTGCCTAAAGACTTCTACCGATCTAAGAGGATGGTGAGATCGCTCTGGATGGGATACGAGAAAATCGATGCATATCGCAACGGGGGCATGTTGTACTACAAAGACGACAAGGATGAAGTTGTGTACAGATTCTGTGGTGCTAATCGCTACAATGCCACTAGAACAGGAAAGTCTGTCGTTTCAAAGAAGCCTACCGATTCGATGCACTACTTGCCTTTGACGCCGCGGTTGCAGAGGTTGTTTATAGTAAAGGAGACTGCAAAAAATATGAGTTGGCACAGGCAAAAACAAATCGAAGGAGTATTGGATCATCCATCCGATGGAGAAGCATGGAAGCACTTTGATCGAGAATATCCAAATTTTGCTTCGGATCTGCGTAATATCAGATTGGGGCTCTCCTCCGACGGTTTTACCCCATTCGGACTTTCGGGCTCCCAGTATTCGTGTTGGCCTGTGATCGTCACTCCGTACAATCTACCGCCTTGGATGTGCATGAAGACTCCATATATGTTCCTAACTGTTATTATCCCGGGTTCGAACAATCTGAAGAGGAACATCGATGTATATTTACAGCCTTTAATAGATGAGTTGAATTAGCTGTGGAAGGTAGGTGCCAACATGTACGATATTTCTAGAAAGCAAAATTTTTAGATGAGGACAGCACTTATCTGGACCATCAACGACTTTTCGGCCTATGAAATATTATCGGGATGGAGCACTCATGGTCGTCTCTCATGTCCATATTGCATGGACCGCACTAAGGCTTTTCGTTTGAAACATGGAGGTAAATCGTACTTCTTAAATTATTATCGACAATTTTTGCTGAAGGATCATCCGTACCGGAGGAACAAGAATGCTTTTCGTGCGAACATTGTGGAGAAGGCCAATCCACCGCCAAGGTAGCCCGGATACACGATATGGGAAGAGGTAAAAGATTTATCAAGTGCTATCGAAGAGCCTACTAAGGGGTACAAGTATGACGGATTTGGTCGCAACCATAACTGGACGAAGGAGTATATTCTGGAATCTGCCATATTGGAGCACCAATCTAATCAAACATAATTTTGATGTCATGCATATCGAGAAGAATGTGTTTGATAATATAATTAATACTGTAATGGAGGTAAAGGGGAAGACGAAAGTCAATCCGAAGGCCAGGTTGGACTTAGAAAGAATATGTAGACGTCCTGCGTTACATTTGATAGAGGAGGGAAATGGAAAGTTAAAGTAGCCTAAGTCAATTTTCTCACTGGAGAAGGAGGATAAAGGGAGACTTTGTTGGTGGATTCAGGGTCTAAAATTTTTAGACGGGTACGTGTCGAACTTGAGAAGATGCGTCGACCTCAAGGAGAACAAACTGGCAGGTATGAAGAACCACGATTGTCACGTATTCATGGAGAGGTTAATTTCAATTGTATTTCAGAAATTCTTATCACAGGTCGTTTGGGATTCATTGACAGAGCTCAGCATATTCTTCAGAGATCTTTGTTCTACTAAGTTGCTCGTCGATCGTCTAAAAAAGCAAGAGAAGGACATTGTGGTAATACTGTACAAGATCGAGAAGGTATTTTCTCTTGGATTCTTCGACTCTATGGAGCATTTGCCAATTCATCTTTCCTATGAGGCACGTGTTGGTGGTCCTGTTGGTTATCGGTGGATGTACCCCTTCGAGCGGTATCTGAATCACCTAAAGAGAAAGATAAAAAAGAAGGCACAGGTTGAGGGCTCTATTTGTGAAGCTTATATTCTCGAGGAGATTACAAACTTGTGCTCGACGTATTTCAAACCTCATATTGCTACTAATAGAACGAGAGCTCCGAGAAACGACGACGGATATCAGGAATCTAATAATGCAATACTGAAAGTATTAAATACGTCCGAAAAGCCGTCGGGAAAAATAAAGAAGAGATATTTGAATGACGACGAGCTAAGGGCTGCTCAGTTGCATATATTACTCAATTGCGACGAGGATGAAGTGAAGAAGCTAGAGGGGTAAGTAATTAATACGTCCACGTTTACGTCATCTTAATGTAATAGTATAAGCTACTATTATGCTACTAATCAATGGTTGCTTCGTTGTTTTTCAGCACATATAATGATGAGCTGAGGTCGGTTAGACCCTACATAACAGACGAAGAAGTAGAACAAGAAATGAGACGCCATTTTCCTTTTTGGTTGAGCGCATATGTAAGGAGCTTGGTAATTACTTTTTTTGTATGCACTTGCACAATAAATAACTTACTATCGCTACTTTGGTATTTAGGTCGATCGTCTAATAACATCCGAGACTGAACCTATTAGAACTCTATCCAA
The DNA here is from genome assembly GCA_036927795.1 of Iris macrosiphon. Lineage (NCBI taxonomy): Eukaryota > Viridiplantae > Streptophyta > Magnoliopsida > Asparagales > Iridaceae > Iris > Iris macrosiphon. Next base: position 122,645,620 of record JAYESA010000002.1, read on the forward strand.
GGGAGCAATTACTGCCGTTAAAATATGGCCAAGTTACTATATAAATGGGTTTAGGTTCAAGTCAATAAATGCTCTAATCAGAGACAGCTTTCTGGATCTTGATTCCACGAAAAACAGTTGTTTGTGTATCAAACCTTCGAACTACAAAGACGTCAATACAGACAATGATTTCTTTGGCATCTTATGAGAGATTATGGAGTTAACATATAATTATGGCATAGAACCTGCTAAGATCGTGCTATTCAAGTGTGAATGGTTCGATCTGATTCAAGATTAAGGTTAGAAAATTGACAAGCACGATCTTGTGGATATAAACTACAAGCGTAGATATCAAGGCTATGAACCATTTGTCCTATCAAGTCAGGCTCATCTCGTGTACTTTATAACTTATCCTAGACGGGGGACAGCAAGATCGGATTGGTGGGCAGTATACAAGACTAAAGCTAGAAATATCTTTGACATTGACAAAATAGCTTATCAGGAGGACGAGCTACATCTTGTAACAAATATTATAGATGTAGACTCAACGGAAGTTACTTATTATACGACTAATAATATATAAGAGGTAGAATTATTCGAAGAGGAAGACGAAGACGAAGACGAAGTAGATGAAAGTGAAGATGAGGAGGAAGAGGAATAGGAGGACGAGAAAGGCGAACAAGATAAATTTTCTGAAGATGATTGAAAATAAAATATTTTGCCCTAAGATATGTACTATATTTTGACTGTAGAATGTACTATTTTGACGAAGATATATATTATATTTTGACTACAGAATGTGCTATCCATTTAGACTTGTGACACCACTAGTTATTTATTATGCAATTATATTAATGCTATGAGATATGCATAATATTTTGACTGTAGAATGTACTATATATTTATGTATTTCTTTATTCATCAGATGTTGTTATCATGTATGACAGGATGACACGGAGTGTTTGGTAGGTCCCAAGGTAGACAAAGTGCTCCTCCGGTACTGCCTACTGTTGGTTCTGGATCCTTGGCGCCTACTACTCCAGTATATCGACCAGTCACATCTCCGACTGCGACGACATTACCATTTTGACTGTAGAATGTACTATATATTTATGTATTTCATTATTCATCAGATATTGTTATCAAGTATGACAGGACGACATGGAGCGTTCGGTAGGTCCAAAGGTAGAAGGAGTACTCCTCCGATATTGCCTATTATTGGTTCTGGATCCTCGGCGCCTAGTACTCCAGTATATCGACCAGTCATATCTCCGACTGCGATGACGCTACGTGGCAGCACTCCTGGGATGAGTAGTTCCAAGCCTGATAGTACTCCCTCGTCCAGCGTTCCTCCTGCTAACGGAACCATAGAGACAGATGAGCATATGGCGGAGGTTGAGCCGACGTTGTCCCAGCATCAGCTAGATCCTCCATGCGCACCTCCGGACGAGACGAGGACGGAGATTTGGGCCGACGGTACAAAGTAAGTCAATTAGATGGTTTTGCATCATATATATCGTGTATTTCTTTATTCATCATATATTGAGTTTTTCAAAAAAAATAATTATCTCTATAAAGATATCGTACCACGTCGGTACAAAGACGCCTAGGCCACTTTCTGAGGTACAACTATGGTGGCCCTTGGATCAACTACTCTGATGCTATGGAGGAGAGTAAGGCATTCTGGTATGTGCACTTCAAGGTAAAAGTATATTATATCAATCATCTAATTTATGCATATTATATAACTTACTAAATTACTTATTGTAGCAAACGTATTTTTATCTACCGTACCGGGCCGAGTTAATCGAGCAGATGTTTCTTGCCGTTGCCGCCAAGCTGATCCATGATGCTCTGGATGACCGGAAGGCTCGTGATCGCGCAGGAAAACCGATCCAAGGTTGGATCACACCTGAGCAGTAGACTGCGATGAGGGCTAGATTCGACGATCCGAGGTATAAGGAAATGTCTGAGAAGGCCTAGGCGGCTAGGCAGAAGGCAACAAAGTGGTATGGTGGCTCAATTCTGATGACGGAATATTTCTGTCGTTTGGTATGTTTTTTATTTCAGATATATTATTTTAAGGCAAGTACGATAAAATGGTAGTAGGATAAAATGTTTAATTTTAGTACTAAATAATATATTTTTAACAGGTACAGAGGGGTGAGGATACAAATATGGTGACCGTCTTCCTGGCCACCCATCGAAAGGGCAGAAATCTCATTAATGAGAGGGCCTCGCAGACCTAGTAAGTAATACTTTAATTTGTGTTAATTTTAATATAACTTAGGCAATTATTGAGTATCCTGTAACCTCCGATTTCCAATTCCCGAAATATTTAGATTTTTTATTTTATTTTTAAAATAAATCAAGTTATAAAATATTTTCTCCTTGAATTTTAGTATTTGATTTTGAACAATGTTTGATTTTAGAAGGTGATTTAAATTCTTTTATAAAAATTATTTTTCCTAAATGTCGATTTATTATAAATTAAATAGATAAATAATGATATATATATAATACTCTAGCTTCGAATATTTATTGGCTTGAAATCATAAAAATTATTTGTTTAATAAAATCATTGAAGGAATAGTTGTTTTCATAATAAATTTTAATATCCATTTTGGAATAGTAAATAAATAAATTACATAATTTCTAGGGTTTTGAAATATGGGTTTAATTAGTAGCTAATTTGGAAATCAGTTAGCCTTGGAAGCCTCTTAAAACATTTCTTAAATTATATTTTTCTATTAAATTTACCAGTTTACCGTCTCCCATTCACACCCTCATTTTTCCCACATGAAAAACTTATTTATATATAATCTTGGCCATTCATTATTTGGACCAATCCTTACCCTTTATCCTACACCCTCTCTCCCTATTTAAAGTCTCTCACCCACACCATTCCCAAGAAACCCTAGCCCCCAAAATTATTAGCTAGCCCTCACAAATTCCCACAACCAACAAGCCATCACCTTTGTTTTGTGTGCTCGTGTCCGTGTGTCCAGCATTACCGTGTCAGCCATGTTGGCCTCGGGTCCGACCCCGGGTGTCCTATCGTATCCATTCATTTTTCTGTGTCCAGTTATTACAATATTACAATTTTCATGTCCGACACCATCTGGACACAACCCCCACACCACAGTACACCCAATCCCCGTGTCCAGCCTCGGACACATCCACCACCGTGCATCATCCCCGTGTCCAGCCTCGGACACGATCCACCCGACTAATACAGAGCAAACCCTAACCTAGATCTCGACCGCCGTCGGCGTCTGGGACCCCCTCCTCTGAGTCGAGCTGCCGTCCCCTCCTTCCGCCGCGTCGACCTCGAAGATCCGCCGCCGCCGCAGCCAGATCCGTCGACCGCTCTCGAGTTTCCACCGCCGCCGCCTCAGATCCGTCGACCCTCGTCGAGCCGTGGCCGCCTCGGATCCGTCGACCACCGTCGAGCCGAGCTTCGCCGCCGTCTCGAGCCGAGCACCCGTCGCATCCTCGATACGAGCGCCTGTGGCCGCCGCCACAGCAGATCCGCCGCCGAGCTTCGACCATCGACCCGCGTGACCCCGGCGGACTTCCCCGCGCCGACGTCGGAGAAAAACCCTGCGTGAGCCCTATTTTCCCTCTTCCCTCTTTCTTTCGATTCACTGAGTATAGTTTAGTATCTATATTAGTTAAATTATAATTAGTTTAGTTATAATTAGATTAATTAGTTAATTATTAATCAGTTAGTAATTTCTTAATCAGTTAGTAATTAATGTAATTAGTTTAGTAATTAAATATATTTAGTTTAGTAATTTCATTTTAGTTAAATTAGAATATAATTAGTTTTATTATTTATAATGTATGATTTTAGTTATTTATTATGTGTAAAAATTTGGTTATATTAATATATAATTAGTTAGTTTTTATGTAATTAGTAGTTGCGTAATAATTATAAGGGTTTTGATTATGCAAAAATATAATAATTTGTTGGGGTTTATATTATTATTTAAGAAATAGTTTCAATAATAAAAATTAGTTCAAAAATTGTTTATTTGGACTGGTGACCGATTTTTACTATAGATATAAAAATATATGATGGCTTTTACATAAATTCTAGATTTTTTATAAATAAACTTTTATTTGTAATTATTGTTCAAAATAATTTCGAAATGATTTTCATTAAACTAAGTGTTACCTTAATAACAAACAAACGACCATTTCTCCTATTAGCCTGGTATCCTTATCTCGATTTCCGTGCCAAACTCCGATCTTGGACTTCTTTATATAGTTTCTAGCTATTTGGACTGCTCCGGACTCATTGGAACTAACTGCTACTTCATTTGAGATCACCTTGAGAAGTGTGGCATTATGTACATTCTCTGATTAGTTAACATATATATATATATAAATATTTGATTGATATATATATACAAATATGTATTTTGATATAAAAGTATATATTTATATACATCTATTTAGTGTATATACACATATACGTATTTTGTACAATTACTAATAGACATATATATATATTATATACGTTTTTATTGGTATATACTCTGAGTGTAAATGTGTATTATATACGTATCCCTACTAGATGACCCTAGTTTGACTAGAGCCATGCCTGGCATAGCCCTGAGGCCAGGGTATTTCTATTGTGTGTTAGTGTAGCATCTGATACAAGTGATATTATTATATGTTTATAGGACTGTCGGATTCTCCAGACGATACTCTGGGACAGGACATTGGTATTGACAGCTAAGGACCCAAGGCGAGTACATTCTCTGATTAGTTTCTAATTTATGATATCTCCTATGTTCACTGTATCTAGTGTAGATATCCATGCTCTTGACACGTTGGTTACACGGATTGGTATACACGGATCTCGTCATGAGATGTTATTCCTTATTCATGGTGTAGCTTGTACAAGACTTGTTTCCTTGTTATCTTGTGCATGTACAGACACTGATTTCCGGGGAGACTTGCTACCTCCCTAGGGAATCCCGTGCCATAGCGTACCATAATTGGATCTACTATACCAGTCGGGGGGGTGGGGAGTATTTTAGTGTAGATATGTGATCATACCCAACTTTACATGCATCATAGCTCACCCCACATCTCACGTCGGGTGCGGCCTGACCATTTACATGCTTCATAGCTGTTACGTGTGATTAGCCTGACCTCTACATGCATCATAGCTAACCAACGGTTAGCCTGACCTTACAAGAATCATAGCTAATCACATGTAACCAACCTGATCAAGTTCCCAAGCCGATCATATGTTAAAGCTAGTACTCATACACTTAGTCATAGGTTCTTGCTCATGCACATATTGTTTCTTCTCCTGCATTTACTTACAGTATTTTCAGTATTTCTTTTATTTCTCGTACCTATACATGTTTCTCGTATATTTCCATCTAGAACTGCTACATAGTTTATATCATTAATATAGAACTGCTATTTAGAGATGTACTTTGCTCCTTCCTGACTGAAAAATATTTTTCCAGACTGTGACCTTAGTAGACTGGTTCCTGACACACTTGAGGATTGGAAGTTAATGATTGCAGGTATGATTATTTTGTCGTTAGACTTGTCTTGTATTTCTTGCTTGCCTTGATATCTTATCATGCTTTAGTTTATGTGATTGAGTATTTCTAACATTAATTTATGATATCCACGTCTCCTTATGGAGTTGGGTATTCACGTGAGTTTGATTAGATAGTTACATGACCTAGACAGCGTTCTACCGCCGATGCTGCGGCGTAGGCTGGACGTACCCACGTACTCGTGCCCCTAAACTGGGTGCGGGTCGTGACATATCCAAACTTTTCTAGGCCGAGTATCTTAGGCTGCATGAGCGAGCGACTGCTAGTGCACCTACAACGGGAGAGGCCGGTACTTCCTCGTAGCCCTCTCCAGCTTCATCGACGAACGAGCTGTAGGTTACCATCGCTGGTGGTCTCCAGAGGGGTATGTACTACGGTATCGGATCCTATGGGACACTTGTTGCGAAGCAGATATCTAGGGCCTCCACGGCAAGTGCGTATTCCCCACAGCCCTTGCAGTCGTCGGCCCGAGTCTAGGAGACCGTTGACCATCAGATTGCGTCTCTCCGTGACGAGTTACTGCGAAGGATGGAGGAGCAGCCCCTATCCCAGCCGCATGTGGACGATACGATGCTCATCGTACGATTTGATATGCTCGAGCGCAGCATTATGGAGCTCCGGGATATGACAGCTGATCTTAGAGCGTCGACAGAGCGCAACGTGACGTATCTACAGGCATCACAGTTGTCCATGGGCGAGAGGCTGACGATGATGCAGAATTCAATAGTTCATAGTAGTACGAGGCTGTTATCTACCATGGGTTCATACAACCATCGACTAGCAGAGTTGGAGCAGATATGTCCTCCTGGTGCGCCTTTGTCGACACAGACTCCACCGGCGTCACTGCCTTCTCCATCGACATCGGTATTGATTTCACGGGAGCAGTATGATCTGTTCTTATCCCTAATGCGCGCCGGTGGTCATCCTTCTGCAGATCCACGGTAGTCATAGTTAGGATAGTTTATTGATTATTTGTGTTTCAGACCTATGATATTTGGTCATTTATGAATATTCTTTATTTTTAAGGCTTTCAGACTTTATTTCTTGTATTCTTTACGACGAGGCTTTCAGACTTAGTTGTGTGGATATTTGTTGTATTCTTTATGATGAGATTTTCTCCTGACTCAGTTTGTAATCTCAATGTTTCATTTTTTTTTCAAATTTTACTATATTATTTATATTAAATGTATGTTAATTTATCGGTGTTGAGTGTTCAACGGAGGGTTGCTCCGGGTTTATTTGTACAAATTGTGAATTTATAAACTTCAGGAAGAATGGTTTACAAACAATTCAATATTCTTTTTATTTATTTATTGTATATTTAGCGACGTTTATAGCGACGTTTAGCGATGTTTATATACGTTGCTACAAACGTCGCTATAAAAGTCACTATGCACGTCGCTATACACGTTACTATAAATGTCGCAACAAACGTCGCTGAACGTCGCAAATATGCTGACATGACAGTATTGCCAGGTTAATATAAACGTCGCTAAATGAGTCGCACAACGTCGCTCAAAAGAAAAACTTAGCGATATATAGCGACACACAACACGTCACTAATTTAGCAACATTGCGTCGCTAAACGTCGCTAATATAGCGACGCATTTACGTCGATAGAAAACGTCGGTATAGCGATATTTTGCGACATTTTTTAGGTCAGTGACTAGCTTAAAGGTGATTTCATCGAAACGTCGCTACGTACATCGCTAAAATTATTTAGCAACATTTTTTTGGCCATTAAGCGACGATTTTAGACATCGCTAATTTGACTTATTCTGGTAGTGTTTAATAGGCTAACTATGTCATTACCTTGTTATACTAGGTTCTCTGGGTCTTACCAAGTTTAATTAGTCAATAGTAGACTGCACTAGTTATTACCTAACTATACTAGTTAATAATAAGGTAAGTATCTAACTCGTATACATATATACATGGTATTAAGTAATATCTCAACTGACACTACAACCCAAAACCTTATTACCCTAACTTATATCTACTCTCAACCCTAGGATACACAAACTCACAACCTAATTGCCTAAACTGAAATACCTTTCCACTACCAACCTAATATTACATAACTTATGGATTCCTAACACTAGGATATGCACATGGCTTGATATATTCCCTCATTGATACACTTAAAATATCTACTCATATACTAAGCCTCACATCTAGTTCCAGTATTCACATAACACCAATGCACTAAACCCACATACTCCAAGATACTAGAATACCCTCCAAGATCCACTTAGAGTATCACAACCTAACTAAACACTCCATATTCCACTCTTGAAACTGGCCTGCACACAGATACTCGAGTTGGATCTTACCCCTAAATTCCAGATACCCATATAGGATACTCATGATCACTTGCATCAGCCTCATAACTGAACTACCATGGAACATCTTCAACTCACTGATACTGAAATCTGGTACACACCTATAGGCTCTGATCACACACAAGTAACCTTCCAAAGCAAACACTATTGCCTGGGGTATAATGCACTGCAACACCAACCCAGTGCACAGATGTGTGCACACAATCATATCACACTACCTCTTATTACAGGGAACAAGCTCCCTGCAACTTGCAGTGTCTCACAGTTGTGAAGTTCAGTGCACTTAATGCATTGCTAGACCTCAAGTGCTGCATTTTGCTTATTTGTACACAACACAATTCTTCCCTCTCTTTAACTGCTACTATCTGGTATTAGTTTCAATGATACACACTAACTCATATACACACACTATACTCACAATCACTAAACACTAACACACTTTACTACCCTCTTCCTCATTTGGATCATCCATGTACAACACTCTACCTTGCCTCTCAAGCTTACTGCAGACCCTCAAGTCTGAACTCCCCTCAGTTTGCACTGATCCTAACCATGAGCCATCAGCAACCTGCTACTGCCACTGCAGTGTTTGCCAATAGTTGCTGCCCTTAAATTGGTTGTAGTAAAACCTGGTTGCTCCTACCTGAATCCCCAATGCAACTTGCATTGATCCAACTGCAGGCATCTCCCCCCATCATACTGTATTTGACAGTTGCCTCTATAAACCGAGCAGCAAATAGGTGGTCTAAACTTATGTTTCCCAATTTTGAGGCACAAATCAACATTCCACAAGAGAAAAACTTAGATCTAGCAAAATATAAGCTTATAACACTTAGGTCTAGCCAAATAAAGTCAATTCCACCTTTGGGAGGGTTCCTATAGGTCCAATAGGTGTTCTTAACCATGAATAGAGTAAAAAATAAGAAATTACCTAGGTTTTGAGTGACCTCCTTGAAGAACTCTAAATTTGGACACGAGAAAGATGAAGTGGACACAACTTGGACTCCTCTTCAAGCTTCCTCTAGCAATGCCAAGCTCCTTAGCCTTATTGGGAAAATAAAATAAGAGGGATGGGATTTGGAGTGGATAAATTAAGGTTTGCTCTCAAAATTTGGGGATAAACTAAATGGAAATAAATAGAGGCTACTCACGAATGAAGAGGTTTATATAAGCTCCTTATAGGGTTAGGGTTAGGTTGAGGAATGTTTGAATTGACACAAGTATCCCTTACATTCCTTCATGAATAGGATCTAACTAAACAATAGGAGAAATATTCTATTATTGAGTCTAAAATAGGTTTAATAGAATTAATCTAGTCATGACTAACTAATAACTCAAGTCAAATAGTCCAAACTTAATACTAACTCATTCTCCTAAACTAATGAGTCACCCATGACTAACTAATTAATTATATCAATAGGTCAAGTCAAATCTAGTTAGGTCCACTAATGTCATATCCAATTAAAACAGACTAATTAACTAACCAATAATAATAATAATAATAGTAAAAAATATATAATACATATTATATATTGAGCAAAAAATATAAACACAATATTTATACTAATATAAAATAATAAAATATCCCTAATCTGGAAATGTGGTAGTGACACGTTCTGAAAATCTAGTATTGTTTACTAGGGAAAAATGAGATTTCGGAAGAGATACTGCCCTTATACAATGTGGATGAAGCTGAGAAGTAATTATCTGCAACCCAGAGGAAGCAAAATAGTGTTGTAGCTGAATGATATATGTAAATGAATGGTTTTGGATGTAAAGACTAGAACTCGTCTATTTATAATGGCTATGTACATTAGTTATGTTATATTAATGTAAATAGTATGTTTACCATTTCTTGTAATTCTATCCCAGACATTACGGACGACAATCGCGAATATGACTATTGAAGGTTCATATGTCGCGTAGCATGTGGATGTGTTATATACACCACTCGATGTATTTCAAAAGCGGGACGTGACAATAGGGTACAATAAAATCATACATGGTGATATATCCAACGTCCATTAGGTATACTTCCCAACAAACACAACAAGACGGTATTTTTTCTCGGTATTATGAACCTACATAAAATAATATAGTGCTAAGGGTAAATCTAGATCAATAGTTACCTGAAATGACCTTAAGTGTAAAACACCTAATATTCCAGCTAATTAAAAATTTCTTCCTTGCCATAAATATGTTTGATTTTACATTTAGAATCATGGTTATTATTTTGACCACTGCTGAATATTAAAATTTTAAATCATTTATTCTTAATTTATTATTGCTACTATCATTTTGATATTAGTACGAGGATCAAACTTGAATCTGTAAAACAAATATTTAATATTATTTCTATTACTATGAGCATCATTGTTATTTCTATTACTTATTAATTTAAATAATTTATTTATTTATGAAATGTAAAATTGTTTAATCTTTCCAAGTTAATATACTAGTTGAGCTTAATAGTTAAAGTTAACCAATTTCGTAAATAAATTATTCCTATAATAACCCTCCCTAAATTTTAATCCAATTTTTACTAAGATTAATATGGAGAGTTGGTTGCTAATATAATTATGATTAGTAATGGTAAGAGTTGGCACCAAATTAGTTTGTATTAATATTTATAGTTATATTTTAAAATTAAGTGAATAGTTTTTCTTATCTAGATAAGTTGACAATTTTCCTCCTTTCTTCTTGATGGCTGAGAACACCGTGCATTTCACTATAACGAACAAACTTTACTCTTGACCCTCCCCCCAACCAATGTTACCATCTCCATGCAACCTGTAGATGCTTCTAAACAAAAGCCACCATTGTTTCTATCTGTATGCATATTTTCGATCTCCTGCAAAAGCTACATCAACACCACAACAAGGCAAAGATTACTTACCCTTCTCTTCTCTCTAGTTAACCCATAATCTTGTACTCCGAAATACACAACAGTTGCTTCCTTGTGCACTGTGCAGAACATAGTATACCTATACCAAGTGCTTTCTTCACCTCTTCCTATACACAGCTTCTTCCCTTTCCAAACTCTTCTTAAATACTAATGTTCCCCTCTTGCCTCTCTCTCACACACTAGGAAAGAATTCCCTTGGTCTTTTTCAACCACACAATACACAACTTTGACCCATTTCTAATTTTATGAAAGTATGCTACCAACCCCCCTTTTTCCTCAACCCTTCACAATACACAATACACAACTTTGACCCATTTCTAAACAAAGTCTTTTTGTGTGTGGGTCACAGTAGTGCCCCTGTAGTTCTTGCCAAACCACACCCCCTATCCTTGCCTAGCCTCATATAGCTACTCCTCATCACTATACAACTGTCACTCCTCCTCCTCTCTCCTCCTCTATAACAACCCTTATCCCTATTCTCTCCTCTTCAAATAACCTGCCACATTAATCAACCATCAAACTCGCCTGCTTCTCACTATTGCAACCTCTATTTTCCCTCCTCTTCTCTATTCTCTTCAGACAATAACAACAAGTAGGAGAACAACAAATACAACAAACATAATAAGGAGAAGAAGATACAGTAGCATCACAGTAAGACAGGGATCCGACCCCATGTCCTGCGATGACAAGTTCGACATCGCGACAACAACATAAGCAACACCAACAACAACAACTACAAGGACACCAACGACCACAATGACAACAACAGAAAGAAGAAAAGAATACAAAAAAACACCATCGACATCACCTTTGTCCAGTTATTCCTCAAGACACCGACGATACTTTGCCCTGATCGACCAGGAACACCTATCTCGAGCATCACAGTACTGCACGATCCCGACTCCTAGCCTCCGATCATCCCCTCTGTTGTCTCGGTGAAGACAACGTCCTCTATTGATCGCTTACTGCAGTTTCGCAGAGGACTCAAAGTTGTGATTTTCGTAGTCACACCAGACACCTACCATCAGCGTCAGAGCCCGTTGGAGCCCGTCGGAGCTCGTCGGTGCCATCTGGCACAAGAGCATCACCCGGATCTGGGTTCTAATAGCTTTCCGACGCAGTTCGTCCGTCCCGGTAACAAATATTTCTCCGTCGGAGATGAGGAAGCCACATCTCGCCTCCAGTCTTCTATCTACATCCCATGCCCTATGCAAGCTGCCGATGCCCATCGGTTCCCCAACTGACCAGAGCTACCACCGTACCACCAGATCGGGATCCAGCCATTGGTCCTGTAGTCGAATGCCACACGTGCTCTTCTAGAGCATCGTTGCTTTCCTCCTCTCGACATCGAACTCCCCATACGCCTCTATTGCGAAAGTCCTCCCTTCCTACCGTGCTTCCCCCGAAGCCCAAATCCATCCACTCAAAACTATCGATGGACGAGAACCAGACCTGGTAGCCGTGTGCATCCTCGAAGCCCTGCCAACCATGCTAGCTCTCCTCTCCTCGCTGAGCCATCGTCGGAAAAGCCACGGTTTCTAGGCATCTTTTGATCAAGGCAGTTCTAAGGTCGAAAAATGTATGAAAATTTTGTACGAAGATTACGGCTGTCTAGAAGACAAGTGGGAGGACTTTAGCATAAAAAAATTGCCAATTCTAAAGCCGACATCCTAATATCTCAATCCAAAAACAACAAGTATCAAAAGTATATCACACATGCAAAGTAGTAAGGCGTCCCAAACACCATGACATATATTGATCATGAAGCTAATATGGCAAAATGCTACACTAGCAGAGTACAAATATACATGATCATAAATACCAGCCTAGGTTTAGTATGCACAATCAAGCTGACCGAGGTTAGATGGCACATGCTCTAGAATAAAAAGAGCTAACATTGGCCCTAGCTAAACACCATAAAATAAAATAGATAACGAGGGGTACTAAATAGAAAACCCACTCGTGTGTTGGGATCGCGGATCTACGAGTGCGGGCCATCCAGCGAAAGGTAAGGAAGATCCTTCAGCTATACAGGTAAATCTGGCCAAACAAAATTAGCAGGGTCATACCCCAAATAGCAACTACCACAAGGAAGTCCAATGTGAACAACAAAACCCAAAACAAACAATAATGACAATAAATGGATAAGTATCGACTAGTGCGGTACCAATGCACTCATCTCAGAAATATAGAAGACTGAATAAAAGTAGAACAAATAGCTATAGAGAAAGATAAGTTGACAAGTGACAATGAAACTTAGGAACTACTCGAAGTCGGAGCCACAACCCTTAAACCAAACAAGGACCGAGGTTATAGATCTTTTTTCAAGCAGAACTTAGTCCCTGGCCATTCACTGACATATATAACAAGCGCGAGCATATAAGTACGCATAACCAAAAGAGCACGGTCAAGCATTTTCTATGGTTTGCTACAATTAACGAACTAGGGTTATCACAAGTCATAGTTACTAATAAATATAATTTGAGAAACTTCACTATCACCTATGCTGTAGATACTCGTGTGGCCATGGGGACGACGACTTATAAAATAAAAATAACATATCATGAATCAACCAAGAAGAATAACTTATGGCACAAAATAGAAACAAAAAAAAATTCTTCCTACTGAAGAACATCTCAAAACATAAAGCTTGTCTCATCTCTACCTAATGAAGAACATCTCATCACTCTGTATCAGCATGGGCTAGCTAGAGTGGTCAGGTACCCATGCCAATCGATGTTAACACTGCCACTTTGGGGCCCATAGCGACATGAGTCACTGGTAGCACGAAGTATCCTCCCCTCCCAATGATCTATGTAAGTTTACTAGTCAATTATCTTATCAATTCATTTTTTAATTCTTAAGTCATGGGCACTCGAGAATTGTCCTAGAATGACGAGCTATGGGTACGAGTAATTCGCGAGTTATCACTGGCGAATGTTCTTGAAAATCATAATACGTGATACATTGGACAATACTCACACTTGATTGCCTAATGTCATGCAAAAGTTTAAACAGACACAACTAAGGACCGACACATGTCCTTTGTCAAGTCTTAGTCCTAAAATACGTAGGACTAGAAATACGTAAGATGCCAGCTATGCATTCGACCAGACTCTGGTCTGACTCGAATACGTATCAGCTGTATTAATCTAAATATCTCTATGAAATATAACTATATCTCAATCCACAAGAACACAAAATATCAAGAATGAGCTACATGTGCTAAAGTCAGCCGCCCAGTAACACACAAGTTTGAATAGACTCGAGAAAAAAATATGAGTCTATAAAAACTAGGCTATATCAGCAGATGAATCAACAATATGAATAGATAAACATAACTTTGATAGAAATGATATAAGTACATGGTACCAATGCCAGCATAAGAAAGCAACACACAACAACAACTCTAGGCAGGCTCCACAACGGTCTATACTGCAAAACTGGTAAGGGAGCAAGTCCTCAGAGGGACGTAACAAGGTACAAGAAACAACGTGCTAGAAGTAAAATAATATAATGTCACATACTCAAGGGTAAACTATAGTAACCGTCTAAGTATAATGCATATGAGAGCATCACTCGTACTCCAGGCTGGGAATTACGGAAGAACTCAATAAATATCTCCGCGAACTATGTAACTATTAAAGGCTCCGTGTGGGGGAACCTAAAGCAAATTGTGCAAACACCAAAGCTCTGCTACAACGAGTAAGAAAAAAATATACAAAATCAGCCCATAGCATGGTGTAAACTCTCCCCTCCCATGCAACCTCACGTATTAAATCATATCACGCGAGATTAAGACCTCTATCTATGACAACGAGTCATAATAATAATATATATAAGCCTCATATCTCGAGTCCTAGAATCCTAAACATAATCCAATCACCAAAAGCATATCAAGAAGAATTTTGTCACATGAAGCCGTGTCAAGTGTCCTACGGTCTGACGTGCAAAAAATATAAGCAGGTATCAAGGGTTCGCGGTATCAACTCTCTAACTGACGATACTCGACTCCGCTGCCGGATGTTGATACCCGAATATGGTTCGGATACTAGGTACCGTCTAACGGTCCTAGGGTGAACAGATACACCAGCAATATCAAGTCACAGTAATAAATATATAAAATAAATAAGGTAAGAACTGTGAAACAACATGGCAAGGTACATTTGTCTGGATTCCAGATGATGGTATGGCGAAGTCCAGGTAACGAGCTCGATACGCCAATGGCTCCCGAAATGGTAGGGTTCGCACGAACGCCTCCGAATGCTGAAAACAATATCGTCATAATTTCTAAAACATCATAAATAGATAGGATTGACTACCCATAAGTCCAATTTGGACAAGGGAACAAAATTAGCAATTTCGGATCAAAGCGGTGTCCAAATATGATCCATTTTGCACCGAAAACGTGTCGGATATCAAGTTCTCTAAATTCGACAAACTTAGTGTCTACGAGCCCAGAATGATTATTCGAACTCAACGGAATGTCCATAATTGGATTCTGAAGAGCCGGTCACAAAAACGCTCGTCAAGTAGGACCGTAGGCCCACGAAATGACGTTTCGGTCAACGTTCTCAGAATCGAACCAAACTGGGGTCACAGGACCAACGTAATGCGGCGAATTCGATGGCATAAGTTTAGTTGCGAAACGACAAGCACACACGAAGTAATTGGACAATTTCGGAAAATGCCGATATGAGATTTTGGACGGACACGGATTGATTCCGGCGTGCACGCACGTCCGAATCAACTTCCGCGAAAGTTCACACGTCCGCATTTACGATATGCGCCTTTCGGTGCAATCAATATGCGACAAAGTCGTCTCATTTGGCAGAACGGACTCCGTATCGACGAATTTGAGTTTTGTAAAATATTATTTTCTTGATTTTGAAACTCAAATAATTATCAAATAAAAAAGCTATCTAGATAATCTAATTAAAAACATAGAAAGGGGGTTATAGGTAGAGTGTATACCAGAAGGATGGATTCGAGATTCAGTCGAACGATCGAGCAGGAATCGATCCGCAAATACTGGTACTCGGATGATGCGCTGACTGTAAACAGAGAATACTCTGTTCTCCATTGTTGTCGACGGCAACACGAGGGTCGCTCGATTTCCCTGGTCGTCGAGGAGACCGGCGATCGGTACGCCTGCACTCGTGTTGGCGTGGCGAGCAGTTAGGTGGTGGTTGCGTACGACGGCATCACCTTTGAGGGCGGGGGCGGCTTATCCGCCTGGCTTCCTGGTGTTGCGGCGCACAGTTCGATACCGGTCCGAGGCGGTGGCGTCGAAGTCGGGCACTGGTCGTTCGGGCGAGGCGGACGGGAGCGGGCGCAGTCACGGGGATGCGGCAACTCCGATAGACGCGGGGAAAGGGTCAACGAGATGGGCTGTGCGCGGGTGTGCACGCAACTCCGATAGACGCGGGGAAAGAGAGGTGTAGTAGTATATTTATATATGGGGGGAGAGAGGGTTTGAAGAGGTCAGGTGCTAGTGTAATCCGTGACCCCTCCCTTGGAGAGAGCACCAACAGTAGTATGCAACCTAGTTCATTTTGTGCAAACCTTGCTCCCCATAGGAAATTCTAGCTTACGTTAGCACACTCCCTCCTATACATGGTCCAAGTAGAATTTCAATATTTTATTATCTTGGGACAAGGAAATGTCCCTTAGCATTCGTTTAATGTTGCTAGGTCCGGCCACATTGCTGTGTTGGAAGGATGTCAACAATAAACTAATGCAAGCCTAACCATCTATAATAAACCCTTGCCAATAATAATCCCTTGCCTACAGGTATTTTAATATAAGATATTGATATATAACCATAGGTAATTAGATATGGCTTAAGGCCACTATAAGCAATATTTGTAGTAGCTAATACACATATATACAAATATATATATATACTATCATGAATACTTATTTTATTGTCTAAAATTTATCTATTATTTGTATTTCATTTACTAATAAAAAATTAAAATAAATAGAGGGGTCTTACATCCTTGGATAAACAAAAGGTACGTAAATATACAACTAGCCGCGGTTCAGTATGTACACATATGTCGTCCAAAGAGGGAGGAACAAATACCCTGAAACAAGGACCAACACATGTCCTTCGCTACAACATAGAGTGGGAGATAAAGGTAACACACTCGCTACTAAGCCGCAATCCTCCGAGTGTGAGCATCCGACAGAATTCATGGTAGATCCTCCGGGTCTGCTCCTAGATCTGGCCATGGAAAACCAGTGGGGTCAAAACCCCTAGTAACAAGCACCACAAAGGAAGCTAAAGGGATGAACAAAAACCCAATAAAAATAGTAAAACAGCAAATAGATACAGGAGTAAAAAAATGCAGATCGAGACTCGTACGGTACCAACGCACGTATCTCGAGAATGAAAAGCCAATATACAAATCAATACGTGACATAAAATAAGCAGGGGACAAGTAAAGTAAACGTGGATATGTGAATACGTAAAGTGCAGGAACAATGACCAGGAATGTAACGACCCGTTCAGTTCAAGCGGACAACCGATTCAAAGGGCGCAAGTGCGACGACCCGACCCGCTTTGCTCAGCGAGAATAATCGTTTGAGGCAAAGAATTTTCAGACTTTGCCCTTCAGGAGTTCAGACTTAGACTTTCAAATGCTCGCTCGGAGTATCGCTCGACCGAGACGAATCATCACTAAGGTGGGTGGCTACGATGAACCTGCCTTTGCTTAGCCAGCACACTTAAAATATGGACGATACATGCTAGTCGCTAGGTGAATCACCCCTTGCATGCTAATAAAGAATACAACGCACCTATATAAGGGAATAATCCCATCTTGTATTGCTTGTGTTAGAACATGAAAATAAAATTTGGCTTATAACTTGGACCCTCGTATGCTACCTTTGCCTTGTGCAATTAGACATCGTTATGCCTCTGGTAAATCATCATATACTTTTTGTAGTGCACTGCTTCACTTGTTTACACTACACAACCCTAGATTATGTCGCTCGGTATGTCCCTGTACGGCTTCACCCCTCGTACTACCCCTTAGACCGTGCCAACGTAAATGCTTATGTTTCATATAAATGACTGCTTACATTGTAGTTTGTACTCGTTGTCTCATTTCAATGCTTGCCACACAAATTTATGCCACAATCAAGTAATACTATATGTATCGTGCATGCATTTAGTTAGCTAGAAGACTATCAAATAGTCCTTCTGTGCAATATGAACATACAAGTATACGGGACCGTTAGGTCGCCAAGCCAGTTCCCAAACCAGGAGAATGCATCAAGTCAAGTAGAACTCTGAACGAGAATCATGTCAAGTAAAGCAAGAATCATAGCTCGTGGAACAATGCTCGTTCAGAACAAGAATCAAGGATTATCATGTCATTTTGTAAATATGGAAGATCTAAGACTTGCATGTCGCGGACAACTTGGTAACAAGGGAGATTCTTGAAATCTTGTTCCACGGGCGGTCTCCGGGGCACCGGGGTCGATCCGATCCTGATGGAACTCATGCAGCAGCCTTTCATGTACGAGAATGATGGGGTCTCCGCTCATGTTGCGCTATTCTTGCTCAAAGGCTGATAGTCTCACGTGCTGGACGGGATATCTTGTAGCGCTTCACATGCTTTTCGTTGCATACCTTCCTCGTTCAAGACTATAACTCGTCTTTTATGGCTATGCCAATGACTCATGTTCATATAGATAAGTCATCCTCGCTTAGCGGTAATCCGCGTGCGAGTCATTGCATCGCATCCAGTAATCAGAAATACCTGAACAGATATGAGTATAACACACTTGTACATATTTGAACACTTGAACATCTTCTGTAACACTTCTGGATAATCTGTATAACTCGTGCACCTAAAACAGAACGTCGCTTACGACACTTGTATTTGCTTATGCAATTGTCCCTGGATTTCATTATATATACTCGTGCTTGGTTTAACTTGTTTTGCCTTGGACAGGGAAGGACGAATGGTAAGTTGGTAAATTTTGTCGTATTCCTTTTATATCGCACGTCGTACTGCCACACGAGTTAGGCTATTCATTATGCCATGAATCTGATCCTAAGGCAAGAATAGAAAGATAACTTAATAGATGGTGTACGAAACCTATATAACATATTTGGATTTATTTAGTGGGCGAGAAGCCTCCCCACCAGTGCATTCATGTACTGATAACTCACCAGATTGCTTGTAGGATGCGAGAGAACCTCGTTCGGTGTGGAAACCCCTTCTTGCGTGCTAAGGCGTGGAGTTTACTCTGGAGCCTTGGAACGTTGCGTCCGAAACTGAAGCACATATATAAGACATAATATTGGAACATCGCCTATGTATCATTCTATAAATGTAGCCACTTGGCACGATTTTACTGTTTCGAGAGAGAAGGCTTGAGCGACTTGTAATCTCGTTCTAGCGCTGCTTATAATACTTGTTCAATATCAATAAAGTGCTTGTTTTACTTCTAACTTGTGTTATTCACTGCTTCCTCTATTGACGACTCTATGAACTTGTTACCAATCGCCTGTTCGTTTCTTATTCTGCTGCATTCAGACTATTTGTGTGACTCTGTTGCTTAGTCATCTTATCGCCTGTTCGGATCATGGCCTTGTACAGGCGCAACTTGTGCTCGTGCGACATCACGTCCAGATGGAAAAGATCGTCCCGTGGGAGCGCTGACGCGGTGATTCGCTCCCAGTAGGGATGGCCGATTACCTACGGGAGATCGAGGCATGATATATTGGTATCAGAGTATGGCTTATGCCTTTGGATTTCGTATCGATTTTCTCAGTTTTGAAATCTCGTTCGTGGGTTATGTGCATACACTCTCTCGTTGACCCGATTGATATGTTCCATACAATGAGTCTAAATAATTTTAAAAGATCATATGTATGATATGATTGCTTGTAATGGATATTTATACGATGACCCTTGTTCTGACCTGTGTTAGACTTTATGGGAACAGACTCGTGCTATAATTTGTAAGTTATGTGCGAACCCGAATACCTATACATAATTTTCTAGCTCGTTAGTGTACGAGATAGAATATCGTTCTGACGGTTAGCTATGCACATAGTCTTTCGGCTAAGTTGTGTTGAGTATCGTGTGCCAAGACCCTTTGGTGCGAGCAAGTTTGCAAGCGAGATTGGGATATCGTTCAAATAAGGATAAGTCAGACTTAGAATGGAAACCGATAGAAACATTATCAGTTTATCGCTAAGGCGAATATAGAGGATCATGGTTGAAATTTGAGAAATAGCTTGGACGGTATTTCATGTCGGCAAATACGAATCAGATATGGTTTACTTGGATGATTATCAACAAGGATATATAAGAGACTAAAGTTTATCAAGTGATGCTTAGGTATTGCGCAGGAATTCTAAGGAACGACTTGGTAAATATGCTAGCGAGTGATGCGAACACCGATTGAGGATTTAATTGGGTGACTCAATTCCTGAGTAGTGTATAGATTATTTTAGAAATATTTAAACTAATTCATAGGTCTCGTACGATAGTTGGTTTGAACGATTTAGTATGTCTTAAATAAGTGATAAGGCTTATATTGGATTGGGATTCAAGGTAATAAAATTGATATCTTGGTCAAGAAAACTTGGCGAAAACTTGATGGATTGTACGAGCAATTTCAAATTGAATCAAACGGATTAAACTTGAGTAGAATATCGCTCAAATAGAAGTTAGCTCGAGAATGAATATTGTGGTTCGATGAAAGAGGTAAGCGACAATGGATTTGACCTAGAGTTTGGAAGAATAATCTTAAATCTAGTTCGAAAGATAACTCTCGATAATTAGTCCCAGTGAGAACGATTATCCTGTGGGGGCGCCGACGTGGTAATTTCATGTCCGACGGGGATGATCGAACTCACGGGAACATGCTCGATGATTATTCAAACAAACTCGATGAATGGAACGTATCAAAAGTGAATTGACTTTGGCTTGCATATTTTAACATAGTTGTTTGAGGAATGCCAAAAGTAGACTATATATTTATCAAACGGTAACATTAAAGTTGGATGATTTTGCTAGACAAATTATAATTACGGCATGAACGAACATGACTTGATGGATTTTATATATATCTTGGATGGAGCAAGGTGAAATGATAAGGTGTCTCGATCATTTCGAAGATAACCATAACGTTCGACGTTCTTGTCTTGTGCGAATGTAACTCTATGCTTGTACATGCATCACGTTCGGATTATGACGATTATCCAGCGGGAGCGTTGGCGTGGTGATCTCACGTCCAGCGAGGATGATCGAACTTGCGGGAGACCAAAGTGTGACAACTGATGGATCATCTTGACTTATGGTTCGACACGATAAGACAAATTTGGATTTATAAGTGAATCGGAAGTATTTCAAGGATAAGTTAGTCTATAACCTGGGGTAAGTCGCTCTTGATAGTTTCGTGAACGGATACATGAATCTTGTTGACGACTCAAAGTTATGATCGATGATTTAGAATTAAATTATGGCTTGGTATTCTAGACTTAGAATAGAGATATGGATTCTATCAAAACATGTTTGAAGGAGATAGACTATGCAATTGCTAGGCTTGTCATACGACTTGAATATACCATAGATTTGACTGAACGAATTTGAACCATGTACAAACGAACATGTTAATGTGTGTAAGATAATCTGTGCTCGATGTTTAGAAATCTGAGTAAAATGAGCTTGGGTAGAATATCACGTGCAAACGAATAATGGTTTGACCTTAGGAATTAGGGTAAGCATTGTGCGTTGAATTTGCACGATAAATCGTGTACTTAAATTTGTACCTATGACCTTATAAACTGACCTAGTAATTAGGCAGATGACCCTGTATTGAGTGAAAGAACTTGTGTGACCGACTTTAGCATATTGTTTGAACAAGCCATAGAACTGGGGTAGCAAGACTTAGTGTTATACTTGGAATGGTAAGTGTATGCTATGTTTGAGACAAACAGAATATATGATAGTACATGGACGCTAGTCGATAGATCAGACAGATCATGCTTAACGGTAGTGCAATGCTTGATTTTTGGTTGGAATAGAAATAACTTTGATTTTATTGACTCTGTTGGAGGTATCATCATGATTTGTAAGACGAGAACCCTTGAAATTTTTCGCAAGTAGCTTGTCCGATTTCACTATCGCTAAGTTTGGTTGAATGCATATGTTTGAGGGACGCCTTGAACATATGCACGATCCAAGACTCAATGATATATTAAACTCGAGTGCAAAGACTTCGCTATTGCTAAGTTGGTTGACATACATATGTTTGAAGGACGCTTTGAATATGTGCATGATCCAGACTCGCGATATGCTGATCTCGAATGCTAGTGCAAGTGAATATGTTAGAGTCACATGGACGTGTATATCGATTTGGATAAGTTGCCTCAGCCTTAGATCGTTATTCAAGATGGATCATAACGTACCCCATGTTAAGCGATATATATTCTGCACAAAGGCGCAGTAGAGACCTAGTCAGAGCTTGGATTGAATGATAGAGTTATTCAATAAGACCGACCCAGCATACATGCAACACGGTATAAGGAACGAGTAAAAAATTATATTCGAACGTATCTAGTGGTTCTGATTGCTATGCTTGAGATAGATTTAATAGTGCGATAGAATGGTTTACACTCAGGAAGTCTCGATGATGAGACTTTTTTTGAGTGGTGTGTAATGTAACGACTCATTCTGTTCAAGCGGGCAGCCGATTCAAACGGCACAAGTACAATAATCCAACCCGCTTTGCTCAGAGAGAAGACTTATTTGAGGCAAAGGATTTCCAGACTTGGCCCTTCAGGACTTCAGACTTAGACTTTCAAAGGCTCGATCGAAGTATCGCTCGACCGAGGCGAATCATCGCTAAGGTGGGTGGCTACGATGAACTTGTGTTTACTTAGCCAGCACACTTAAATATATGGATGATACATGCTAGTCGCTCGATAAATTATCCCTTGTATGCTAACAAAGAATACAACATCCCAAGCTAAGGGAATAATCCTATCTTGTATTGCTTGTGTTAGAACATGGAAATAAAATTTGGCTTATAACTTGGACCCTCGCATGATACCTTTGTCTTGTGCAAGTAGACACAGCTATGCCTCGAGTAGATTATCATATACTCTTTGTAGTGCACTGTTTCACTTGTTTACACTACATGCCCCTAGATTATGTCGCTCGGTATGTCCCTATACAGCTTCACCCTTCGCACTACCCCTTAGACCGTGCCAACATAAATTCTTATGTTTCATATAAATGCATGCTTGTCAGTTTATATTGTAGTTTGTACTCGTTGCCTCATTTCAATGCTTACCACATAAATTTATGCCACAATCAAGTAACAATATTCGTATCGTGCATGCATCTAGTTAGCCAGAAGACTATAAAATATTCTTTCTATGCAATATGAACCTGCAAGTATACGGGACCGTTAGGTCGCCAAGGCAGTTCTCGAACCAGGGGAATGCATTAAGTCAAGTTAAACTCTGAACGAGAATCATGTCAGGTAAAGCAAGAATCACAGCTCGTCGAGTAATGCTCGTTCAGAACAAAAATTAAGGATTATCATATCATATTGTGAAGCTGGAAGACCCAAGACTTGCATATCGCGGACAACTTGGTAACAAGGAAGATTCTTGAAATCTTGTTCTACGGGCGATCTCTGGGGCACCGAGGCTGATCCGATCCGGATAAAACTCACGCAACAGCCTTTCATGTGCGAGCATGATGGCGTCTCCACTCACGCTGTGCCATTCTTGCTCAAAGGCTGATAGTTTCACGTGCTGGACGGGATGGCTTATAGCGCCTCACATGCTTTTCGTTGCATACCTTCCTCATTCAAAACTATAACTCGTCCTTTAGGGCTATGCCAGTGACTCATGTTCATATAGATAAGTCATCCTCGCTAAGCGGCAATCCGCGTACGAGTCATTGCATCGTATCCAGTAATCGAAAATACCTGAACGAATATGAGTATAACACACTTATACATATTTAAATACTTGAACATCTTCTGTAACACTTCTTGATAATCTGTATAACTCGTGCACCTAACAAAACCTTGCTTACGACACTTGTGTTTGCTTATACAATTGTCCCTGGATTTTATTATATATGCTCGTGCTTGGTTTAACTTGGTTTGCCTTGGACAGAAAAAGACGAATGGTAAGTTGGTAAGTTTCTCCGTGTTCCTTTTATATCGTACGGCGCACTGTCACATGAGTTAGGCTATTCATTATGCCATAAAATAGATCCTAAGGCAAGAAGATAAAGATAACTTAATAGATGGTGCACGAAACCTATATAACGTATTTAGATTTGTCGAGCGGGTGAGAAGACTACCCACCAGTGCATTCATGTACTGATAACCAGATTGCTTTGCAGGGTATAGGAGAACCTCGTTCGGTATAGAAATCCCTCCGTGGTGCTAAGGCTGTCATGACCCGCACCTGAAATTTGGGGCACGAGTACGTGGGTACGTCCAGCCTACGCCGCAGCATCGGCGGTAGAACATTGTCTAGGTCATAATACTATCTAAACAATCTCACATGAGTATCCAACTCCATAAGGAGACACAAATATCACAATATAATATGTAAATACTCAATCACAGAACTAAAGCACGATAAGATATCGAAGAAAATAAACGAAATGCAACACAAGTCTAACCAAAATAAACTAACTCAAATAATAACATCCAAGTCTCAAAGTATGCCGAAAATAAATTCGGTACCATAAACTGCTAAAAGAAACTAACTGAATAACTAGTGATCCCGGCTAGACCTCCCAGAATCACATCTGAGTTACAAGGTCCAAGGCTGCAGCTACTCTCCCTGTGGTCCATAATATGTCGGACACCAGTCCTCTAAGTCGCAATCTGAAAAAAAAAATTTAGTCAGGATGGAACGAAGTACAAACCAAATAATAGTTCCAGTTAATTGATAAGGACCATAAAATAATAAAAAGATGATGCTATATACTGAGAGAAGACAATAATAAATGCAATGGCAAGGTAAGAGAACAGGCAATATAAATAATATGGTACAGTCAGTGCATATATGAAATGAAGAGAAAGAGCTACAATATCATATACGGGGTAATGTAGTATATGAACTAAAATGGAGAACTGTAACTATTCTAAGTGTTTGAAATAGTAGTTTCAAAATGTGATCGTCTTGAGAACTTGTACGATAGCTACATGGCCTGGCTAATCATACGTGAGGTGTATGATTAACACTAACAATATCTATACTTGTACGATAGGGATTTGATCACATCTCTCACTAGCAATTTCCTCGCCCCCAACTAGTACTGTGGATCCAACCATGATACGTCACGATACACGATCAATGTCCAATATATTATGTACAATGTCTAATATCAATGTCCAATATCAATGTCGTGTACAATGTCAATACGATAACCAATATAATATCTCATGACTAAAGATCCAATCTATATACTAGTCCATGTAGCACAGTGTTAAGAATCAGATGTAACATTTTTAAATACATAAATTATAAAAATTATGAAATAACGGAAATTATCAGAGAATGTACTCATCTGGGGTTCTGAGCGGGCAATACCAATGTCCTGCTCCTGTAGTCTCGCAGGACGATCCAAGGGTCCTATATATAAATAATATAATATAATATAGCATCAGCCATTATACTAGCACACACACAAACACAATTACACTATGCTTGGAACTATGCATGGGTGACAACTAGTCAACTAGCAGGGTCAAGTGTGCGTCTAGATGCACGGGTGTCATGTCCTGGATTACTGTGCATAATCAGACAGTCAAATGTAGATACAAGATATCCATAATTATACTAGGGTCATATAGTATATACACACATTATAGTCATAACTAGTATTTGCATTTAATTACTTATATATATACATCCATATATTTATATATATATCAATTTGATTATAATACACATACGCGTACGTATACATATACGAGTCACTGGGTTCACCGACACGGTCTGAAACCAACCAACTAAACATGTCATGAAGCAATACTAATCCCTAACATTATTCACACATGCACACACATAAAATCACGAAGGAAAAATAGGGCATGTACGAACCTTGGAGGGCACGCACGGGGTCGACGATGTTGATGATGACGAAGATGATGATGGTGATGATGATGATGATGATGAAGGTGATGAACAGGTCGATGCTGCCGGATGAGAGGCTCAGTAGAGGGGAGTCTGGGAACAATGAGGTATTAATGGTAGTGGTGACTGCCGCGTTCCAGGCGGGGGTCAGCGGGTTATCGACGTACGGGGATGGCCGGGATAGAGAGTTGTTCCGGTGCTCGGAGAGGAGAAGAGAGGGAGAGATCCGGCGGTTCAGTTGACTAGTGAGGCGTGGAATGGGGTGGCTGTTGTCGACGTTCAGTCGAGGAGGATGGCTGCGGGGAACGGTGATGCTCTGTCGAGGAGGAGGAGAGAGTAGGGAAGTCGACAAGGGGGTGATTCAGTCGTCGAGTTTCAGGCGGTGATGGGGCTGCTCGGCTCAGGCGAACGGGTGGTGGTCTGCGAGCAGGGAGGTGCTGGTGAAGGGAGGCGATCTCCGACGAGTGCTCCGGTTGGGTTGGCAGGAAGAGGGTGGCCGGACTCGGCTGCTCCGGTTGGCGAGAACAGGGAAGAAGGAGAGGGAGATGTCGGCTGGAACTAGGTTTAGGTATGATGGGTTGAGAAGAAAGTGAGGAAAATTTATATATATATGTGAAGGAGGGTTTGAGGTTGACCTAGAAAGTTGTGCCTGGTCAACATCCTCCTTGGAAAAAGGGCTTTTGCTTCTCATGTAGAAATTCAAAGGCTAGGATTTACATTGTTTCAAAATGGAGGGCTAAGGTTTAATGAGGGTTGATGTTGAGTGTTACATACTCCAAAATTATGGGGAAAAATTACATAAAGAAAAATGGGATTTCTTCATATGTTGGTCCAATTGGGTGTGGACACCTCAATGCACTTTTGCATAAAAGTGCCCAACAATTGGAAAATTGCACAAGTAGGATTTTTGGATTAATTTAATTAAAATTAATGGTTGGTGTTCTAAAATTAATTAGAAGTACATAGGGTAAAATTAGGTGGAACACAAGTGTCAGAAGACTCAAAGTAGAATATTAACATAATTTGGGTTGCACAAAAAAAGGTTCGAGATTGTGTCTCCAATTTCGATTGGAACGCACAAGGATACAAAGTTGGATTTATATAGAATTAAAATAAACGTCCACGACGAATATTGTGCGACTAAAATAAAGAACAAAAGGACATATTTATGAGTCACACAAGGGTCAGAATGGAAGACGGGCACGTCTAGGACAAAGGTGTAAAATTGGTTGGAAGGCAAAAGCTATTGTAGTGCTCCAATTATCGAAGCAACGGTAAGGCACAACAATTAAATAAAATCACGGTAATAAATAAATCATGGTAATAAATTACAACCTCAATAAATTAATCCTGAATATTACAAATTAAAATCCATAACCCTATAATTTGGTCAGAGGTTCATCTAGTGGGCTTGTAGGTCCAGTTTACTAACTCGTACATTAAGGAACACTATATATATATATATATATATATATATATATATCATGCAATTATTAACACATTAAATTAAATAAATGAAAAGAAGAAAATATCCCTGTTCTGAAATGTGGTAGTGACAAGTCTATCCTCCTTAGAAAAATTTCGTCTTAGAAATTTAAGATCCTCAATAGTGTATTTACCCTTCTTCTTCTTCTTCTTCTTCTTCTTCTTCTTCTTCTTTTTTTTTTGACCATCAAAATTTAAATTCAATAACCCATATAATCATGAAGTAAATCCATATTGTTATTTCACAAAAATTTCAAAATTCTATAAATATCATATTTCCTGAAAATATTTAAATTTAAAATCAAATTCCATTCTTATCACAATCTCCTCCAAAATTTTAAGTTAATAACTAAATACTCAAAAAAAAAAAAATTTAATATCCAATCCTCTAATTGAAATCCAATCAATGCATATTTATAAAATTTAAAATCTTATCCCAAAAATTTGAATTCAGTCACTAATCCATTTGTGATCTTATTCCTCGATTCTTTTTTCACACAATACTAAAACATTATAATACTTACGAACTCTTCAAATACAATATTCAAAATATAAGTTTTAAAAATTTATATCTTGTAGTCAAATAATTATAATGATAATCTTCTCAAATTTCTCAAAATTTAATGACAAATTCAATCATATCTTAATCTTCATAAAAATAAAAAATTTAACAAAATCGTCAATTCTGCCATATTAAGTTCTCAACTCTTTATTTAAATTAATGTTTATCCTCAAAATTTAAGGCACCTTGTCTTTCTCTGTCAAGTCATAGCCGCTTCATCAATTCTTCACTACGGTTAAACCTCCAACAATCAAGGTCTAATAAAATTCTACCTACAGTCATACAACATACAATCTAGGGAAAACATGCATAGTTTTGGTCTATTTTTCCATGGTATTGCAGTCTCTGTTAGGGTGTGCTACTAACTATATTCAGCAAGAAAATCACTGATACAAGCAATGGTACTAAGGAATCAATCAATCAATCAAATAGGCAGAAAAGGAACAGAAGGAAGGAAAAGAACAGAACCTTCTAACACATCACCTGCAGTATCGGTCTTCTCGACCGTCATCGCAAATGCCCCACCTTGCTGGGGTGGCTCCCTTCGTGGGTGTTGAGCAATCTGCGGTTCCACACGTGGCCTAACTGGGTCTCTATGATTTGGAGCTGCTCGCTGGCTGGGAAGATAAGGAGCTAGAAGACAATCCCTCACTCGATGTCTCGCAGTGCCACAGTGCAAACAAAGTCCTAGCCTCGCTCTACAGCTCTCCCAAAGGTGACCTGGCTTCTTACAGAAATGACAAGTCTGTTGTGTATCTCTCGGAGGCTGCTACTGATCCTGCTGAACATGAACCGGTGCCTGGTACTGATGTTGATACTGAAACATCCTCGGCTGTTGTTGAATATGGGGACGCTTGGCCGGTCCCGCGCTACCATTCGTATCTCCAGAAATATTATGACTCCTCTTAGGCCTGAGATCCAGATCCTCTTCTATAATCTGGACATCCATCAAGATATCCTCAAAGGTAGCGGTAGGACGACCAGAAGTGCATGACCTAATCTCTCTCATTAGCCCCTTTCTAAACTTTTTGGCTCGATCTCCTGGGTTCCGAATCATAGACGATGCAAAATGGCTCAATCGACAGAATTCTGCGGTGTACTCGTCGACCGACATATTTTCTTGGACCAAGTCATAAAATTGATTCTCCAAAGCTACCAAGGCCACGTCGGGAAAGAACTTCTCCTTGAAAAGCTCCTTGAAGGTCTCCCAAGTAAGCCCTTGTGCAGTGAGTCTTGGTTCCGTACGATACCACGTGAGTGCGATATTGAACATCTGACTGCCGGCTGCCTATATCTGCAAGCTCTCCGAAATCTGGGCCAATCGCAGGCTCCTCTCTATATCCTCTAACCAGTCGTCAGCATAGAGTATCCCTTCGATACCCTTGAACTCTCGAGGCATCATCCTCTTGAAGTCCACTATAGTTCCTGGTCTCTGTTGTTGCTGCTGGCCAGGAAACTGCTGGGCAACTCTCTCAACTGCCTGGAGAGCCACCTGATAAGCGTTCTCCATGCTCTCTCTTATCCGCTCTGTCTGTGCCTGGTGTGCCTCGGCTTGCACCCTCTGAGCCTCAGCTTGAACTCGCTGAGCGTCTGCCATCACTCTCTGGGCATCTACCATGCCCTGGATCAAGGTAAACATCTGTGTCTCGTCAATGGGCATACCTGCAAAAAACAGAGTCGGTGGAGGGGGAAGGTTCTCCGTCATAGCTGCGGTAACACTCGGAACATGTGGGAGGGAAGGAACTCCAGATGTCTATCTGTTCGATAGAGAGGTGGCAGACCCTTATGAAGTTGATGCTCCTACTCTCATAGATCTTATCTTCGACAGCATCCTGAAGACAGACCGAAAAGAATTAATTTAGGCAATAGGTACGATATCATCAAGGAAGGACAGTAAAATTCTAAAGTAAGCAATATTCAGAAGGAATAAGGATAACAAGATAGATAGATTGGAGATGTTACTAGTTGTGATTGAGTATTCACTTTCATCCTAGTATACTATATCCTATATCCTATCGCAGGCATGCAGTAGTACAACTAAGTCGTCACACTACCACGATATCGCACTACTTGCGAAGCCGGACCTACATGGGCCACCACTAAAAATGTGTCACGATCTGCACCCGGAATTTGGGGCACGAGTACGTGGGTACGTCCAGCCTGCACCACAGCATCGACAGTAGAACACTGTCTAGGTCATAATACTATCTAAACAATCTCACACGAGTATCCAACTCCATAAGGAGACACAGATATTATAATATAATATGTAAATACTCAATCAAAGAACTAAAGCACGATAAGATATTGAAGAAAATAAATGAAATACAACACAAGTCTAAATAAAATAAACTAACTCAAATAATAATATCCAAGTCTCAAAGTATGTCGAAAACAAATCCGGTACCATAAACTGTTAAAAGAAACTAATTGAATAACTAGTGATCCCGGCTAGACCTCCCGGAATCATACCTAAGTTACAAGGTCCAAGGCTGCAGCTACTCTCCCTGTGGTCCATAATATATCGGACACCAGTCCTCTAAGTCGCAGTCTGGAAAAATATTTCCAGTCAGGATGGAGCGAAGTACAACCCAAATAATAGTTCTAGTTAATTGATAAGGACTATAAAACAATAAATAGATGATGCTATATACTGAGAGAAGACAATAGTAAATGCAATGGCAAGGTAAGAGAACAGGCAATATAAACAATATGGTACAGTCAGTGCATATATGAAATGAAGAGAAAGAGATATAATATCATATACGGGATAATATAGTATATGAACTAAAATGGAGAACTGTAACTATTCTAAGTGTTTGAAATAGTAGTTTCCAAATGTGATCGGCTTGGAAACTTGTATGATAGCTACATGGCCTGGCTAATCATACGTGAGGTATATGATTAACACTGACAATATATACACTTGTACGATAGGGATATGATCACATCTCTCACTAGCAATTTTTCCGCCCCCAACTTGTACTGTGGATCCAACCATGACACATCACGATACACGATCAATGTCCAATATATCATATACAATGTCTAATATTAATGTCTAAATATCAATGTCGTGTACAATGTCAATACGATAACCAATGTAACATCTCATGACTAAATATCCAATCTATAGACTAGTCTGTGTAGCACAGTGTCAAGAATCAGATGTAACATTTCTAAATACTTGAATTATAAAAGTTATCAAATAACGAAAATTATCAGAGAATGCACTCGCCTGGGATCCTGAGCGGGCAATACCAATGTCCTGCTCCTGTAGTCTCGCAGGACGATCCAAGGGTCCTATATATAAATAATATAATATAATACAACATCAACCATTACACTAGCACATACACAAACACAATTATACTACGCTCGAAACTACGCAAGGGTGACAACTAGGCAACTAGCAGGGTCAAGTGTGCGTCTAGATGCACCAGTGTCATATCCTTGATTATTGTGCATAACAGATAGTCAAATATAGATACAGGATATCCATAATTATACTAGGGTCATATAGTATATACACACATTATAGTCATAACTAGTATTTGCATTTAATTACTTATATATATACATCAATATATTTATATATATATCAATTTGATTATAATACACATACGTGTACGTATACGCATACGAGTCACTGGGTTCACCGACACGGTCTGAAACCAACCAACTAAACCTATCATAAAGCAATACTAATCCCTAACACTATTCACACATGCACACACATAAAATTACGATGGAAAAGGGGACATGTATAAACCTTGGCGGGCACGCACGGGGTCGACGATGACGACGATGTTGATGATGACGACGATGATGATGGTGATGTTGATGATGATGATGATGGTGATGAAGGTGATGATGATGATGATAGTGATGATGATGAACAGGTCGATGCTGCCGGAGGAAAGGCTCGGCGGAGAGGAGTCCGGGAACGACGAGGTGTTAATGGTAGTGGTGATTGCCGTATTTCAGGCGGGGGTCAACGGGTTATCGACGTACGGGGATGGCCAGGATGGAGAGTTGTTCTGGCGCTCGGGAAGAAGAAGAGAGGGAGAGGTCCAACGGTTCAGTCGACTGGTGAGGCATGGAACAGGATGGCTGCTGTTGTCACTACCACATTTCCAGATTAGGGCATTTGTGTAAATTCACTATTCTAAATAATTATGTATTAAATTAATCTGCTGAGTTTTTATAAACTATTTATATGTTGTTAGTTGTGCTTGGTTTAGGTCAGACCCTAAGACTCATTAGGACTAACCCTAATGACTAAACCCTAGTTTGAAAACCCAAATTCTAGAGAAACCCTAGAATTCCAATTTTAGGTTTGAACCTCAAACCCTAGAATGACTAAACCTGAGTTAATTAAGTTCTTCATGACCTAACATGGGAGTTTAACCTAAACCTATGCATTTGAAACCCTAACCTAGTTTTTAATATAAAAGGGAGCCACCCTCAACCCTATTCTCCTTCATGAAGAAAGAAACCCTAGCCTCCATTAGAAAAGCCATTTTTTCCCACCCCAAATTCGGAATCTAACCCTAGGGACTCCATCTTCCTCCTCCAAAGCAAGGGAAACAAGGAGCTTGGGTCAAGAAGCCTTGGGGAAGAAGAACCTTCATTGGAGAAACCATCTCCCATAGGTAAATCCGATTTCTAATCCATTTTAATTCTGTTTTCTGTTGTAGTTGGCCTTTAGGAACCCCCCTCACTGTGTGGATCTCGAATTCTAGGGATTCTACGTGAAAACCTAGGTTAAATTAGGTTTTGGTGACCTACGGGTGTTTTCCCCAAATTCCAGGAACCCTAACCCTAGGGTTTTGCTAGTGGATCGACCACACCTTCAACGTGAAGATTCAGATCTCACTTTAGGGTTTTGTTTGGGGTTTTCCCTAAATTCTTAATGTGAGTTCGATTTCAGCACACAGGTGCTTGGAAATATGTTTATTAGGGTTTTACCTATCTATCGTATTTAAATTCCTGCATATTTTGATGTATCAAATTATATACATAATATAATAACTTGTGTAGATAGCTGTGTGTTAGTTCCCTGTTCAGTCGAGTGAAGATTTCTGTGCAGTGTGAGTTTTAGTGTACTGTGTATCAGTAACTTGAGGTTGTGTCAACCTGGGAAGTATTTAAACTGTGTGTATTCTGAGAGTGTGTACAGTGCGTGTATGTGCCAGTAGGTAATGTGAACCAGTGTGTGTTTCCTGTGTGAATTTCAGGGTATTAGTTCCTGTGTGATAGTGTTTGTGTAGAGAGAAATTTTGTGAGAAGAGTTAGGGCCTGTGTCAGTGAGCAGTGAGTATAGGTATGCCAATACCTGAGTGTATACTATGTGTAACTGTGCAGTTATGGCCTGGGTGAGCAGTCAATTGCTGTGAGGTGCAACTGTGTATCAGTCATAGAGGTGAGAGGAGTTGATACCTGTATGTGTGTGTCCCTGTTATTGAGAATGAATCCCTGTGTGCAGTATGTATGGTGATCAATTTGGATTCTGTGCAGTATAGAATTAAGATATCAGTGTGTTTACCTATGTGTATGAGTGTGAGAGAGGGAAGTGTGGCAGTGTATTAAATTCTGTGTGTGCCAGTGAGTGAGTTTAACTGTGTGTGTGTCCTAGGTTTATTTCAGATTTCAGTTTACCTGTGTGTAGGTATTTTAGTGGCTGTGTATAATTCTGAGAGGGAATGTTGTGTGAGTGGGTGCCTGTGTACCCAGATCAGGGAATACACATGTGTGCTGTGTGTGTGTGCAATGAATTGGGGTTGTGTGATTGAGTGTAAATTCTGAGAGAAGGGAGAGAGAGCAGTGAACCCAAAACCTGTATCTCAGTTAGTGATACCTGTGTGTTCAGTGTACTGTGTAGATACCTATATGTGTGTATGTGTGAAACTGTGTGTGTATCAGTTTCAGTCTGTGTCTGTGTATTGAGGTGAGTTAGAAATTAGGTGTGTTAGTGTAGGTGAACCAGTGTCCAGACCAGTGTGTTCCTATATAAATTCTATGTACCAGTGAGTGAGTGTGTGTGTATCAGTTTAGCCTAAGAGTGTATGTGTTTTGTGGATCTGTGTGTATCCCAATATCAGTTAGAGAGTGTAGTGTGTAAATGCCTGTGAGATACCTGAGTGACACCTATGTGTGTATTAGAGTGTCTGTGATGAGTGTGTGTGAGCTGTGTGTAAACAGTATGAGATTGTGCAGTTAGTTCCATGTGTGTCTAGCTATTAGTAAGGTGTGGAGCTATGGACAAGTATTGTTAAGGTATTGGGAATTATTAGTTAGTGTAATTGAGTTGGTATTAAACATAGTGTAAGATTTAGTAGGGTGCCAAGATACTGGTAGATAGCTAGGATAGTACATGAGATAAGTAGGTATTGGTACTGGGATACAAATGAATAGATTGGTGTTGGTACCAAGGATTAACTCAAAGCCAAGATAACTAATACTAATGTAATTTACAGTATAGCCTAGAGTAACAAGTTAACCTAGTATTGACCAGTAGGTTTTAGTATGACCTAGAGGCCTCATATTTAATTTAGTTAAACATCTTATTCCTTTAATTCAGTCTCTGACATTTATATTCCCTAAATAGGTCTTTGTGATTCCACTTTGGACATCGATCCTCACACCTTGCTCGGGACCACAGGCGAGTACATTCTCTGACAGTTTTCGTTTTGTTAATTACTTCTATAAATTGTAGTGTATTACATACTTGATTCCGACACTATGGATACACGGGTTAGCACACTAGATCCCCATCATGAGGAGTCGTGATTGGAATCCATCGTGCTAGCTGGGGGATGGGGAACTATTAGTAGATTATGTGATCATATCCAAACTCTACATGCATCATAGCTCACCCCACATCTCATGTCGGGTGCGGCCTGACCATTTACATGCTTCATAGCCGTTATATATGATTAGCCTGACCACTACATGCATCATAGCTAACCATATGGTTAGCCTGACCTACAAGAATCATAGCTAATCATATATAACCAGCCTGATCTAGTCCCAAGCTGATCACATAATAAACTAATAATTCAAACACTTAGCTAGATGTCTATTCTTTATTCATATTCACTTATTCTAGTACTAACTACTTATTGTTCTAGCATTCACTGTTTATTGTTCATTGCTAGATGCTCTATTGCCTATTTTTATTCCTCCAGTACTTTACATTTCCAGCATTTATTCTCATCTTGTATTTCTTACACTGTTTATAGTTTTTGTCAACTTAATGAAACTGCTGTTAGTGTTTGTGCTTCGCTCCAATCCTGACTGGATAACATTTTTCAGAGGTCCTGGAGAACTTTTGCCCCACTCATTACGGCCCAGGATTAGAGGGAGATTTCACTCCGGGAATCCCAGAGGAGTTGCCTATTCTAGAGGAGACCTTACCTGCCTGTTCTTAGATTACTTTTTCTGTATTTATTGTTTTAGACTGAGACTGAGTTGTATTTATTATTTTGTGACTTTGTGAGGTCATCTAGACCCAGGACTTGAGTTGGACTTATTGTGGTTGGTTCATTATAGAACTCTTTTCCATTCTCATCGTGCCTATTATTTCTTATAGCTTGTGATTGAGTATATTTATAGAACTGTAGATTATTATCATTGTCCTCCGTACGGAGTAGAGGCTATTGACAGGATATATATTATGTTGAGACCTAGACAGCGTTCTACCGCCGATGCTGCGGCGTAGGCTGGACGTACACACGACTCATGCCCAAATTTCGGGTGCGGGTCGTGACACGTTTTTAGTGGTGGCCCATGCAGGTCTAGTCCTAGATTCGCATTAGAGCGATATCGTAGTGGTGCTCGCTTAGAGTATTACTACGAGCCTGTTTTAGGAAATAGGAATTTGGCCGAGGATATGCTCAATCACAATTAGAAATTTCTGATTCTTATAATACTACTCTTAATGATTTTTCTTTAGAAATTTACTGTCCTTCCTTGATGATATCGTGTCTATTGCCTTAATTAAATCTTTCGATCTGTCCTCAGGATGCCGCCGAGAACCAGGTCCCGGAGACTCGGAGCAGCAGTGTCAGAGAGGTCTGCCACCTCTCGCCCTGCCGGACAGACATCCGCAGCACCTCCTACATCTCCAGTACATATGGGAGTGTCTGCAGCATTCGGGGGTCCTCCACCACCTGTTCAGAGGGTCCCCATAGCTACGACGGAGCCTCTACCACCACTACCACCAGTTCAGTATCCAGGAGGTGTGCCCGTCGATGGGGCACAGATGTTCGCTTTGATTCAGGGCATGGTCGATGCCCAGAAGACGTCGGCAGAGGCCCAGAGGGTGCAGGCTGAGGCACACCAGGCCCAGACAGAGATGATGAGGGTGAACATGGAGAATGCTCATCAGGTGGCTCTCCAGGCTGTGGAGAGAGTCAATCAGCAGCAGCAGCATCCTGGTCAGCACCATCAGAGGCCGGGCACCATTGTGGACTTCAAAAGGATGATGCCTCGGGAGTTCAAGGGGACAGAAGGGATACTCTACGCCGATGATTGGCTAGAGGACATCGAGAGGAACTTGCGCTTGGCGCAGCTTCCGGAGGCCCTTCAGATCGAGGCCGCCGGCAGCCAGATGTTCGATATCGCCTTGACATGGTTTCGCACGGAGGCGAGACTCCTTAACGGGGGACTCACTTGGGAAGCTTTCAGGGAGCTCTTCAAGGAGAAGTTCTTTCCTGATGTTGCCCTGGGAGCTTTGGAGAGTCAGTTCCATGACTTAGTCCAGGGGAGCTCGTCCGTCGATGAGTACGCCGCGGAGTTTTGTCGTCTGAGCTGCTTCGCG
Organism: Iris macrosiphon; assembly: GCA_036927795.1. Taxonomy (NCBI): domain Eukaryota; kingdom Viridiplantae; phylum Streptophyta; class Magnoliopsida; order Asparagales; family Iridaceae; genus Iris; species Iris macrosiphon. Next base: position 122,682,453 of record JAYESA010000002.1, read on the forward strand.
CCGTCGATGATTAGAGATCCGGGGGACAGGGCCCAGAAATTCAGAAAGGGGCTGGCAAGGGAGATCAAGTCTCGCACGTCGGGACGTCGCACCGCCACTTTTGAGGGCATATTGATGGATGCCCAGATAGTCGAGGACGACTTGGACCTCAGGCCCAAGAGGGGATATAATGTTTTCGGAGGAGCAAACAGTAGTGCGGGACCGGGCAAGCATCCACACTTTCAGCAGCAGCAGAGGCCCTTTCAGCAGCAGCACCAGCAGCACCAGGCACCAGCCCGAGGGCTGGTCCAGCATCAGCAGCAGAGGCAGACTCAGCCCGCCATCCAGTGTGCGTACTGCGGGAAGGTAGGACATACTAGAGAGATCTGCAGGAAGAGATTGGGCTCATGTCTATCCTGCGGATCAACGACACACCAGCTGAGGGATTGCCCTACCATTCGTCCAGGTCAGGGTGGAGCAGCCGCCCAGAGAGGACCAGACAGGGTACCTGCCGTACCAGGAGGCCAACAACAGAGGGTACCACTTCCACCGCAACATCAGAGGTTCGCCCAGCATCAGCAGCAGAGAGGTGCACCCCAGGGACGAGCGTACGCCATGACAGTCGAGGAGATCGAGCCAGCAGGAGACTTGATCACAGGTTCGGTTCTTCTCGATTGTATTCCCGCATTTACCTTATTCGACTCTGGCGCTTCCCATAGTTTTGTGTCTGTATCTTATGCACTTCGATATCATTTAGACACAGAACCATTAGCTAGGACTTGCAAGATCATGACTGGTGGAGGTATTATCCTAGTCCGTGATCACTGTAAGGACCGGAGGGTGTCAGTAGGAGGCCGAGAGTTGAGCGTGAGCTTACTCGTCATGCCACTTTCGGGGTACGATATTGTACTCGGAATGGACTGGTTGAGTAGGCATCATGCTACTATAGATTGTTATAGAGGCAGAGTATTATTTAGACCACCAGGAGATCCGAAGTTTGAGGTTGTCAAAGGAGCAGCGGAACAGAGGAGGAGCACATTTTGCGGAGCCAGGGCGGAAGAAGAGGAGTTGCCACATCCTCTGATAGCGGAGTTCCTGGATATATTTTCAGAGGAGTTGCCAGGCTTGCCACCAGACAGAGATGTTGAATTCTCTATAGACTTGGTTCCAGGAGAGGAGCCCATATCATAACATATCTATAGAGTCAACAACAGCGAGCTGGCAGAACTGAAGAAGCAAGTTGAGGAGCTGCAAGACAAAGGCTTCATCAAATCCAGTTCATCACCATGGGGAGCTCCGATATTGTTCGTACCGAAGAAGGACGGCACGGTGCGCATGTGTATTGATTATAGAGCTTTGAACAACCTCACTATCAAGAACAAATACCCGCTGTCGAGGATAGATGATCTTTTCGATCAGTTGAGCGGGGCGAAGGTGTTTTCAAAGATAGATTTGAGGTCAGGCTATCACCAGGTGAAGGTGAAGAGAGAAGACACGTCGAAGACAGCCTTTCGGACCAGATACGGCCAGTTTGAGTTCATGGTGATGCCATTTGGTTTAACCAATGCACTGGCAGTATTCATGAACCTAATGAACAAGGTCTTCCACCAGTACCTTGACAAGTTCATGGTGGTGTTCATCGACGATATTCTTGTGTATTCTAAGACCCCGGAGGAGCACGAAGAGCACCTGAGGTTGGTCTTAGAGACTCTCAGGAGGGAGAAGCTGTACGGGAAACTCTCTAAGTGTGAATTCTTCCTTGACAAGGTCGAATTTCTTGGGCATGTGGTATCGGGTGACGGAATCTCGGTTAACCCACAGAAGATCGAGGCAGTGGAGTCGTGGGCTACCCCCAGTTCGGTAGCCGAGATCAGGAGTTTTCTCGGGCTAGTAGGATACTACAGGAGGTTTGTACAAGACTTCTCTAGGATTGCAGCGCCGATGACCAGGCTAACTAGGAAGGATGTAGATTTTGTCTGGACAGAGGATTGCCAGGCCGCATTTGATGAGCTGAAGAAGATATTAACGACAGCTCCCATTTTGACGTTGCCAGCAGGGACAGGTGGTTTCACCATCTACAGTGATGCTTCAGGAAAGGATCTGGGATGTGTTCTTCAGCAGCACGGGAAGGTAATTGCCTATGCTCCCAGGCAGTTACGTCCTCATGAAAAGAACTACCCCACCCACGATTTGGAGTTGGCAGCAGTTATCTTCGCTCTAAAGCTGTGGAAATATTACCTGTACGGAGAGCATGTGGAGATCTACACAGACCACAAGAGCTTGAAGTACGTGTTCACACAGAAGGAGCTGAACATGAGGCAGAGGAGATGGTTAGAGTTGATGAAGGACTTTGACATCTCATTGTAGTACCACCCAGGGAAGGCCAACGTAGTCGCCGATGCCTTGAGCAGGTATCCGATGGCTATGTACTTGACGCCAGATAGATATTTGTTGGCTGATCTGGAAAGCTTGGAGATTGAGGTGTTAGTTCCAGGTACTGAGATTCAGATGTGGGGATTGCAGATACAGTCCGAGCTGATGGACAGGATCAGAGCTGCGCAGTATGATGATGAGGCTCTGAGGAGTATCAGAGCACAGGTTCGGACAGGATTGTCGGACGACTTTACTATCGCAGATGATAGTTATTTACGGCACGGCACGAGGATATGTGTGCCGAGCGGAGAGCTACGCGAGGAGGTTTTGTAGGAGGCACACCGCTCTCAGTACTCGATGCATCCCGGTGCGAACAAGATGTATCAAGACTTGAGGGAGCACGTATGGTGGTATGGAATGAAGCGCGAGGTAGCACGCTTCGTATCCCGGTGTCTAGTGTGCCAGCAAGTAAAGGCAGACCGGCAGAGACCAGGTGGTTTGCTTTAACCTTTACCGATTCCAGAATGGAAATGGGAATACGTGACCATGGATTTCATTTCAGGGCTTCCACGTTCTCCAGGAGGGAAAGACGCAATTTGGGTTATCGTGGACAGGTTGACCAAATCAGCCCATTTCTTACCTTTCAAGGTGGGCACGTCGATAAAGAGGCTAGCAGAGATGTACGTGCGACAGATCGTTAGGCTTCATGGAGTTCCTGTGAGCATCGTCTCGGATCGGGATAGTCGTTTCACTTCCCACTTCTGGAGGAGTCTGCAGGCTAGCTTGGGCACTCAGCTCAAGTTCAGTACCGCATATCACCCCCAGACAGACGGACAGTCTGAAAGGACTATTCAGACTCTCGAGGATATGCTACGCACTTGCGTTCTAGATCTCGGAGGTTCTTGGGAGGATCATCTGCACCTGGTAGAGTTTGCTTACAACAACAACTACCAGGCCAGCATCGAGATATCACCATTTGAGGCTCTTTATGGACGGAGGTGTCGTACACCGTTATCTTGGGATGACGTTGGAGAGAGAGCCTTGTTAGGACCAGAAATGGTCGTGGATGCAGTAGAAAAGGTGAAACTCATCAGAGACAGACTGCGAGTGGCGCAGGACAGACAGCGGCATTGGGCCGACAGCCACCGTAGACCCCTTGAGTTTCAGGTTGGCGATCTAGTGTTCCTACGGATTTCTCTGACGCGTGGCACGATTCGTTTTGGTGGAGGTGGGAAGCTTAGCCCACGCTACATCGGACTCTTCGGTATTCTTGCGAGGGTAGGTGCAGTGGCATATAGACTAGACTTGCCGCCTGCATTAGAGGGAGTTCATGATGTGTTCCACGTGTCGCAGCTGAGACGGTACATGGCAGATCCTAGTCACGTACTTGATCACTCGGAGATTGAGGTTGGTCCGATGCTCAGCTATCCCGAGCAGCCTGTAGAGATCTTGGACCGCAGAGAGAAGGTATTGCGGAACCAAACTATTTCTTTGGTTCGTGTTGCATGGAGACATCACTCTCCACGGGAGTCGACCTGGGAGAGAGAGGACGAAATGCGCGAGCAATATCCGTATCTCTTCTAGACTTGAGGTATATTTCCTTTTCTGATTTTAATCTTGTTCTAGTTCAGTCCAATTTCGAGGACGAAATTTTTTTGGAGGGTAGACTTGTCACTACCACATTTCCAGATTAGGGCATTTGTGTAAATTTACTATTCTGAATAATTATGTATTAAATTAATCTGCTGAGTTTTTATAAACTATTTATATGTTGTTAGTTGTGCTTGGTTTAGGTCAGACCCTAGGACTCATTAGGACTAACCCTAATGACTAAACCCTAGTTTGAAAACCCAAATTCTAGAGAAACCCTAGAATTCCAATTTTAGGTTTGAACCTCAAACCCTAGAATGACTAAACCTGAGTTAATTAAGTTCTTCATGACCTAACATGGGAGTTTAACCTAAACCTATGCATTTGAAACCCTAACCTAGTTTTTAATATAAAAGGGAGCCACCCTCAACCCTCTTCTCCTTCATGAAGAAAGAAACCCTAGCCTCCATTAGAAAAGCCATTTTTCCCCACCCCAAATTCGGAATCTAACCCTAGGGACTCCATCTTCCTCCTCCAAAGCAAGGGAAACAAGGAGCTTGGGTCAAGAAGCCTTGGGGAAGAAGAACCTTCATTGGAGAAACCATCTCCCATAGGTAAATCAGATTTCTAATCCATTTTAATTCTATTTTCTATTGTAGTTGGCCTTTAGGAACCCCCCTCACTGTGTGGATCTCGAATTCTAGGGATTCTACGTGAAAACCTAGGTTGAATTAGGTTTTGGTGACCTACGGGTGTTTTCCCCAAATTCTAGGAACCCTAACCCTAGGGTTTTGCTAGTGGACCGACCACACCTCCAACGTGAAGATTCAGATCTCACTTTAGGGTTTCGTTTGGGGTTTTCCCTAAATTCTTAATGTGAGTTCAATTTTAGCACACCAGGTGCTTGGGAATATGTTTATTAGAGTTTTACCTATCTATCGTATTTAAATTCCTGTATATTTTGATGTATCAAATTATATACATAATATAATAACTTGTGTAGATAGCTGTGTGTTGGTTCCCTGTTCAGTCGAGTGAAGATTTCTGTGCAGTGTGAGTTTTAGTGTACTGTGTATCAGTAACTTGAGGTTGTGTCAACCTGGGAAGTGTTTAAACTATGTGTATTCTGAGAGTGTGTACAGTGCGTGTATGTGCCAGTAGGTAATGTGAACCAGTGTGTGTTTCCTGTGTGAATTTTAGGGTATTAGTTCCTGTGTGATAGTGTTTGTGTAGAGAGAAATTTTGTGAGAAGAGTTAGGGCCTGTGTCAGTGAGCAGTGAGTATAGGTATGCCAATACCTGAGTGTATACTATGTGTAACTGTACAGTTATGGCCTGGGTGAGTAGTCAATTGCTGTGAGGTGCAACTGTGTATCAGTCATAGAGGTGAGAGGAGTTGATACCTGTGTGTTTGTGTCCCTGTTATTGAGAATGAATCCCTGTGTGCAGTATGTATGGTGATCAGTTTGGATTCTGTGCAGTATAGGATTAAGATATCAGTGTGTTTACCTATGTGTATGAGTGTGAGAGAGGGAAGTGTGGCAGTGTATTAAATTCTGTGTGTGCCAGTGAGTGAGTTTAACTCTGTGTGTGTCTTAGGTTTATTTCAGATTTCAGTTTACCTGTGTGTAGGTGTTTTAGTGGCTGTGTGTAATTCTGAGAGGGAATGTTGTGTGAGTGGGTGCCTGTGTACCCAGATCAGGGAATGCACATGTGTGCTGTGTGTGTGTGAAATGAATTGGGGTTGTGTGATTGAGTGTAAATTCTGAGAGAAGGGAGAGAGAGCAGTGAACCCAAAACCTGTGTCTCAGTTAGTGATACCTGTGTGTTCAGTGTACTGTGTAGATACCTATATGTGTGTATGTGTGAAACTGTGTGTGTATCAGTTTCAGTCTGTGTCTGTGTATTGAGGTGAGTTAGAAATTAGGTGTGTCAGTGTAGGTGAACCAGTGTCCAGACTAGTGTGTTCCTATATGAATTCTGTGTACCAGTGAGTGAGTGTGTGTATCAGTTTAGCCTAAGAGTGTGTGTGTTTTATGGATCTGTGTGTATCCCAATATCAGTTAGAGAGTGTAGTGTGTAAATGCCTGTGAGATACCTGAGTGACACCTATGTGTGTATTAGAGTGTCTGTGATGAGTGTGTGTGAGCTGTGTGTAAACAGTATGAGACTGTGAGTTAGTTCCATGTGTGTCTAGCTATTAGTAAGGTGTGGAGCTATGGACAAGTATTGTTAAGGTATTGGGAATTATTAGTTAGTGTAATTGAGTTGGTATTAAACATAGTGTAAGATTTAGTAGGGTGCCAAGATACTGGTAGATAACTAGGATAGTACATGAGATAAGTAGGTATTGGTACTGGGATACAAATGAATAGATTGGTGTTGGTACCAAGGATTAACTCAAAGCCAAGATAACTAATACTAATGTAATTTACAGTATAGCCTAGAGTAACAAGTTAACCTAGTATTGACCAGTAGGTTTTAGTATGACCTAGAGGCCTCATATTTAATTTAGTTAAACATCTTATTCCTTTAATTCAGTCTCTAAAATTTATATTCCACAAATAGGTCTTTGTGATTCCACTTTGGACATCGATCCTCACACCTTGCTCGGGACCACAGGCGAGTACATTCTCTGACAGTTTTCGTTTTGTTGATTACTTCTATAAATTGTAGTGTATTACATACTTGATTCCGACACTATGGATACACGGGTTAGCATACTAGATCCCCATCATGAGGAGTCGTGATTGGAATCCATCGTGCTAGCTGGGGGATGGGGAACTATTAGTAGATTATGTGATCATATCCAAACTCTACATGCATCATAGCTCACCCCACATCTCACGTCGGGTGCGGCCTGACCATTTACATGCTTCATAGCTGTTATATATGATTAGCCTGACCACTGCATGCATCATAGCTAACCATATGGTTAGCCTGATCTACAAGAATCATAGCTAATCATATATAACCAGCCTGATCTAGTCCCAAGCCGATCACATAATAAACTAATAATTCAAACACTTAGCTAGATGTCTATTCTTTATTCAGATTCACTTGTTCTAGTACTTACTACTTATTATTCTAGCATTCACTGTTTATTGTTCATTGCTAGATGCTCTATTGCCTATTTTCATTCCTCGAGTACTTTACATTTCCAGCATTTATTCTCATCTTGTATTTCTTACACTGTTTATAGTTTTTGTCAACTTAATAAAACTGCTGTTAGTGTTTGTGCTTCGCTCCAATCCTGACTGGATAGCATTTTTCAGAAGACCTGGAGAACTTTTGCCCCACTCATTACGGCCCAGGATTAGAGGGAGATTTCACTCCGGGAATCCCAGAGGAGTTGCCTATTCTAGAGGAGACCTTACCTGCCTGTTCTTAGATTACTTTTTCTGCATTTATTGTTTTAGACTGAGACTGAGTTGTATTTATTATTTTGTGACTTTGTGAGGTCATCTAGACCCAGGACTTGAGTTGGACTTATTGTGGTTGGTTCATTATAGAACTCTTTTCCATTCTCATCGTGCCTATTATTTCTTATAGCTTGTGATTGAGTATATTTATAGAACTGTGGATTATTATCATTGTCCTCCGTACAGAGTTGAGACTATTGACAGGATATATATTATGTTGAGACCTAGACAGCGTTCTACCGCCGATGCTGTGGCGTAGGCTGGACGTACACACGACTCATGCCCAAATTTCGGGTGCGGGTCGTGACAGCTGTCGACGTTCAGTCGAGGAGGATGGCTGTGGGGAACATTGCTGCTCTGTCGAGGAGGAGGAGAGAGCAGGGAAGTCGACGATGGGGTGGTTCTATCGTGGAGTTTCAGGCGGTGACGGGGCTGCTCGGCTCAAGGGACTGGTGGTGGTCTGCGAGCAGGGAGGTGCTGGTGAAGGGAGGCGGTCTCTAGCGAGTGCTCCGGTCGGGTTGGCAGGAGGGGGGTGGCCGGACTCTACTTCTTCGGTCTGCGAGATCAGGGAAAAAGGAGAGAGAGATGTCGGCTGAAACTAGGTTTAGGTATGATGGGTTGAGGAAAAAGTAAGGAAAATTTATATATATTTATGTGAAGGAGGGTTTAAGGTTGATCTAGAAAGTTGGGCCTGGTCAACATCCTCCTTGGAAAAAGGGCTTTTGCTTCACATGTAGAAATTCAAAGGCTAGGATTTGCATTATTTCAAAATGGAGGGCTAAGGTTTAATGAGGGTTGATGTTGAGTGTTACATACTCCAAAATTATAGGGAAAAATCACATCAAGGAAAATAGGATTTCTTCATGTGTTGATCCAATTGGGTGTGGACACCTCAATGCACGTTTGCATAAAAGTGCCCAACAATTAGAAAATTGCACAAGTGGGGTTTTTGGATTAATTTAATTAAAATTAATAGTTGGTGTTCTAAAATTAATTAGAAGTACATAGGGTTAAAATTAGGTGGGACACAAGTGTCATAAATGTAGAAGACTTAAAGTAGAATATTAACATAATTTGGGTTGCAAAAAAAAAAGGTTCGAGATTGTGTCTCCAATTTTGATTGGAACGCACAAGGATACAAAGTTGAATTTATATAGAATTAAAATAAACATCTGCGACGAATATTGTGCGATTAAAATGAAGCACAAAAGGATATATTTATGAGTCACACAAGGGTCAGAATGGAAGACGGACACGTCTAGGGCAAAGGTGTAAAATTGGTTGGAAGGCAAAAGCTAGTGTAGTACTCCAATTATCGAAGCAACGGTAAGGCACAACAATTAAATAAAATTACGGTAATAAATTACAACCTCAATAAATTAATCCTGAATAATACAAATTAAAATCTATAACCCTATAATTTAGTCAGAGGTTCATCTAGTGGGCTTCTAGGTCTAGTCTACTAACTCATACATTAAGGAACACTATATATATATATATATATATATATATATATATATATATATATATATATATATATATATATATATATATATATATATATATATATACACATATCATACAATTATTAACACATTAAATTAAATAAATGAAAAGATAAAAATACCCCTGTTCTGAAATGTGGTAGTGACAAAGGCGTGGAGTTTGCTCTGGAGCCTTAGAACGTTGCATCCGGAACTGAACCACATATATAAGACATAATGTTGGAACATCGTCTATGTATCATTCCATAAATATAGCCACTTGGCACGCTTTTACTGTTTTGAGAGAGAGGGCTTGAGCGACTTGTAATATCGGCCTAGCGCCGCTTGTAATACTTGTTCAATATCAATAAAGTGCTTATTTTACTTCTAACTTGTGTTATTCACAGCTTCCGCTATTGACGACCCTGTGAACTTGTTACCAATCGCCTGTTCATTTCTTATTTCACTGTATTCTGACTATATGTGCGAATCTGTGGCTTAGTCATCTTACCGCATTTTTGGATCATGACCTTGCACAGGCGCAGCTTGTGCTCGTGCGGCATCACATCCAGATGGGAAAGATTATCCCGCGGGAGCGCTGGCGTGGTGATTCGCGCCCAGCGGGGACGGCCGATTACCTGCGGTAGATCGGGGTGTGACAAGGAATATATACAGGATCAGGAACAACAACTAAGAATATATAATGTATCGGGAGCATATGAACATATATAATATAGAAGTCAAGAATAGCATGTGAGTACACGATCTAGAAAATGGCATAAGCAATAAACATGTGCAAGAATAATAAAATGGAACAAGACACTAACAAGACTAGACAATCAATCAGTCAATTAAGGTCAATCATGCACCTACGAATTTCTATCTTTAGCTAATTAGGTTTATCATAAATCCTAGTCAATCCGTATTTGTTCGCTGATCAAGGTTATTTATCCTTTAGACTTATATTAGTTGTTAATTCAAATTTCGAGGACGAAATTTTTTTAAGGTGGGTAGAGTGTCATAATTGTATTCCAGGATACTAATTTTGGTTATATATATATATATATATATATATATACACTATTTTATAATAGGATTTTTTATAAAATTGCAAATTCTATTATGTAGAAGGGGATTATGGAGAAAAGCCAAGAAAAAGGGGAGGGAAAACCATTAATCCACCGATTTTAGTAGCCTTCAAACCTTCCCATGACTCATCTCAAAAGACCACACCTGGCTTCATTTTCTTTCCCCTTCATTTCCCATGTGCATACATGGCAACCTCTTTTCCCTTCCCAATTTCCAATACTCACCAACAATACTAGCACCTCTTCCTTCTCCCCTCTACTTGTTCTTCTTCACTCTTCCTTCCTTCTCTATTTCTCCTTCCTTCACTCTCTCCTTCTCCTTCTCCTTCTTCCCACCTGCTACTACTGCTATTGTTGTCGCAACTACTACTATTGTTGCCGCAACTACTGCTGTTGTTTCCGCCGACTGCTACCTCCGGCGCCGTCGTCCGCGCATCCGCCACCCGCCTTCGTCCTCCCTACAGACCCCCTTTCTCTCTCCTCTGACCACTCCAACAATTTCCATCATCCCCTCCCCAAGGTAAAATTCCTTATTCTCCTCTAATTATTCTTAATTTCTAAATTTAGGAAAAATTCTAGTATATATGTATATATAATCTTGGTCATTATAAGTAGTGATTTAATTTTGGGAAGGATTTAGAAGAAACTTTAGATTTTTTTTCTCAAGACAAGGCAAGTCTTCTTACCAAAATTTTCTATTTTGACTAAAATTCAAATATTATTAATTTATATATATTTTTAATACACAAAAACTGTGGTGGCCGTAGCTTCATTAAAAGCAGAAAATACTGAAAATTGAAACAGGAAGGTAGACCTTACTCCTACACGTGGGAGGAAGGTAGCCCTTTTTATGGGTGCCTAAAGAAAACTTAGGCTAAAAGATCATGATAAAAGGAAGGGTGGAAGGGAGGAAAGTGCCTAGCCGATGACAATGCTATATTCCTCTACTGAGTTAGACCTTACCCCTAGAATAATGGGTTGAGTTAGCTCTATATTGAACCACACACCTTCTTTCTGAGCGAATGAACCATTGGGAGTGATAAGTTGCCTCCTCTAACATAACCTTCTCATATTCCTCTCATGACATTCGTGGCATGGGAACTGAAACTCCTTGGGAGAGGATATCTCTTTCAACATTTATGAGGGACTCATGTTCTTCTTCCATCTCCTAAGAAGGGATGGATGATGTCACGCCCCGATCTCCCGCAGGCTAATCGGCCATCTCCGCTAGGCGAGAATCACCGCGCCAGCACTCCCGTGAGACGATCGCTTTGGTCCATCTAGGCGTGATTCCGCATGAGCCGTGAGCAGAGCCTGTGCAAGGCCGTGGTTCATTGGCTGGAGGTAAGAGGTTTAAGCCACAGAGTCGCACAGATTGTCCGAGTGCAGCAGAATTATAAATGCATAGGCGATTTGGTAACAAGTTCACTGAGTCGACAATAGCGGAAGCATTGAATAACACAAGTATATAATTAAAGCAAACTCTTTATTAATATAAACACGTGTTACAGACGGCGCTAGGCCAAGATTATAAGTCGCTCAAGCCTCTCTCTCTGAAATAGTAAAAGTGTGCCAAGTGGCTATATTTGTGGAATGATGTACAAGCGATGTTCCAATATTATGTCTTGTATATCTTCTTCAGTTCCAGATCACAATGCTCCAAGGCATCGAATTTACTCCACGTCTTAGCACGCACGAAGGAGGCATCCGCACCGAACGAGGTTCTCCCACACCCTTCAAACAACTTGGTGGATTATAAGTACACGCATGCACTGGTGGGGAGGCTACTCGTCCGCTCGATAAATCCAAACACGTAATATAGGTTCCGTGCGCCAACTATTATGTTATCTTTCTAGTTGCCTTAGGATCAGTTTCATGGCAAGATTTAATAGCCTAACTCGTATGGCAGTGCGTTGTACGATATAAGAGGAAACACGGCGAGACTTACCAACTTAATATTTGTCCTTCCCTGTCCAAGGCAAACCATGTTAATTCAAGCACATGCATGTATAAACATTCAAGGGCAATGGCATATGAAAATACTATGTTGTGAGCAAGATTACACTACGAGTGCACGTGTTTACACGAAATATTAGGTATATTGCATAAGATGTTCAAGTGCTCTTTATGCACAAGTGTTGTTATACCATAATCATTCAGGTATTTAGTTATTCTCGATGCGATGCAATAACTCACACGCGGATAGCCGCTAAGCGATGATGACTTATCTATATGAACATGGGGTCACTGGCATAGCCATAAAGGACCAGGCATTTGATAGTCGATTACGGAATGGGGCACAACGCATTGTACAAGACAAGCAATTTAGGGCAATCGGGCGACACAGGAGGGCCGTTGTACGCCATCCCGCCAGAACAGATGACTATTTGGGTAAATGGAGAGTCCATGGTAATATGCGTTACCAAGGCCGAATACCGTGTATTGCTCCCCCCAAAGCCGGGATAGCATACTGGACCCTTCTTTGGGATTAGCAATACACCATGCATTCTTCCTAGGCCGGTACGATGGCGGTGCCCCGCTGATCGTCTGAGAAATGAGGTACCTCGTGCACGAGTTGTCTGTGACCATGCAAGTCTTGGGTCAATCCAAATTTCACGAGATGCACGAGATACAGGAGATACACGATGTGGTGGAATCTTGATTCATGATCTGAACGGTATTGCTCCACGAGCAGTATTGCTTGCCTTAATTGACAGGATTCTCGTCTGGTGTATAACTTGCCTTGATGCATGCCCCCTGGTTCAGGGATTGTCTTGGCGACCTAACGGTCCCAGATACTTGCGGGTTCAGATCGCACAGAAAGACTATTTGATAGTCTTCTGGCTGACTCGATGCATGCACGATACGCGATTGTGTTGTTGTTTGTGGGATAATCTCATGGTGGCAAGCATTGAGTCGAGACAACATTTCAAGTTAACATATAAGCAGGCAAGCATTGCTTTCTAGAAAACTTAAGCATCCACGTTGGCTCGGGCCCAAAGCTAAGCCGACGAGTAAAATCGTGAAGGGACTTGCCGAGCGACATGATCTAGGGTCGTGCAGTATAAACATGTGGACAATGCACTTATCGTTCTACTCGAGCCATAGAGGGGTCTATACATCACTCAGAAAAAGTCTCATCTTCGAGACTTCCTGAGGGCAAGCTGTTCTATTGCATTATCGAGTCTATACCAAGCGTAGCAATCGGTACCACTAAATCTATTTGTACATAATCTCCTACTCGTTCCTTACGCCGTATCGTGCGTATGCTGAGTCAGTCTTATTTGTGCCTTAGCGCGGGACATATTGCTTAACACGGAGTATGTTTCAATCGATCGTGATTAACGATCTAAGGCTGAGGCAAACTTATATAAGTCGTTATACTTGTTCATGCAGACATTCACTTGCACCAGCATAAGAGATCGACATACTGCGAGTCTGGATCGTGCACATATTCGAAGTGCCCCTCAACATATGCATGTCAACCAACTTGGCGATAGCGAAGTCTCAGTACTCGAGTTTCACAGCTTGTTTAGTCGTGGATCGTGCACACGTTCAAGGCGTCCCTCAAATATATGCATTCAACAAAACTTTGAGATAGTGAAATCGAACAAGCTACTTGCAAAAATCTCAAGGGTTCTCGTTTTATGAATCACGAGGATTCTTCCAACAGAGTCAATCCAATTCCATATTATTTTCCATTCCAACCAAGTATTTGTACTACCATTAAGCACAGTCTATTCGGTTTACCGACTAGCGTTCATTCGTTCGAGTCAAACTTAGCACATTACAGTTCCCAAGTCTAACCCTAAGTCTTGTTGCCCTAGTTTTGTAGCTTATTCAAGTTATATGATAAAGTCGGTTACACAGGTTCATTTACTCGGCACAGGGTCGTCTGCCTAATTACTATGTCAGCTCACAAGGTCATAGGTACAAGTTCAAGCATTTGAGTCATCGTACAATCTCGTCGCACGATGCTCGCCCCAATTCCTAGGGTTAAACCATTGTTCATTTGTATGGGGTATTCTACCCAAGCTCATTTCACTCAAATTTCTAAACATCGAGCACAGATTTTCCTACTTTTAATAACACGTTCGCTTGTACGGGGGACGAATCCATTTAGTAAAATCCTACGATATATCCAAGTTGCAGGACAAGCCTAGTGATTTGCATAGTATATCTCTCCAAACATGTTTTGATAGAATATTTATCCATTTCAAGTCTAGTCCACCAAGCTAAGATTTAGTTCTAAACCTTTAGTTATAACTTCAAGTCGTTCAACCTGATTCATGTATCCGTTCACAAAACCATCAAGCATGATTTATTTCAGGTTCTAGGCTAACTTATCCATCGAAACATTTCCAATCACTTGCATTCCAAATTCGTCTTATCGTGTCGAACCAAAAGTTAAGATGATCAATAAGTTGTCACGCCTCGATCTTCCGCAAGTTCGATCACCCTCATTGGACGTGAGATTATCATGCCAATGCTCCCGTTGCATAATCGTCCTAATCTGGGCGTGACGCATGTACGAGCATAGAATTACGCTCGTACAAGACGAGAATGTTTGAATGTTATTGTTATCTTCGACACGATCAAGACAGCTGATCATTTTTCTTTTCTCCATTCAAGTTATATATATATCTATCCATCAAGTCGAGTCCGTTTATGTAGTGATTATAAATTGTCTAATAAAATCATCCAACTTTAATGTTACCATTCGATAATTTTTATAGTCTTACTCCTTTTATTCCTCAAGCAACTAGTCTCAATTATTCAAACCCAAGTCTATTCCATTTTGATACGTTCCATTCATTAAGCTCATTTGGAATAATCACTGAACATGTTCCCGTGAGTTCGATCATCCCCGCCGTATGTGAAATTACCACGCCGGCGCTCTCGCAGGATAACCATTCCCGTTGAGACTGATTTTGAGAGTTATCATTTCGAACATGATTTCAAGATCGTTCTTTCCAAACTCCAAGCCAAATCCATTATCGTTCATCTCTTTCATCGAATCAAGATATTTATTTTTGGCTAACTTCTATTCGAGCGATATTATATTCAAGTTTCAATCTTGTTTGTTTTAATCCGAAATTGCTCGTACGATCCTCTAAGTTTTCAATAAGTTTCCTTAACCACGATATCGATTTCTATTTTCGTGAATCCCAATTCGATATAAGCCTTATCATTTATTCAAGACATTTCCAAATTTGTTCAATCCATATTATCGCATGAGACCTACGAATCCGTTAAGACATTTTTAAATGATCCATACACCACTTGGAATTGATTCATCCTATCAAATCCTTAATCGATTTGTATCATCCGATACGAAATACCGTTCGAGCTATTACCCAAAATCCAAGCACGATTCTCAATATTCGCCTAAGCGATAAATCCGAGAATATTCTATCGGTTGGCAATCTAAGTCTGACTTGTCTTATTCCTGAACGATATCCAAATTTGTTGCAACTTATCTTGCACCAAAGGATCTTGGCGCACGATACTCTACACAACTTAGCCGAAAGGCTATGTGCAAAGCTAACCGTTCGGGACAATATTTGATTCCATACTAATCAGTTGGGCAAAGATTCTATAGTCAATTCGGGTTTGTACATAAGTCATGATTCTGGCATGAGTCTAATCCCAAAGGATTTGTACAGGTTGGCACAAAGGCCTTAGCATCACAAATTTGTACAAGCAATCATATCATTCATATGCACTTTTTGAAAGTATTTAGACTCATTATTAGAATATTCTATTTGGGACATTGAGAGAGAGTGTGCACATAACCCACGAACGAGCTTTCGAAACTAAGAAAATCGAAATAAAGTCCAAAGGCGTATAGCCAAGCTCTGTTATCAATCTGTCACACCCTGATCTCCCACAGGCTAATCGCCCATCCCCGCTAGGCGAGAATTACCGCGCCAGCGCTCCCGTGGGACGATCGCTTCGGCCCATCTGGGCGTGATGCCACATGAGCCGTGAGCCGAGCCCGTGCAAGGCCGTGGTTCATTAGGTGGCGGTAAGAGGTTTAAGCCACAGAGTCGCACAGATTGTCCGAGAGCAGCAAAATTATAAACGCATAGACGATTTGGTAATAAGTTCACTAAGTCGACAATAGCGGAAGCACTGAATAACACAAGTATAGAAGCAAAGCAAACTCTTTATTGATATAAACAAGTGTTACAGGCGGCGCTAGGCCGAGATTACAAGTCACTCAAGCCTCTCTCTCTGAAACAGTAAAAGCGTGCCAAGTGGCTACATTTGTGGAATGATGTATAGGCAATATCCCAACATTATGTCTTGTATATGTGCTTCAGTTCCAGATCGCAACGCTCCAAGGCATCGGATTTACTCCATACCTTACACGCACGAAGGAGGCATCCGCACCGAACGAGGTTCTCCCGCACCCTTCAAACAACCTAGTAGATTATCAGTACACACATGCACTGGTGGGGAGGCTACTCGCCCGCTCGACAAATCCAAACACGTAATATAGGTTCCGTGCACCAACTATTATGTTGTCTTTTTAGTTGACTTAGGATCAGTTTCATGGCAAGATTGAATAGCCTAACTCGTGTGGCAGTGCACCATGCAATATAAGAGAAAACACGATGAGACTTACCAACTTAACATTTGTCCTTCCCTGTCCAAGGCAAACCACGTTAATTCAAGCACAAGCATGTATAAACATTCAGGGGCAATGGCATATGCAAACACTGTGTTGTGAGCGAGATTACACTACGAGTGCACGTGTTTACACGAAATATTAGGTGTGTTGCATAAGATGTTCAAGTGCTCTTTATGCACAAGTGTTGTTATACCATGATTGTTCAGGTGTTCAGTTTTCTCGATGTGATGCAATAACTCGCACGCGGATAACCGCTAAGCGAAGATGACTTGTCTATATGAATATGGGGTCACTGGCATAGCCATAAAGGACCAGGTATTTGGTAGTCGATTGCGGAATGGGGCGCAACACATTGTACAAGACAAGTGATTTAGGGCAATCGGGCGACACAGGAGGGCCGTTGCACGCCATCCCGCCAGAATAGGCGACTATTTGGATAGACGGAGAGTTCATGGTAATATGTGTTACCATGGCCGAATACCGCGTATTGCTCCCCCCAAAGCCGGGATAGCATACTGGACCCTTCTTTGGGATTAGCAATACAACATGCATTCCTCCTAGGCCGGTACAATGGCGGTGCCCCGCTGATCGTCCGAGAAATGAGGTACCTCGTGCACGAGTTGTCCATGACCATGCAAGTCTTGGGTCAATCCAAATTTTACGAGATGCACGAGATACAGGAGATACACGATATGGTTGAATCTTGATTCGTGATCTGAACAGTATTGCTCCACGAGCAGTATTGCTTGCCTTAATTGAAAGAATTCTCGTCTGGTGTATAACTTGCCTTGATGTATGCCCCTGGTTCAGGGATTGCCTTGGCGACCTAACGGTCCCGGATACTTACAGGTTTATATCGCACAGAAAGACTATTCGATAGTCTTCTGGCTGACTAGATGCATGCATGATACGCGATTGTATTATTGTTTGTGGCATAATCTCATTGTGGCAAGCATTGAGTCAAGACGACATTTCAAGTTATCATATAAACAGGCAAGTATTGCATTATAGAAAACTTAAGCATCCACGTTGGCTCAGGCCCAAAGGTAAGCCGAGGAGTAAAACCGTAAAGGGACTTATCGAGCAACATGATCTAGGGTCGTACAGTGTAAACATGTGGACAATGTACTTATCATTCTACTGGAGGCATAGCGGGGTCTCGGTAAACAAGGCAAAGGTAGCATGCGAGGGTCTGAATATAAGCAATATTTCATTTCCATGTTCTAACACAAGCAATACAAGTTAGGATTATTCCCTTAGCTAGGTGCGTTATATTCTTATTAGCATGCTGGGGATGATTCACCTAGCGACTAGCATGAAATATCCATATTTTAAGTGTGCTGGCTAAGCAAAGACAAGTTCACCGTAGCCACCCACCTTAGTGATGATTCGCCTTGGTTGAGCGATACTCCGAGCGAGCCTCTGAAAGCCTAAGCCGAACTCCTGAAGGGACAAGTCTGGATATTCTTTGCCTAAAACGAGTATTCTCGCCTGAGCAAAGTGGGTCGGGACATTGCACTTTTGCCGTTTGAATCGACAGTCTGCTTGAGCGGAATAGGGTGTTACAGATGATGTAGTGGCTTTGTCTCTCCCTCCTTTCGTGCTTGGAGAAGCAGAAAAGGAGGTCTCCAACTGCTTCTCCGAGCTGGACTGGTAGTCTTGTAGGAGGGAGTTTACTTCTGAATAAATTATAGTTGGGTGTAAACCCGATAGAGATAGGGGAGGATCACTGCCAATGTTCCCTGTATCAGACTTGTCTATAGGAAGAGTCGCCTGGAGAACTGGCTCTGCTCCAGTTGTCTCGGCGAGAGCATAATATGATTTCTCCAAGCAGTTATGCATACATATTAAAGTAGCTACCAGGGTCTCCTTGCGTAAAGCTGAGAAGGCTGTGTCAGGACCAATAAAGGACTGAGTAGGGGTGGTCACGCTTGTTACCGAATCCTCAAGAGGAGTAGTAACACTATCCAGACCGGCCTCCACAATAGAAGCTTGCTTTTTGCACATGGTGAGAGTTGCAGGACTAGAAGTAGGGGGGCAACTTCACGTTGCTCAAAGGGAGGGTGATCCGTCACCTGAGAGGGGTTCTGGACTTCAACATCATCATTCTCTACTAGGGATGAGGTATTGGATAATTGGATCAAGGAAGGTTGCTTGCAGAATCTGACGGGTAAGGAGGCCTTCGTTTGCTGTTCCCTAACCTTTGTTCTCTCCTGGCTATCCTCAAATCTGAGATGGGTGTTCAAAGGCTGCTCGGGGGTCGCTCTATGGTTATGACTTCTGTGTGCGATGTAGGAATAAGGGTGTAGAAGGGTTGGGATAAGTGGAGGCCAGCTTCCTTACCTCCGGGTGAGCCTTGAAACAGTTCTTAATGTCGTACCCCCGAAGACGGCAGTGATGGTATAAATGCATATTAGATTCATATAGGATTTGTTGCGAGAATACCTTGTCCCCAGTTTTGATATGCAGGCAATTTAGAAGAGATTTGGATAGGTCTAATACCAAACACACCCTAACATAATTAGCCTTTGTAAATGTGTGTGTTTACTCTGCCATCTTCAAAAATTTGCCAAAAGAGTTGGTCAAACGTTTGATTGCTGCTAGAACAAAGCATATGAGGTGCAGGTTGGGCAAACGAATCCAGACTATCACAGTAGCAGGTTCTTCTCTAGGGTTGTAGTCTACTGACCATTTGAGTAGACAAAACCCAAAGGCGACAATTCTCCTGATGTCGGAGGTCCAGACCATTACGTGGTCTTCTTCGATGGTGATATAGAGAACAATGTGACAAGGGTCCTTGGAAGCTACTGAATAGGCACACAATAGTCCCCAACCTGTAACACATTCTTGACCTTAGCAATTTTAGGGCACCATGTTGAAAACTTCAAGAGGAAGGTGTATTTGAATTATTCTGATATCAAGTTCAACTCCAGGGAAGAGAAGGAGACAGTAAAATCTCAGTTGCCATCGGGGAGAAGAGTTGGCTGGTCGGGATGTTTTTCCTTCAGTATAACATCCCGGATGAGGCAGGGGGACAATTTTTCTTGGCCTGAACGAAGTATGGATGCAAAAGAATGTTGGTGAGATGGAGGGATAAGTTATTGGTTCCCAAGAGCTGCTACTAATGGAGGATCTCAGAAGATTTGAATATTGCGGTAGGCCCTACTATCCCTGTCATTGCTAGAGGAATATCTTCCATAGAGTGGAACAAACATTTATATAGTAACATAAGATTTCTTAGATTCATGTATTTTTATGGATACACATATATGATTAGAATGATAGTCAAATAATTGTTATGGGAATATGGCAAAATTATATTGTTGTATGATTATATATATATATATATATATATATATATATGTCCAACATTAACTCACTTTAGATGGTATAAAGATACTTATTTAAGTAGAGTAATGCTACTGGGAGATGTTAATGATGCTCATTGGAAATCAAAATTTATTGATGGCCTTCCTAATCTCTTTGCTGAGAAAATTAGATAAGGATTAAGGAACCAAAAGAATGGAACAATTCCTTATACTCAATACACTTATGGAAATCTTATCAATAAGTGCATTGAAGAAGGTTTAGCTTTATATAATGACCTAAAGCTAAAAAATTAAATAAAATCTCAGAAATAAACTGAGAGAAAGCAATTAGGAGAATTTTACGAACAGTTCGCAATTGATACTTCTAAGCAGCCTTCTAATTCGAAGGGTAAAGAAAAGGATTATAGAAATTTCAAAGATAATAAGAAACCTAATAAGCACAAGAATTATTCTTCCAGAAAATATAATAAGAGACAGGAATCAACCGTCCCCAGAAACAAAAATTATTCTAGGAAGCCATCTTCCTCAAAGCATATATAATGCCCTAGTCCCAAAATACATAGGACTAGGAATATGTAACATGCCAGCTATGCATTCGACCAAACTCTGGTCTGACTCGAATACATATAAGCTGTATAATAAGGGTAAATAAATACTGAAATCTCTATGTCTCAATCCACATAAAGAATAAAATATCATTAATGAACTACATGTGCTAAAGTCGGCCGCTAGTAACATACAAGCTCGAATAGACTCGAGAAAGGAATATGAGTGTAAAATTAGGCTATATCGACAGATGAATAGACAATAAGAATAAATAACCATAACTATGGTAGAAATGATATAAGTACCTGACACCAATGCCTGCAAGACAAAGCAACATACATCAGCAACTCCAGGCAAGCTCCACAACTGTCTATGCTGCAAAACTGGCAAGAGACCAGGTCCTCAGAGGGACCTAACAAGGTACAAGAAATAACATGCCAAAGTAAAATAATATAATGCCACATACTCAAGGGTAAACTAATGTAACCATCTAAGTGAAATGCAAGTGAGAGCATCACTAGTACTCAGGCTGAAACTACTACATCTCTTTTGGACATTTTTACAATCTGCACTTTCTCCATCAAGATACCCCTCTATGTTGTTTCTGGTACCGATACAAGTGAAGTCGACAATAGAACTTAATGATCTCTTGGTCATCCCTCCTTAGTGCAAACCTCAGTATATGTAAAAGAATCCATACTGATGGATAGCAAGGGAGGGGAGGATCATGCGTTCTTTGGCCACGCGGGAAGACTGAAGACAGGAAATGGTAATCAATCCAAATCTAGTAATCAGTACCGCAGTCTCCCGACCGGTGGTAGGCCGCATAAAGGAAAGAAATACAGAAAGCAGGCTGCATAAACAATGTGAACCCCACTCACGATGATGGACGTTTATCCTAGTCTCTTGGATTAATTCTTGACGAACTGACGCATAAGGTTGGCATTCTCTTTGAATGATGAGTTCTATGATATCCTTCCATGCTCCATCGAGACCCGAGCAACCTAAGGCAAACCCTGCATGACAAAATAAGACACCAAGTCAGAATGCTTATACGCTTATATGGTAAAACAGATATGTGCAGTATGCGTGTTCCTTCAAAGTAGTGCTCTAAAGGCCAAAATAAGTCATTCATGTGCAGGTGCATGAACAACAGCTTTCTGATCCATGCGCGTAATCGACCATAGCGCATGTTCTAGATGCGACTCCCCAGAAAGATAGCCGCATCCATGCGGGGAGTGGTCGCACATGGCCTTCCAGTGCATGCTCTCGATGAATGTCCTAAAATAGTTGTATCCAAGCCCTATATGGTTTTCTTTCTTCTAAATTGGCTTACTTGACGCTCTCCTCACTCTTTACAGTTGCTACCGGATGAGAGAAGTCTACTTAACGAGTTAACAAGCAACCTGACTCAAACACTTTTGTCCAACCGTATGGCGAAAGGTCCTTTCCATCCACACATCTTTATGTCAGAGCCTTTCGGCAAACGACCATGTGTGTCGGCGGTAGGGTCGTCATCGCGCATGTTCCAAATGGTCACCCATCCATGTGACTGATTGTGCATATTTGTCTATGTGTCAAAGTGAAGGCACGAGAAGCGTCTCCCTTCTCCCTAGTGTTGGGAAAGGAAGATGAGGTTACTTCCCCCTATCTTCGGTCGAGTCGAGCATCATGAGATGGTAGATCATCAACGACATCGGGTTCAAAAATTGCTCAACTAAATGGCCCTTGCCTGGCTTCAGTTGAGAGATAAACAGAGGCATGGGGGAAAAGAAGAAAAGCAGAGGGTTTCTCACTCCCCTAGATCCCCTATTTATAGGTTCAGGAAGGGGACTCAGGATAGGCAGAGTCAACCTTTCGACAGTTTGATTTCCTATTAATCCAGCACTAAAACCGAATAATGAACCTAGCATTTATGAGGATGAACTTACGTCTTGTAACTGGGAGTGGTTAATGGGGATGCCTCGAATCCCATAACATGTGTGGTTTTGCCCATTCTGAGGTCAAGATTAACCTCATCAAATGCAGATTTAACAATTATTCAAAGCCATGCGACATTAAGAACACTACGACACTAAGTTTATGCGGCCAAAAGTTGATGTGCCAAGATCACCCATGAGGCTCTTTGTGCATGCCTTTGTGTTCAAAGTATTCAAACTTAACTAAGTTTGAAAACTTAGAAGGGGGTCGTGTAGAAGCATGCAAAATTCTAAACCATGTGCCGTACACAAATTTTTGGCCAAGCGCAGTGCGTCATGCAAATATTTTCTGCCACGTAGTGCGCCTCGGCACAATTCCTCACCGTGCGCACAATTCCTCACCGTGCGCACAATCCCTTATCGGGCGCAGTGCACCGTGCACAAATTTTTTGCCGTACATAGTACATCGCGCACAGATTTTCTGCTGCACGCACAATTCCTTGCCGCGTACAGTGCGCAGTACGCCGCGCACAATCCCTTTCCACGCGATGTGCGCCGTGCACATATTTTTTGCTGCACGCATAATTCTTTGCCGTGTGCAATAGACCACGCACACGATCTTTTTCACGCTAAGTGCACCGTGCTCTTAATGACCAGAATGGCTATTTTTGCCTATTTAACTGGTTTTTTAACTATAATCTTGTAAAACTTAAAACATGAAAGTTTTAGATCTCTGTCTTGCCTTTCCATATCTTTTTGAATTGCCTTATTTGGAGTTCAGATAAGAAAGTTATGCCTATTTTCTAAATTTTTTTCAAATCTTGATTTTGAAATTTTTATTGGACCTTGTGATCTCATGTATTGATCTTAGATATTGCAAGCGTATATGGATTAAGTGTAACTATGTACTAGAATTAACCATGTATTAGACCCAACAATGTGAAGACTTAGACCATGCACCAAGTGGCTATACTACCTATGCACATGGCATAAACCTGTATTGAACAATAACTATTCATGAACTATACTATGTGATAAGTGACTCACCAACCATGTGCAAGACATGAGCCACCTGTATAAGTGATAATGATTCATGTGACCAACTGATAAGTTTGGTAACCTCGAATCGATTTTTTGTATCCGTGTTAATACAATTATTGTGTAAGTTTAGATGTTCTTAATGTGCACTAAGGTGTGACATAACGTATTACGTGTTAAGTGATTTAATGTTTAGGTTGTGCATCGAGAATGCCTCCTATAATTAATGAATGTGTGATACTATATATATATATATATATATATATATATATATATATATATATATATATATATATATATATATATATATATATATATATATATATATATATATATTTCCCCAACACGGACATGATATGTGAGTCAAGTACCAAAGCGTGGCTAGGATATTAATTTCTGAATATTGCATACACGCTCGGGTGAATCCAGACTGAACTTCTGATTCTGATATGGATTCGTATCTAGCGTGCTCGTACTCTGTACGACATCTTAAGGGAAATTCTCATGTGAATACGCCTTGAGATTTTAATGCAATGTATGGTTAATTAGGCAAAAAAAATTGTAAATCATGGGTAGGGAACGGTATCCCGAGATCATGCCAACGAACCTTCTGATGTCGGGCTGGCCACCACAGATATTGTATATCATCCGCCTTAGTGGAGTGCAGTATTTGACCTATTATAAATATGTTGAGCCATTATCTCCCTTATATGAGCACTAGAACCACAAATAATGTGATCTAGTGTAGTGGCCCTACGTGAAACTGGTATAATTTTTGAAGTGAGTGTATAATAATTTATTGGCTCGGTTAACCTATGTTCGGCAATAGCGTGATCTGAGGATGCCTATTATGTATTATTTCTGAGATAGCCTCAGACTCCACAATAGCAGGCCGTATAATTGATTGGCTATTATATAACTTGGACTTGGTTGTGATTGTATTATTTTGTTAGTAGACTGGGTACATGGACTATCATAGTGTGATATTTCAACCCTTGTCCTTATTTAGTTGTAGTGTTGGGCTATTATGCTAGGATAGGCTATGGACCAAAATTACGATACAGGACATATATATATATATATATATATATATATATATATATATATTACTTAGGTTTTTGTTTCTCCATTCGTGCCTCATTTGTGGTACTTGCTATTTGGGGTCCAACCCCACTGGTTTTACTTAGCCAGGCTATAGGCCAGCACCCGAGAATCCAGCGTACTTTTCTCCGCCTCATGGCGTGCACAAGGAACATGGCCATCGAGTGTCATACTCTGGTTTCACAAAACCGATTTGTCCTCGCATTCGATTCCACAGAACCGTCCATACTCGCTAGACATGGTATCGTACAAGTTTGGGGTTGCACTTGTACAAGGCAAGAAAATAAACATGTGTCAAAAAAATTGTAAACAGTTCCACTACACAGCAGCAGATTATAAAATATATATTTGTATAGGAAGAAAAATAATTATTTTATTGATTCATTGCACGAAGAACAAATTTCTCAGCACCGAAATAGAAATGCCTCAAAGCTTACATAGCTTTTGCATAAAAAAAGACTGATAGGCTGACATAAAATAATATTCTTATCCCATACATTAAGCCCATTTATTACATTCTTGGAAACTTGAAAGCAATAACTAGAAATCTTTGAAATACTTTGAAATAGGAAGAAGATTGAAAAGACTGCAACGAAAGCTTTATCTCCCTTGAACGCCCACGGTATCTCGGTCACCTGGTTTGCCTATAGAGGCGTGGGTCAGTACTGAACTTGTACTAGTAAGCAGAACTTGTCCACTAACCTAAACCAACACTTCTTGGTTAAGGCAGAAGTTTAATAAGCAACATTATATATACAATATTACAATAGGCAACAGTTCATAGACAACAATTCATGCAGGGAAATATATATAAGTATTGTACATATGGAATCCTTACCTCGGCCAATGGTCGTTCCTGTATAATCTACAGGATTGTTCTTGCCGCCTATGCATAAGACATCATTAGTATGTCACTCATTCCCACTGGGTCATTTGTAGGGTAGCACCATGATAGACAAGTCATATAGGACTTCGATGGGCGTACGATGTTCCATTCAAAGCAGGTAGCAAGCCTCAATGAATGTCTCGCTTATACCCAGCGCTACCAAAGTGCTACTATTTCCCCCGGGCCGAACGGTCCCTAGTGTCCCAGGTTCCATTCGAAAAAATTTACTACCTTGTGCATAAATTGTTTATGACCATTCAATGCATCTACGACTATATGAAAAGAATAAATAGCAGTGTAAAGTGTTGAAGCATTTAGAGCAGCAATGCACATTTAACCATTCTTATTTCAGCATACTTATTTATTGTTATAATTGGTAGTCCGTAGACTCCAATTTACCACTAAGGTATGGCACCAAACCACGACATAATGATCATATTCTTTCCTATATTATAAAATTGAACTTTCCTTGTATCAATGTAATTTATTAATTTATATTATTGGTATTAAACTTGTAGCATTATTGGCTTTATCGCTCATTAGACTTAGCAAGGTTACAAGAGAACATTATTGATTATTGACAAGAAGAAGTAGAGAAGAAGAGACAGAACCGCACACCAAATATAGAATGCCGAGAGAAAAAAACTCTTGCTCGCTCACGCTCCGGTCACGCATCTATCTACATTGGCACCAATATTTGGTTAGACTACCATCTTTATTTCTCTCAGAGGTCTCTAGAATGAATGCATGCAATCGATGAAAATGGGCTAAACAATCAACCATCGAAAATCAATCACGAAAACACATTTATCAAAACCAAGCAGCAAAATCCAAAAAAGCCAACCAAAAATCCAACGAAAACTATTGTACTCATTCCAACAGAAGTTGATCCATCAATTGGAAAGGTTCATTGCATTGTTCGTAATCGATTCTGCCATAAAGTTTCTCCATACTCAATTTTGACAGGGTCAATCGAGCCACAAGCCTTATATAGTGCACCGCTAGGAGCGGGGCACTACATAATATACTACTAAGAAATTATTTCATCCTCGAAACTTAAAACAAATGTTCTAACTCTAGGTTATCGAATAAGGAAGGGTACTACTTCTGTATCTCTTCCTCAAGCTCCTATGTCGATTCCTCGACTGCATGATTCTGCCATAACACATGGACCAAAGCCCCTGATCGATTCTGTAGGGTCTTCTTTTTCCTGTCTAGGATCTGAACAGGTTTTTTCGAGTAAGATAGGTTGGCACTCAGCTCAAGCTGATCAAAATTTTCTACTCAACTTGGGTCATATATGTTTGTAGGATTTAAACAAAGAGGTTTATACGAAACCTTTGCTTGCAAACTTAAAAAAAAAGAGTACAATTAATCCTATACGAGGATGTTAAGTACAATAAAATGATTCTGGGGAAGTATTGCTATAAAAGTCTGATCTGCGGTCGATCACTTTCTTCCTTGGACCATACGATAATAAAGAAGTGTTGTAGAAGAAGAAGAAGCTTCAAAGGTTGCAAGTGGGATTGAATTCTCGTTGCCGAAGTTGTCAACCAACACTCTCTGTCTGTGCTTTCTCTCTCTCTGATCTCTGATTATGCCTTGTCCGGTCTGTGTGTGTGTGTCTCCGCTTGTCCGCCCTTGGTACCCTTTACCCTGTGACCAAGGGTCTCTATTTATAGAGATCAGCTAAATAACTGACCGGTTGGCGTAAAAAGCCAGACAACTGTCTTGTTGGCGTAAAATGCCAAACTGTGAAGAAAGTTGCATCTTTTACGCGGCGGTTATAATAACTGCTACCCACGTTCAAATAATCTTCTGAATCTACGTATGACACGTGTGCCATTATAAGGTAATGTGTATAACTGCTTCTCGAAGATCACGGCATACAAGTCACGTAGGTAACTGCCCCTGCGTAAAGATTGTTGGCGTAAAAGCCAAATAACTGTCTTATTGGCGTAAAAGCCAAACTATGAAGAAGAAGAAGACTTCTTTTACGCTGCGGTTATGATAACTGCTACCCACGTTCGAATAATCTTCTGAATCTGCGTAAGATACGTGTTCCTTTATGTGGTAACGCGTATAACTACTTCTCGAAGATCATGACATGCAAGCCACGTAGGTAACTGCCCCTGTGTAAAGATGGTTGGCGT
Organism: Iris macrosiphon; assembly: GCA_036927795.1. Taxonomy (NCBI): domain Eukaryota; kingdom Viridiplantae; phylum Streptophyta; class Magnoliopsida; order Asparagales; family Iridaceae; genus Iris; species Iris macrosiphon. The sequence goes on from JAYESA010000002.1 coordinate 122,709,997, forward strand.
AAAAGCCAAATAACTGTCTTGTTGGCGTAAAAGGCCAAGCTCTCCGTAAAACTTGATGATTCCATGAATAATAGATAACCAGCGTAAAAATAGCCGATTATTCGTCCTGACTGAGGTCTTGAGCGTATTCTGGGCTAAATAGCCTTATCACGTACCTTTACAAATGTAGCCGAGTTAGCGTATTTCGAGGAGATAGCATACGGCGTACTCCTATAGTTGAAAATAGCCTGGTTGGCATAAAATGCAAGGATGGTGATGTGAGCGTATTAGTCACAGTTTTAGCTTTCCTAGTCAATTATCCACCACGACTGAGGTCTTGAGCGTATTCTGGGCTAAATAGCCTTATCACGTACCTTTGTAATTTTTAGCCGAGTTGGCGTATTTCGAGGAGATAGCATACGGCGTACTCCTATAGTTAAAAATAGCCTGGTTGGCATAAAATGCAAGGATGGTGATGTGAGCGTATTAGTCACAATTTTAGCTCTCCCAGTCATGACAAAATTTAAAGAATAGCACCAAATCTCGTGCATTAAATGCAGAGATATGCCTCAATCTCGTGCATTAAATGTCGAGATTTGCTTCGAGCTCTGTAAGAGAAATAACTTTTGACGTGGCGTCTGGTTTCGTCTTATCTTGAGCGTAAAGACTCATTTCTGCTCATGTAGAATAGGCAGCGTATTCTTTGAATCCGTAAAAATGACTTATATCAAGAATATGTCACTAAATGACAACCTGGGTCTCTGTGCAAAATCATCATCACAGTCGTCTTCTCGATCATCGTGCAGTACTTTTGTCAGAAGTCAGGTTTACTGATTTGTTTAACAAATTCATCTGAGGAATACGAAGAGTCCCTCGTACAACTTTACGCTGCATTAAAAATAAGCATATTTTAAACTTTACGCAGGAGGGTAAAGCAACCTTTTACGCATAATAGTCTTGAAGCAGTCACGACCCGCACCCGGTGTACGGGTACAAGTCGGAAACAACGTCCAGTCTACGCCACAGAATCGGCGGTAGAACGTTGTCTAGATAATCTATCTAACAATATAATGAACCACCAAAATGACAATATACTCAATCACAGAACTAAGATGGAAAGCACGAATCAGATAAAGAATAGAATAGTCACAATACAACTCATGAGTCTAAAATAATACATCAATGAGTCTGAAAAAATATAGAATAACCTGGAGACAAATCCAGTACAAAAGAATACTACGAAGCTACAACTCCAGGGTCAACTGTCTCAGTTGGGATAAGTCCCTCCTGAGCCAGGGTCTCAGAATCTAAACCCACAACATCCTGTGGTGCATAATAAGTAGGGTAACACTCCTCAGTGTCATCTGGAAAAATATATCCAGTCAGGAAAGGTGCAGAGTACATCTCTAACAGCAGTTCTAATCAATGATAAAAACTATGTAACAGTAAATAGCTGTGGATAAACAAGATGCACAATAGATACAAGAGATATATATACAATAAGAAAATACTGAAAATAAATACAATAATGAACAATATGCCAATGAAACAAGAATACTAATGACTCAGTGTGTGAGTACTAGCTTAACATGTGATCGGCTTGGGCAAGATGCAATGCGGCCTGGCTAATCATACGTGCGGTGTATGATCAACACTATTTAGTAATCAGTACTTGATACAATAGGGATATTGATCACATATCTATACTAATACTCCCTAACACGACTGGTATAATAGATCCAACCACGGTATGCTATGGCACGAGATTCCCCAAGAAGATAGCTAGTCTTCCCAAGAATCGGTGTCTGTACATGTACAAGATAACCAATAAAACAATACTTGCACCATATACACCATATACCAAAGAATAATATCTAATGACGAGATCCGGATATACCAATCCGTGTAACCATAGTGTCAAGAGAACATGGATATCTACACTAGATACAATGAACATAGAGGATATCATAAATGAGAAACTATCAGAGAATGTACTCGCCTGAAGTCTAATGAATAGTCTCACATATGTCTGACTCGGTGCCTCGAAGACCTAGATATGGAATACAACATCAATATAAGGTTCCGAAAAGAGAATAAGTTAAACTAGTCAACTTCTAGGTCAATAAATTAATTTTAAGTCAAAAGTCAACTATGGTCAACTCTAAGGTCAACTATGGTCAAACCAAGGTCAACTATCTATTTCTAGGTTGCACAAGTCTAACACAAAAATCTTTGGTCAAGATACTAAAGTCTAAGCCAAGAAACCAACATCTTGAGTATTAGGATACCGTATCTCCGGATATGTAATTCCCAAGGTAACATCAATCATAATGTCAAACAATTATTTATAATAATATAGAATCACAATTTACACACCAAATAGGTACCGTAGTTTTGAACCAACTTGGTATCTCAATAATAATCACAATCTTGATACCCAAACCCCGTATCTTGAGTATCCCCACTTACCTTGGTTTCCTCAAGGTAATACTCAATACCTTGATATAATAATTACCCTCATATATAATATATAAATATATACTAATATTATACATATAAGAAATATAGCAATAATAATATGTATTATCTCAATATCAATACATATATATATACATATATATATACATATACATATATATATATATATATATATATATATATATATATATATATATAAGTATATAAACACATATACATAAATCTGCCTAACCGTCGCTGAAAACAGTGTTGAAAAACACTGATACACTGATACCAAGCTTTTAGTGACAGTTCTAGCTGTCACTGAACTGCCGTCGCTACTGCTGTCTGGAATCTGTACTAGTGCTGTTATTTTGGTGACGGTTTACAACTGTCACCATTCTCGCCATCGCTGCTGCTGCATTAATATTCCCGCTTCTGCTACATTAATGACAGTCGGCTGCTGTCATTACTAGCCCGCCACTGCTACAGCGTCTGCTGCTATATTAATGACAGCGGCTGCTGTCATTAATAGCCTCGTCGCTAAAAACCTAAATATATATATATATATATATATATATATATATATATATATATATATATATATATATATATATATATATATATAGCATCCAATTAAATATAAAAATATATATATATATATCTATATATATAATAATTATACACCCTCTCATAATATTATGTACATAATAATATAGCAACAACACACACATACAACATATATAATAATAATTATACATCCATACATATATATAAATAATCATATAATAACTATAATAATTACTTAATTAAACATACATATATATTTTATAAAACATATTCATATATTTTATATTCCTAACATATATTATAACATATATATTAATGCATGTAGAAGAAAGCTACATATATATTTATTCTATTTGTACATATATAATACATAGATCTATGCTATAATAAACACTATAATAAATACACTATAATACATATATAATATCTACATATATATATACATAATTATAATTCAAGAATTAAAGCACAATTAATTAGATCTACACATAAACACACAATAAATGGAGAGTATTACACCGTATCCTACTAGATCTAGGATACGCATGCGACACGAGTCCACCTCACATCCAATTGTACCCCGAAGGACACAAGCAAGTCACTTATAATATTTTTGAACAAAACAAAGTGTCAAATATAGATCTATGTGTCCGTGTCAAAATACGACATGTACAAAGTCCCGTATCGGAGGGAAAATCCCCAAAATAATATGTATCACCAAATTATTGGGATACGACCTACAGGTACCCAATTATGGATACGACACTAGCCCCAAACACATAAACATATGCCAAAGTGATCTATAGGATCAATTGACACACACAACAAAAGTTATTTTCGGAATTCCCCCAAAATTGACACAAAAAGCACCATAACTTTCTCCATAGGTCTCCTATGAACACAAAACCAAATCCTATGGATAGTACATACATATGGATTGATTATTCATGATTAAATCTCAGATTTAGAAGCTATTTTAAGGGGAAAAACTGAATTATACCTATTGGGAGATGGATTCCCAATGAAACCTCCAATTGAGATAAAATTGCCTCCAAATTGTAGATCCTTGCTCCTCTTTGTAGATCCTTGCTTCCTTCTTCTAGATCCTTGCTTCTTAAGTCTCTAATGGTGATTTGGGAAGGAATTGGAATGAATTTGGTAGGGAAGGAAATTTGGTAGTGGGAAATTCTAGATCTAGATTTGGAATAAAAAAGATGAGAGAGAAATTTCCCCCTCTTTTTATATAGGCCGGCCCCTTTCCTCTCCCTCAAGTAATTATAAAATATCTATTATAGCCCTTGGGACCTCTCATGAAGAAATAATTAAGGAAGGAAGCTTCTAGTCTAATGATTTAATTAATTTAATCCATCTCCTTAACAATGGGCTTTTTAAATGGGCTAAGTTTAACTAATTAATTCATGTTGGTCCATGGGTCCAAACTAAAGTAGTTAGGTCCACTAATACAAGTCCAAATTAAATAAATAATATCTAACAATAATTAAATAATACAACAAATAATTATTTACCATGCACAATATTTAATTAAATAAAAAATGACTAAAATATCCTTTCCTAGAAAATGTGGTAGTAACAAGTCTACCCTCCTTAAAATAATTTTATCCTCGAAATTCAAAGACGAAAACTACCCCCAGAAATAACAGAACAGAACTTAAGAATCACAACTAACTATGGAAGAACATAACAATGAATAGAACATAACTAGAAAATAACATACCTCAAGGTACAAACAAATATGGATAACGCTCTCGCATTTCATCCTCTCTCTCCCAGGTAGACTCCCCCCGAGAGTGATGCCTCCATGCGACGCGCACCAAAGGAATAGTCTGGTTCCTCAGTACATTCTCTCTCCCATCCAAAATCTCAACTGGCTGCTCTGGATAGCTAAGAGTAGGGCCCACCTCTATCTCCGAGTGATCCAATACATGACTAGGATCTGCCACGTATCATCTCAACTACGACACGTGAAATACATTATGCACTCCCTCCAATGCAGGTGGCAAGTCTAGTCTATAAGCAACTGCACCGACCCTCTCTAGAATAGTGAAAGGTCCGATGAATCGCGGACTAAGCTTTTCGCCTCCACCGAAGCGAATCGTGCCTCGTGTCGGAGAAATCCTCAGAAACACCAAACCACCCACCTAGAACAAAACACCACCTTAAGAACTTAATCTATAACAACCAAGAACAAACACAAAACAAAATCTAAACTATATCTCAAACTCCAAAGGTCTCCGATGGCTATCGGCCCAATGTCGCTGTCTGTCCTGCGCCACTCGAAGTCTGTCTCTGATCAACTGAACCTTCTCTGTTGCATCCACAACCATCTCTGGCCCAAGCAAAACTCTCTCTCCGACATCGTTCCAAGACAAATGAGTACGACACCTCCGACCATACAGAGCTTCAAAAGGTGATATCTCTATACTGGCTTGGTAACTGTTGTTATAAGCAAACTCTACCAAATGGAGATGGTCCTCCCAAGAACCCCCAAAATCTAGTACACAAGTGGGCAACATATCCTCGAGAGTCTGAATAGTCCTCTCTGACTACCCATCTGTCTGGGGATGATATATAGTACTGAATTTGTGCTGAGTGCCCAAACTCTCCTGCAAACTCCTCCAGAAATGAGAAGTGAAACGACTATCCCGATCTGAGACTATGCTGATGGGAACTCCATGTATCCTAAAGATCTGCCTCACATACATCTCTGCCAGCTTCTCCGTAGACAAACCCACTTTGAAAGGAAAAAAGTGGGCCGACTTGGTCAACCTATCAACGATGACCCAAATCGCGTCTTTCCCTCCTGGAGATCGTGGAAGTCCGGACACAAAATCCATAGTAATGTATTCTCACTTCCACTCTGGAATGGGTAATGGCTAAAGTAAACCTCCTGGCCTCTGCCTCTTAGTTTTCACCTGCTGGCACACTAAGCATCTGGATACAAACTGTGCCACTTCCCTCTTCATGCCATACCACCACACACTCTCTCGCATATCCTGATACATCTTATTAGCACCTGGATGCATGGAATACTGAGAGCGATGCGCTTCCTGCAATACCTCCTCACGCAGCTCCCCTCTAGGCACACACAATCTATCTCCATGCCTCAAAGATCCATCCTTTGCAATAGTTAAATCAGCTTCCAATCCTGCTCTCACCTGAGCTCTGATACTCCTTAGAGATACATTCTCATACTGTGCTGCCTTGATCCTATCCATCAAATTTGAGTATATCTGCAATCCCCATATCTGCATAGCACAACCAGGAATAATCACCTCAATGCCCAAGCTCTCCAAGTCCTCCAATAAATATCGATCATGCGTCAAGAACATAGCTACCGGATACCTGCTCAAAGCATCGGCAACTACATTAGCTTTCCCAGGATGATATTGCAAAGAGATATCAAAATCCTTCATCAGTTCCAACCACCAACGCTGCCTCATGTTCAACTCCTTCTGCGTAAAAATATATTTCAAGCTTTTGTGGTCTGTGAAGATCTCCACACGCTCTTCGTACAAATAATGTTTCCACAACTTCAGAGCGAAGATGACTGCTGCCAACTCCAAATCATGGGTAGGATAGTTCTTTTCATGAGGACGCAATTGCCTGGATGCATAGGCAATCACTTTTCCATGCTGTTGAAGAACACAACCCAAACCCTTCCCCGATGCATCACTATAAATAGTGAAACCTCCGGACCCTGATGGCAACGTCAAAATAGGAGTAGACGTCAACCTCTTCTTCAACTCCTCAAAAGCAACCTGGCAATCCTCCGTCCAAACAAACTCTACAATCTTCCTTGTGAGTCTGGTCATCGGCTCGGCAATCCTCGAAAAATCTTACACAAACTTCCTGTAGTAGCCTGCCAATCCCAAAAAACTCCTGATCTCTGCTACCGAACTCGGAGTCTTCCAAGATTCCATTGTTGAAATCTTCTTCGGATCCACGGAAATACCATCACTAGTCATAACATGCCCCAAGAACTCCACTTTGTCCAAGAAAAACTCACACTTGGACAACTTCCAATACAGCTTCTCCTTCCTCAGCACATCCAACACAATCCTCAAATGCTCCTCATGCTCCTCCGGTGTCCTCGAGTATATGATATGTCGTCGATGAACACCACCACGAACTTGTCAAGGTACTGGTGGAACACCTTGTTCATCAAGTTTATAAATACCGCCGGTACATTAGTCAAACCAAACGGCATCACCATAAACTCGTACTGACCATACCTAGTTCTAAAAGCAGTATTCGGTATGTCCTTCGGCTTCACCTTCACTTGATGGTAGCCTGATCTCAAATCTATCTTAGAAAATACCTTGGCTCCACTTAACTGATCAAACAGATCATCAATCCGTGGCAAAGGATATTTATTCTTGATAGTGAGATTATTCAAAGCCTTGTAATCAATGCACATGCGTACCGATCCATCCTTCTTCGGTACAAACAATACCGGGGCTCCCCATGGTGAAGAACTTGATCTGATAAACCCCTTATCCTGTAATTCGTCCACCTGCTTCTTCAACTCGGCCAGCTCGCTGTTGTTTACTCTATAGACATGCTGCAAAATTGGTTCTGCACCTAGCAGCAAGTCTATAGAAAATTCAATATCTCGATCTGGCGGCAATCCTGGCAATTCCTCAGGAAACACATCCAAGAACTTTGCTATCAACGGATGCGGTAACTCCTTGTCTTCCACCATAGCTCCACAAATAATGCCTTCTCCCTGCTCTGCAGCTCCTCTAGCAAACTCGAACTCTGGCTCTCCTGGCAGACCAAACAAAATATCTCCTCTACAATCTATGCTAGCACGGTGCCTACTCAACCAATCCATCCCGAGTATAATGTCGTAGCTCGGAAGTGGCATTACAAGTAGACATGCACTTAACTCCCGACCTCCCAAAGTAATCTCCGATCCTTACAAATATTATTAACCAGGAAAATGCCTCCCCCGGTCATGATCTTGCAAGTCCTAAGCAAAGACCCAGCTATTAAACCATGCTTCAGAGCAAAAAAAATAGATACAAAACTATGGGAAGCACCACTATCAAACAAGGCTAAAGCTGGAATAAAATTAAGAAGAGTAGAATCAATATGGTATATGATATAAAACTTTCAAGGAAAGGACAAGTTAAGAGATCAAGTATCAATATCAAAGGAGAATAGTTGAATCAAAAGAATTTTCCTAGATGTGATTGAGTATCTCAGCCTATATCATATATCTTATCGCAGGCTTGTAGTAGTACAACTAAATTGTCACACTACCACGACATCACATACTTTGTGAAGCTAGACCTACATGGACCACCACCAAAAATGTATCACGACCCACACCCGGTGTAAGGGTACAAGTCAGAAACAACGCCTAGCCTATGCCGCAGAATCGGCGGTAGAACGCTGTCTAGATAATCTATCTAACAATATAATGAACCACCAAAATGATAAAATACTCAATCACAGAACTAAGATGGAAAGCACGAATCAGATAAAGAATAGAATAGTCACAATACAATTCATGAGTCTAAAATAATACATCAATGAGTCTGAAGAAATATAGAATAAGCTGGAGACAAATCCAGTACAAAAGAATACTACGAAGCTACAACTCCAGGGTCAACTGTCTCAGTTGGGATAAGTTCCTCCGGAGCCAGGGTCTCAGAATCTAAACCCACAACATCCTGGGGTCCATAATAAGTAGGGTATCACTCCTCAGTGTCATCTGGAAAAATATATCCAGTCAAGAAAGGAGCAGAGTACATCTCCAACAGCAGTTCTAATCAATGATAAAAACTATGTAACAGTAAATAGTTGTGGATAAACAAGATGCACAATAGATACAAGAGATAAATATATACAATAAGGAAATATCGGAAATAAATACAATCATGAACAATATGCCAATGAAACAAGAATACTAATGACTAAGTGTGTGAGTACTAGCTTAACATGTGATCGGCTTGGGCAAGATGCAATGCGGCCTGGCTAATCATACGTGCGGTGTATGATCAACACTATTCAGTAATCAGTACTTGATATAATAGGAATATTGATCATATATATATACTAATACTCCCCACCCCGACTGGTATAATAGATCCAACCACGGTATATTATGGCACGAGATTCCCCAAGAAGATAGCTAGTCTTCCCGAGAATTGGTGTCTGTACATGTACAAGATAACCAATAAAATAATACTTGCACCATATACACCATATACCAAGGAATAACATCTCATGACGAGATCCGGATATACCAATCCGTGTAACCATAGTGTCAAGAGAACATAGATATCTACACTAGATACAATGAACATAGAGGATATCATAAATGAGAAACTATCAGAGAATGTACTCGCCTGAAGTCCAATGAATAGTCTCATAGATGTCTGACTCGGTGCCTCGAAGACCTAGATATGGAATACAACATCAATATAAGGTTTCGAAAAGAGAATAAGCTAAACTAGTCAACTTCTAGGTCAATAAATTAATTCTAAGTCAAAAGTCAACTATGGTCAACTCTAAGGTCAACTATGGTCAAACCAAGGTCAACTATCTATTTCTAGGTTGCACAAGTCTAACACAAAAATCTTTGGTCAAGATACTAAAGTCTAAGCCAAGAAACCCACATCTTAAATATTATGATACGTATCTCCGGATACGTAATTCCCAAGGTAACATCAATCATAATGTCAAACAATTATTTATAATAATATAGAATCATAATTTACACACCAAACAGGTACCGTGGTTTTGAACCAACTTGGTATCTCAATAATAATCACAATCTTGATACCCAAATCCTGTATCTTTAGTATCCCCACTTACCTTGGTTTCCTCAAGGTAATACTCAATACCTTGATATAATAATTACCCTCATATATAATATATAAATATATACTAATAAACACATATACATATAAGAAATATAGCAATAATAATATATATTATCTCAATATCAATATATATATATATACATATATATAAATATAAGTATATAAACACATATACATAAATCTGCCTAACCGTCGCTGAAAATAGTATTGAAAAACACTGATACACTGATACCAAGCTTTTAGTGACAATTCTGGCTGTCACTGAACTGCCGTCGCTACTACAGTCTGGAATCTGCACTACTGCTGCTGTTTTGGTGACGGTTTACAACCATCACCATTCTCGCCGTCGCTGCTGCTGCATTAATGTTCCCGTTTCTGCTGCATTAATAACAGTCGGCTGCTGTCATTAATAGCCCGCCACTGCTACAGTGGCTGCTGCTATATTAATGACAGTGGTTGCTGTCATTAATAGCCCCGTCGCTAAAAACCTGAAATATATATATATATATATATATATATATATATATATATATATATATATATATATATATATATATATAATAACTATACACCCTCTCATAATATTATGTACATAATAATATAGCAACAACACACACATACAACATATATAATAATAATTATACATCCATACATATATATAAATAATCATATAATAACTATAAATAATCTAATTACTTAATTAAACATACATATATATTTTATAAAACATATTCATATATTTTATATTCCTAACATATATTATAACATATATATTAATGCATGTAGAAGAAAGCTATATATATATTTATTCTATTGGTACATATATAATACATAGATCTATGCTACAATAAACATTATAATAAATACACTATAATACATATATAATATCTACATATATATACATAATTATAATTCAAGAATTAGAGCACAATTAATTAGATCTACACATAAACATACAACAAATGGAGAGTATCACACCGTATCCCACTAGATCTAGGATACGCATGCGACACGAGTCCACCACACATCCAATTGCACCCCGAAGGAGACAAATAAGTCACATATAATATTTTTGAACAAAACAAAGTGTCAAATATAGATCTATGTGTCCGTGTCAAAATACGACATGTACAAAGTCCCGTGTCGGAAGGAAAATCCCCAAAACAACACGTATCACCAAATTATTAGGATACGACCTACACGTACCCAATTATGGATATGACACTAGCCCCAAACACACAAACATATGCCAAAGTGATCTATAGGATCAATTGACACACACAATAAAAGTCATTTTCGGAATTCCTCCAAAATTGACACAAAAGCACCATAACTTTCTCCATAGGTCTCCTATGAACACAAAACCAAATCTTATGGGTAGTACATACATATGGGTTGATTATTCATGATTAAATCTCAGATTTAGAAGCTATTTTAAGGAGAAAAACTGAATTATACCTATTGGGAGATGGATTCTCAATGAAACCTCCAATTGAGATAAAATTGCCTCCAAATTGTAGATCCTTGCCCCTCTTTGCAGATCCTTACTTCCTCCTTTTAGATCCTTGCTTCTCAAGTCTCTAATGGTAATTTGGAAAGAAATTGGAATGAATTTGGTAGGAAAATGAAATAGAAATAAAGAAAATTTTGTAGTAGGAAATTCTAGATCCAGATTTGGAATAAAAAAGAGGAGAGAGAATTTTTCCCCTCTTTTTATATAGGCCGGCCCCTTTCCTCTCCCTCAAGTAATTATGAAATATCCATTATACCCCTTGGGGCCTCTCATAAAGAAATAATTAAGGAAGGAAGCTTCTAGTCTAATGATTTAATTAATTTAATCCATCTCCTTAACAATGGGCTTTTTAAATGGGCTAAGTTTAACTAATTAATTCACGTTGGTCCATGGGTCCAAACTAAACTAGTTAGGTCCACTAATACAAGTCCAAATTAAATAAATAATATCTAACAATAATTAAATAATACAACAAATAATTATTTACCATGCACAATATTTAATTAAATAGGAAATGACTAAAATATCCTTTCCTAGAAAATGTGGTAGTGACATAAGCGCTACTTTACGCGGACAGCTCTGACTCTCCACTTTACGCCAAACAACTCTGAAGCCCTGTTTTACGCGGACAGCTCAGAAGCTCTACTTTACGCCAAACAGCTCTGAAGCCCATTTTATACGAACTTCATGTATGTTGGGGGTTTTTACTGTATAATACGCGTATAATTCTCCAGCGTATTTCATGCTTCTACAAGACCCCCTTCAAACTTTTCAAATTACTCGTAATTTGAAATACTTTGAATGAAGCATGAAATGGTCAAATTTAACTCGTTCTTCGAGGCTGATTTTTTGGCGATATTTAAGAAGTTGTTGGGATTTGTATGTTCTCTTCTGCCTATATAAGGGCAAGCAAGTGAACTTGTTTTTCTATACTTTCTTCACCTCAAAGATGGCTACTGAGATTCATTGGGCTGAACTGAGAAAGAAGAAGATTATGCTCTTCCAGCATGCAAGGAGCCATAAAAAGAGACGTCTTCGAGCAAATATTCTCTGCAATGATAGACCATGAAAGGATATTATAGCTTCCTTTGCTCGAGATAATCAATGATTTTATATGGCGATTCGTCAAAGAGAGAGGAAGGGTCGCATTAGACCACACAGCTTGTTAGCTATATTTTCCCCTATTATGAAGCTGGACCCTGGTGGGCAGCTTGGTCGTGTCTTCCAGTATTGTGTTGGGTCTGAATTTCTAACACAAATCTAAGCATGGCCGTCGATGACGTATGGAGGGGGGCATGAATAATTTAAACGGGCCCAGTTCTGTATTCTCCCTCCATTCACTATTTTCTTGGTCCCCGGCCGAAGAAGTGCTGTAGAAGAAGAAATGAAGATCTCCATTAGACGAGAACCTAGGGTAATAGATTTCCATCATATGTAATCGTGATCTTGAATATTAATAAAAAATCCTTTATAAAAAATGGATTTCCATCATATATAATCACGATTAATAAACTTGTCTTCTTTTACGCACTATTGATTTGACATATTGCTGTGAGGAAGTCTGATAATACGCAGCTTCAATACGCTTGAGTAAGTTTTACGCAGACTCTGATAACTATGCATCCAGTCACGTTTCAACTTTTACGCATAAAGGAAGGTGCGTAAAAACTCTTCAGCATTAAATTGTCTTGAAAAATCCAATTGTCATGCTGTTTTGACGAGGAGTCACATAGAATTCTAAATTATCTTTTCTCCTTTATAAATGTGAAGAACATCTGTTCAGAACATCATCTTCAAAAATGGCTTCTCAAAAGATTCTCGAGACAGGGAAAGAAATATCCGTCGAACAGGCCATCCCTGAAAAAGATTATGGCTAAACTTCGAATGAACTATCAATGGCCAAAAAAAAGTCATCTTCAATGAAGACAGACATTTTCAGGGAACTCCTTGGCCTTTCGTCTTATGAAGTCCTCTCGAATGAAAAATAAGAGAAAGCGCTGATAAGAAGAGCATTTCCTGCGTAAACTTTTGTGACTGGCTTTTTCAAGCGTAAAAAATCTAAATTATCAAGATATACGCGTATTCTGCTGACTGATCTGTCCCGCGTAATTTAAGATGCGCGTAAAATCATAGATCCGTAGCATTTTGAGTATAAAATCATAGATCTTTGCTCTGCGCGTAAAATTACAGGTTTGTAGCATCTGAGCGTAAAAATTATAGATCTGTAGCTTCTGAGCGTAAAATCGTAGATCCATAGCTTCTGAGCGTAAAATCGTAGATCCGTAGCTTTTGAGCGTAAAATCGTAGATCCGTAGCTTCTGAGCATAAAATCGTAGATCTGTAGCTTCTAAGCGTAAAATCGTAGATCTATAGCTTCTGAGCATAAAATTCTAGATCTGTGTTCTGCACGTAAAATCATTGATCCTTGCTCTGCACGTAAAATCTGAGCGTAAAATCAGGGATCCATTACGCAGCATGACTATCTGTCTTCCTTTTTAAATGATCGGCTGAAGTGGTCCCAAATTATAACTGATTATGATAAGATCAGATTTGGTTAAGGATTCGAAGAGTTATTTGAACTCTATAAATAGACCTAGGTCGTGAGAGAGAAAAATCCTTCATCTCTTTCAGAAAAAACCCTTCGTCTCTTTCTGAAAAAGAACTCAGATTTGCCATGGCACCAAAACAGACCTCTACCGCGAAGGGAAAGAAAGCCGCTTCATCATCTCGCTCCTCTACTCCAGCACGAGCGATTCCTGCTAGGCCAAGCGAGCCTCATTCTGAACGAAGTGCTGCATCGTCTAGATGTGCACCGGGCATCACAGGTAAAACTTCAATAAAATAAAAAACCCTCCGCACACGTTTTACGTATATGCGTAAGGTTATCTTTTGTGCTAAGAGTCTCTTCGAGGAAGATGATGCACAGAGATATTTTATCAATACGCCCATATTTTAATGTGTCAGAGTAAAACTCCAAATTTTGTAATCTGGCGTAAAAACTCAGACTGTCAAATTTGGCATATACTTCAAACCTTGCGTTTTACGCACTAGAAGTAAATTCTAGCGTAAAATCCATATTTTGCAATCTGGCATAAAACTCAGACTGTTAGGTTTTGGCATATACTACAAACTTTTCAATTTACGTACTGGAAGTAAATTCCAGCATAAAATCCATATTTTGCAATCTGCCGTAAAACTCAGACTGTTAGGTTTTGGCGTATACTGCAAAAATATAGCACTTTACGTTTTACGTGCTGAAAGTAAATTCCAGCGTAAAACTGACTTATTCTCTTAATTTTTGCAGTGGACCTACAGATCCCCCCTCTGGCTGAAATAATAGGCTCTGCAGCTGGAATGTTGAATTCCAACTACTTGGAGGACTTATCCCATGTGACTTTTCCATCTCTGGAAACGAGTATCCTCAAGAAAGGGGAACTCTAATCTCGGCCCATGGAGAAAGAATGTTGCTGAGTATGATCAGTGGGGAACCCTTGACATACATAGATGGAACCGAGTATAAGAAACCGACTTTCTTATTTGGGGATGTTATTGATAAGCAATCCCAGACCAAGCCCAAGAAGGAAGATTGGGTATTTTCTACTGAGGGCACGGTTATGTACCTGCCAAAGATGTCCAGGGATTACCCTATTTCTGCATTCTTTCATGCCACACATCCCAGAAGGATGGCATAGACTCTGACTCCTGATCTTCATGGCCAGTCAGGGAAGATCTTTTATAAGAAAGAATTAAACCAAGGATCCTTTATAAGTAGTCCCTCAGGCCCTATTATGCCCTTCAGAGGATTACTACCAGGGAGTGTCCCTAGTGAAGACTCTTCTTTGATCCAGCCACTTCAAATAGCAACTTTCTGCAACGAATTTATGGAGCTGGGAGGAGTATATTCCAGGGTTAACCCTCGCACCAGTGGATGGCTTAACCCCCACAATCTTTGATGGGCGAGTTTAACTGCATGGGCCCTGAAGCACTTTCAGATGGAGCTGGAGAGTATCAACTTATTTGAAGCTGTGAGTGCTACTAGTGTTGGGCTGCCTATCAATACTAATTTGTTCTTAGCTTTGATGGAGCGATATAACTCGTTCACCGGGACTTTCGCCACTCCAATAGGTGAGTTGGGCCTGGCACTTCATGAGATGGCAGACATCTCAAAGCTGCCAATGGGAGACACTCCCTATGAAGAGTACGTTCCCACAAATAGGGAGCTGCAGGACACATCCTCGGGCAGTGGCTGTGTACCAAGAACTGATGAGCCACTATCTTGTATGCACTACTTTTTACAGAGAGCCTTCTGATTTGGCTCATATTAACAAGTGGGTATCTTATCTTTTCTTCCATCAGGCTAGAAATGCCAAGCAGGACAAGGTTGTAGATAGCAAAGATAAACCTTTGAACCCTCTGAGCATTCTTATTGCTAACACAATCGATGACCTTATTGAAGATGCAGAGGCTCCAGATTGTGTTCTGAATGAAGGCATAGAGGGTTATCCTGCAGGGACCAAAGCCTACAGTTATATGAGGCATTGTCGAAAGCCTTTGTCAAAAGAAGCTCAACTGGATGGCTTCCTTTCTATTTGGCTACGCCGATGGGTGGTGCCTGGTATTGCATCGGCAGATCGTATTAATCGCAATACCCTATGGCCCGTAGTGCGTTTGGTGTTTGGGGCAAGATTAGGCCTACTTTCTGCCATGGTATATAGGATACAAGCCGGCCTGAGGGCTATTAGTGATGGGCTGCTGGCCGATACTACATAGCGCGAAGGATATCCCAGAGTGGAATTACCATTCTTATATCTGATGGGATAGTTAATCCTTCACAACACCAGAGTGATGTCTCCAGGATCTGCCAATGGTTCAAGCAATAACTTCTTGTTGAATTACAGGAATTCTTCTTGGAATGTGACTAGCGTCATAGATTGTCGACTAGAACTAAATTTTGCCCATAGTTGAAAGTTCTTCTGCACCGTTCCCCCCGTACATATTAATCAACAGGGGACTAAACTTCAGGATGTAGGTCAGGGGAAGTTTATTCTTTCTCCTGAAGCCTTTTACTGGTTGGTCTGCATTAGACCTTCCCACCTGCTGTACAGAAGTGAGGACCACTGCTACCTGGAACCTTATCTGCCTAGTCGTTTCTCCAGGCAATTTGGATATGACCAGTTGCACGTGGGAAATCCCATCACCAGCTTTAAATTTAAAGGTGGGCTTATTGATGGAGCTAGGGGATGGCGTTATTTCATCATGGGTTGTACTGGAGCAACCTTTGTTGTTCCCGCGACCTCTCTCTCCATGGAGTTATGCATTCTTTATTCATACGCATAGTTTTATGTGTCCATCAATACCTTCTATCATGATTTTGATGTATATGGAAGCTTCAGAATGCCCTCCCATAAGTCCACTAGAAGAGAGGAGATACCATCTGTCTCCTATGATGAACGTGATAAAACTACTGGTGCAGATGACTATTTGTTGATATTACTGAGAGGCGTAATAGCTCCGCCAGCAGAGCCTCTCATTATTTCCAATAAACAAAATGCTTCTACTCAGAAAGAGGCTTCCCCTCGTAAGAAGAAGCAGACCACAAAAGGTCCTAAAAGAACTTCCACCAAGGGGGCCTCTTCCAGGAGTGAACCTATTATTTTCCCTGTTGGGGATGATTCTTTGATTAGGGGCCTTCACCTTTTAAAGAAGGAGCCTCCACAGTCCCAGCTGAAAGTGCTTGAGATTCTTTGCCCGCAACTACTGCCGCTACCACCATTACTGGTGATGCTTCTATATCGCCTTCGAGGCCAAGCTCAATAATAATCAGTATACCTTTACCCAGACAAATAATGGGGCTAGCCCCTCCTTCATCTGTAAGTATTTCAAGCGAGATTCCACCCGATGAACCTCGAGTAGATCTGGGTGATGACTGGGATGACTACCCTCAAGCGTCAGTTGGTGTACCCACCTCGCCAGGTATGATAGCTTATTTAGCATCATTAAGAAATGATTTAGCTATACAGGCTGCAGACGTAATATACATACCATCAGCCATGGGTAAATGTTGTCTTCACGCTTTTTCAGGAAAATTTAACATCAAATTGATATTAACTTTCTCTTATCTTAGTTTCAGGCGAAGACTTTTCTGGGGAGGGCGGAGCTGAAACAACCTTTGATTTTATTGCGGATCCAGCTGATGAAACGGCGGTGACCACCGTCGAAGAAGCATAACTTGAAGCCGTTGATCTTTCATCCGCAACATTCTCAGATACAATCTCGCCAGCAGTAGTTCAAATAATATCGGAGGTGGATGAACCCACCATCTCGACTGTGCCTCCTTCGTCGAGCGTGCCAGCAACTCCAACTGTTATTGGTGTCTCTTCTTTTGTCACGCCATCTGTTGAGGCAACGACTGTGGCAACATCCTCTGCAGTTATTCCAGGAGGGAGATTTACTGATGTTGCGGCCACTTCCAGCGTCCATTCGAGCTTTGCTATGCTAGTTGAACAGTATACTAGCATATTCTACCTCACTTTGAAAGAATTAAATCCATGATACTGGAGAAGAATCTAGGCTTTTATGCTTTGAAGACGTCCTCCAAGCTCACTATAGCGCAAATTAGAAATTTCAATGACGCTGAAAGAGCTAATGCGCTAGAGCAAATGATTAATGGTTTAGAACAACCCATTAACGAATATTTGCAACTATCCCGAGGCAGCATCAATAACTTGGTTCAGGCTGAGTACGACTCACTAACTGCAGAATTTGCTCAGAAGACAAAAACTTTAAACAAATTCATCCATAACATCAACAAGAGATGGAGAAAGAGCAAGCAATATTGGTGGAGAGTATTCCTCAGCTAGCTCAGTGCCATACCGAATGTAAGGGATATGAAGTGAGGGTTCAAGAATTGGAAGTTGAACTCGCACAAACAAGGGAGAGGCTTCTCAAAGCATCGCTAGTTCATGATGTATTGGAGGGCCAAGTGAATACGGCTCAACAGAACTTAACAAATATGGGTGTCATCCACGCAAGTTTTGTTGATTCTCTGTCCGAACTATCTCTCTTGAGCAATGATGAAGCAAGGCTGGAACTGGCTCGCACCAATATTTTAAACTCCAGGAATGAGAGGATGGCTGCTTTGGCGCAACAGATCCGCGATTTAACTGCTCCTCCCCAATAATGTACTTTTTTGCTCCTTTTGTAATTTATTATTCCCAAAGATAATAAAGACACATTTTCTGACTTTGTGGACCCATCACTTTGGAATATAAATGATAGGCTAAGATGAAAGTGATATCAGAGGTAATATGAACATGATATACTTTAGGTAAGGTTTAGCTGAATATATCTAGTCAGAGGTAATATAAATATGATAGAATATAATCCAACTAGATTGTATACAAAATACTATCAGAGGTAATATGAACATGATAGGTTTTAAATTAGTTAAACATATCTATTTAGAGGTCATATAAACCTGATAGAATATGATTCAGCTAACCTTTGTACGTAGTATCGTTAGAATAAAATCTTTATCATACTCCATTAAGCAAAAAAGATCAAGCATAGTACTTCTTCAGGAATTTGTCGTTGATAGGAGCCATTATCAAATCTCCATTAGGTTTGGCTAATCTATAAGCGCTATTTGAGAATGTTGTTTCAATCACATAAGGGCCCTCCATTTCTTTATGATTGTTTGTGTGAACTTCGGATATCGTACCAGAGGTAATATGGACGTAGTACAATACCGTGTTTGTTGAGGACATCCCACTGGGGGGTCCTTGGTTGTCACGACCCGCACCCGGTATAGGGGCACGAGAGCGTGGGTACGTCCAGCCTACGCTGCAGCATCAGCGGTAGAACACTGTCTAGGTCACAATGCTACTATATAACTAAACACCTGTCAATGATATCCAGCTCCGTAAGGAGGACAATATACATCTCACAATATCTCACAATGTAAACTCAATCACAACAACTACAAAGTAAAAGGCAAGATAAAGATAAGGCAAAATAACATAGTTAAACACCATGTCTTAACATAAGATAACTCACAGTCTAGCTGTCCAACATAAAGTCTCCACTAGTCTCAAATTAAACTTAACATAAGTCTGACATAAACTGAAATAACCTCAATAAGTCTCAAAGCATAAATAAATACTCTCTAGATAGCTGCAGGTAACATCTCATCTAAAAGAATAGTCTCCTCTAAGATCTCTGGTGTGTAGTTTGCATCTATACCAGGTCCGTAGTGTGTGGTACAGAAATTCTCAAGATCCTCTGGAAAAAATATCCAGTCAGGATTGGAACGAAATACACCACTAACAACAGTTCCACATATATTAACAAAAACTATAACACAGTGTAAAGAAATACAAGACATATATGAATAACTGGCAATAAGAATACTGGAATAAAGGAAATACTGGAATAAAGAAATACTGGAACATCATCATCAATATACATCTAGCAATAAAATTGGAATACAAGTACACGCAAAAATAATGAACAGGTATGTAAGTGTGTACGAGAACAATAACTAAAACATGTGAAGGTGCTAGATCAATATACTAGAGATACATGTCAATAATTATCTAACTAAGTGTATGAAATATCAGTATATCATGTGATCAGCTTGGGACTATATGACTCATTACATTGATTAGCGATCATCCCTAACAGGTCAGACTAACCATATGTAACAGTGATGAGGCATGTAAGGGTAAGGCTGCACCGACGTGAGGTGTGGGTGAGCTATGATGCATGTAAAGTTGGATATGATCACATAAGCTACTAATATTTCCCTATTTCCCCAGCTAGCACGGTGGATTCCCAATCATGACTCCTCGTGACAGGTCTCAATGATGCCAACTCATATAAATAACAGTATCAGAGTCATGTATGCTATACAACAAGAGTCATAGAGATAATCAACATAATAGAAACTGTCAGAGAATGTACTCGCCTGTGGTCCTTAGCTGGCAATACCAATATCCGGGTTCCAAGGTGTCGTCTGAAGGATCCAACGGTCCTATAGACACATCATAAACATAATACTGCATCAGACATTACACTAATACACAATCAACACCATGATCTTAGGGACTACGCTAGGGTGATCATGTCTGTCGTTGCGGCGCATAACAGACAGTCAATCGTATGGTCTTGCCAGTACGTCAATGTACATATGGCAGTCTGTTAATCATGTTACGTGGTCACAAATCAATGTAACTATGGGGTATCCATAATTACACTAGGGTCTCATAGTACATCTATAACATGCATATAATCTTAACTAGCATATAACATTAATTACTTATAATATATATGTACACCAATACATATACAATATATATATATATATATATATATATATATATATATATATATATATATATATATATATACCAATTTATATGTATTAAACATATACCAATGGGATACATATACTATACATATGTATATTAATTGAATTCATGTACTATATATATATATACATATATATATATATATATATATATACCAATATATCAATATATACAATACACGTATTAAACTATAACTAAAATACGTATGCATACTAATGAGAAATACGCGTATGCGTGCACGTGTACAAGTACGCCAGAAGGAGAACTCGAACCTGCGTACGCTGGACGAGGCGTTCGTGTCGAGGTCGTCAGTAGCAGGTCACGGCGGAGTCCGGCGAGTCGACAACGTCGTGTGGACGAGTTGGCGGGAAGTCGACCCGTGCAGCGGTCGGCGGCTTCGTGCAGTCGGGGAGGTCGACAAACTGCTCAGTGCAGCGTCGTGCGGTGGTGCTCGTCTTCAACAGCGGTTCGGCGGACCGTCGAAGGTTATCGACGCGAGAAAGCTCGTCGGGTTGCTGGTTTCAGTACTCCTGTGGGTCTCCGGTTGAGTGTAATAAGAGAGGGGTGGCGGTGCGGTCGGTCTAGTCGATGTGGTGAAGGAGAGGTAGACTGACGGCGTCGGGGTTCAAGCTCCAGTCGGCTTGCAGGCGGTGAGGGGTTCAAGCTCCGGTCGGCTTGCAGTCGCGGGTTCGTAGTCGGGTCTGGCCAGCTCAGGATGCTCGATTCCGGCGGGTTCACGGTCGGGTTTGGTCGGCTCAGGGCTGCTCGGTTTCGATGGTGAACAATAAAGGGAGGAGGGGATGTCGGCTGGGAGTTATTTAGGGTTAAGGGGAATAAAGAAAAAGAAGGGAATATATATATATATATATATATATATATATATATATATTTATGTGATGTTGGATTTGACCTAGAATACGTTGACTTTGGTCAATACTAGAAAAAGGCCTTGGCTTGTTATGAAGATATTCCAATGGGCTAGGGTTTGAACGGGTCTAATGAAATTACGGAAATTGCATTGGTCTAAGGGTTTGGAGGCCATGGTTTCAAGGGGTCGATGTGAAATTACACACCCGCAAAAATACCGAAAAATATACTGAAGGAGAATGGGTTTATAACACGCGTCGTGTCCAACGCACCTAATGCACTTTTGCATAAAAGTGTCCAACAATTGGAAAATTGCACAAAGAGTAATTTTGGTTTTAATTAATTAAAATTAAATGCAAAGAGGTGCTCTACAATTAAATAGAAGTACAAATGGCTAGATTTAAGTGGGACACAAACATCAATTAATGATTTGGCATGTCTAGGATAACGGTGTGAATCTGTTGGAAGACAATGGCTAGCGTAGCGTTCTAATTATCGAATAATGATAAAGCGTAACAATCAAATAAAGTTACAGTAATTTAAATAAAATTAATTATCATGCAATCATTTACTCATTAATTACAAAAAGATGAAAATAACCTTAATCTGAAAAGTGGGGGAGACAAGTCTACCCTCCTTAAAAGAATTTTGTCCTCGAAATTAAAAATAAATTAGCACAAGAATAAACAATCAACAAGGAATTATACCTCAAGTCTCGAAGAGATACGGATACTGCTCACGCATTTCGTCCTCTCTCTCCCAAGTTAACTCTCCTGGAGAGTGATTTCTCCATGCAACACAAACCAAAGAAATAGTCTGGTTTCGCAATACCTTTTCTCTATGATCCAAGATCTCAACGGGTTGTTCAGGATAGCTGAGTGTCAGTCCAACTTCGATCTCCGAGTGGTCTAGTACGTGACTAGGATCGGCCACGTATCTTCTCAGCTGCGACACGTGGAATACGTCATGCACTCCATCTAGAGCAGACGGTAAGTTAAGTCTATAGGCCACTACACTGACCCTTGCAAGAATACTGAAGGGCCCGATGTATCATGGACTAAGTTTTTCGTCTCTGCCAAAATAAATCGTGCCCCGTGTTAGAGAAATCCATAGGAACACCAAATTGCCAATATGAAACTCTAGGGGTCTACGGTGGCTATCGGCCCAATGCCGTTGTCTGTCCTGCTCCACTCGCAGTCTGTCTCTGATAAGTTTTACCTTTTCTGCTGCATCCACGACCATTTCTGGTCCTAACAAAACTCTCTCTCCAATATCATCCCAAGATAAGGGTGTACGACACCTTCGTCCATATAAAGCCTCGAAAGGTGATATCTCAATGTTGGCCTAGTAGCTGTTGTTGTAAGCAAACTCTACCAAGTATAGATGCTCCTCCCAAGAACCTCCGAGATCCAATACACAAGTACGTAGCATATCTTTAAGAGTCTGAATAGTCCTTTCAGACTGTCCGTCTGTCTGGGGGTGATACGCGGTACTGAACTTGAGCTGAGTGCCCAAGCTAGACTCCAGACTCCTCCAGAAATAGGAAGTAAAACGGCTATCCCGATCTGAGACAATACTCACAGGAACTCCATGTAATCTGACAATCTGCTGCACGTACATTTCTGGTAGCTTCTCCGTCGATGTACTCACTTTGAAAGGTAAAAAGTGGGCTGATTTGGTCAACCTATCTACGTTGACCCAAATTGCGTCCTTTCCTCCTAGAGAACGAGGAAGTCCCGAAATAAAATTCATAGTCACATGCTCCCACTTCCATTCTGGAATGGGTAATGGTTGAAGCAATCCTCCTGGCCTCTGTCGATCTGGTTTTACCTGTTAGCACACTAAACATCGAGATACGAAGCGTGCTACTTCGCGCTTCATACCATACTACCATACATGCTCTCTCAAATATCGATACATCTTGTTGGCTCTGGGATGCATCGAGTACTGAGAGCGGTGTGCCTCCTGCAAAACTTCTTCTCGCAGCTCTCCAATTGGCACACACATCCTTGTGCCATGTCGTAAGGATCCATCATCCATAATAGTGAAGTCGTCTATCAATCCTGTCCGAACTTGTTCTCTAATATTCCTTGGAGTCTCATCATCATACTGCACAGCTCTAATTCTGTTCATCAGCTCTGATTATATCTGCAATCCTCACATCTGAATCTCAGCTCCTGGAACTAATACTTCAATTCCAAGCTCTCAAGGTCAGCTAATAAATATCTATCCAAAGTCAAGCACATGGCCATCGGATACCTGCTCAAGGCATTGACGACTACGTTGGCCTTTCCCGGATGGTATTGTAATAAGATATCGAAGTCTTTCATCAATTCTAACCACCATCTCTGTCTTATGTTCAGTTCCTTCTGCGTAAATACGTACTTTAAGCTCTTATAGTCTGTGAAGATCTCCACACGTTCTCCGTACAGATAGTGCTTCCATAGCTTTAGGGCAAAGATAACTGCTGCTAGCTCCAGATCGTAAGTGGGGTAGTTCTTTTCATGAGGGCATAATTATCTTGAAGCATAGGCAATTACTTTCCCGTGTTATTGAAGAACACATCCTAAACCTTTTCCGGAAGCATCACTGTATATAGTGAATCCACCTGTCCTTGAGGGCAACGTCAAAACTGGCGCTGTTGTCAATCTCCTCTTCAGCTCATCGAATGCGGCCTGACATTCTTCTGTCCAGACAAATTCTATATCCTTCTTGGTCAGTCTAGTCATTGGTTCTGTAATCTTGGAGAAGTCTTGTACAAATCTTCTGTAGTATCCTACTAGTCTGAGAAAGTTCCTGATTTCAGCTACCGTACTGGGGGTAGCCCATGACTCCACTTCTTTGATATTCTTTGGATTAACTGAAGTCCCGTTACCTGTCACCATATGTCCAAGAAATTCAACCTTGTCAAGGAAGAACTCATACTTTGAAAGCTTCCTGTACAACTTCTCTCTCCTGAGAGTCTCTAAGACCATTCTTAGGTGCTCTTCATGCTCCTCTAGGGTCTTTGAATATATTAGAATATCATTAATAAACATAACTACGAACTTGTCAAGGTACTGGTGGAATACCTTGTTCATCAAGTTCATAAATAAGGCTGGTGCGTTGGTTAAACCAAACGACATTACTGTAAATTTAAACTGGCCATATCTGGTCTAAAAGGCTGTCTTCGGTATGTCTTCCTTCTTCACCTTCACCTGGTGATAGCCTTACCTCAATTCTATTTTTGAAAACACCTTCGCTCCGCTCAATTGATCGAAAAGATCATCTATCCTCGGCAGCGGGTATTTTTTCTTGATAGTGAGGTTATTCAAAGCTCTATAATTGATACACATGCGTACCGTGCCATCCTTCTTCGATACAAATAATATCGGTGCTCCCCATGGCGATGAGCTGGATCTAATGAAACCTTTGTCTTGCAGCTCCTCTACTTATTTCTTCAATTCTACCAACTCATTGTTGTTAACTCTATAGACATGTTACGAAATAGGCTCCGCTCCTGGTATCAAGTCTATAGAGAACTCAACATCTCTGTCTGGCGGCAAACCTGGCAACTCCTCTGGAAATACATCCAGGAAATCCGCTATCAGTGGATGTGGTAACTCCTCTTCTTCCATCCTGGCTCCACAAAAAGTGCCTCTACTTCGCTCCTCTGCTCCCCTGGAAATCTCAAACTCTGGCTCTCTTGGTGGTCGAAATACTACTCTACCTTCGTGACAATCTATAGAAGCATGGTGTTTACTTAACCAGTCCATTCTGAGTACAATATTGTATCCCAGAAGTGGCATAACGAGTAAACTCATGCTCAACTCTCGGTCTTCCAATGACACTCTTCGATCCTTGCAACAATCACGGACTAGGATAATGCCTCCTTCTGTCGTGATCTTGGAAGTCCTATCTAATGGTTCTGTTTCTAAATGATGCTTAAGGGCATAAGATATAGATACGAAACTATGGAAAGTGCCAGAATCAAATAATACAAGTGCTGGAGTAGAATCAAGTAAAACTGAACCTGAAATCACGTCTCTAGTTGGCTCAGCCTCCTTAGTGGTCATGGCGTAAGCTCGTCCTTGTGGTGCTCCTCGCTGCTGTTGCTAGTGCTGAGCAAACCTCTCCTGCCGTGGTGGAAGTAGAGCTCCTCTTTGCTGGCCTTCTGGTATAATAGGTGCTCTGGCTGGTCCTCTCTGAGCTGCTGCTCCTCCCTGGCGAGCCTGAACAGCTGGGCAGTCCCTCAGCTGATGAGCTTCTGATCCACATGACAAGCAAGTGCCTAACCTTTTTCTGTAGATGTCCCTTGTATGTCCCATCTTCCCGCAATACGAACATGGGGCAACAAGCTGATTATGTCTCTATGGTTGCTATTGTTGAGCATATCCTCGAACTGGTGCCTGTGGCTGGTGTTGCTTCTGGTGTTGCTACTGGTGCAGCCTCTGTTGTTATTGTTGTTGCTGAAAGTGTGGGCGCTTGGCTGGTCTTGTGTTACCTCCTGATGCTCCAGAAGTATCACGTCCTTTCTTGGGCCTGAGGTCCAAGTCGTCTTCGGCAATCTGGGCATCCATCAGAATACTCTCAAATATAGCAGTACGTCGTCCCGAAGTACGAGACTTGATCTCCCTATTTAACCCCTTTCTAAATTTCCGTGCTCTGTCTCTTGGATCTCGAATCATTGATGGCGTAAATCGACTCAATCGCCAAAACTCTACGGCATATTCGTCGACTGACATACTACCTTGGATTAAGTCATGGAACTGACTTTCTAATGCTCCCAAGGCTACGTCAGGAAAGAATTTCTCCTTGAAGAGTTCCTTAAAGTCCTCCCAAGTAAGTCCTTCAGCGACGAGTCTCGGCTCTGTACGATACCACGTCAGTGCGATATCAAAATCTGACTACCAGCGGCCTCTGTCTGAAGAATCTCTGGGATCTGTGATAAGCACAAGTTCCTCTCTATGTCCTCTAACCATTCAACAGCATAAAGTATTCCTTCGGTGCCTTTGAACCCTCGAGGCATCATCCTCTTAAAGTCTACTATAGTGCCGGGCCTCTGTTGTTGCTGGCCAGGATGCTGCGGTGGTCGTGCTACTCTCTCCACAGCCTGGAGAGCCACCTGATGAGCATTCTCCATGCTCTCTCTTATCAGTTATGTCTGCGCCTGGTGTGCCTCTGCTTGCATTCTCTGAGCTTCAGCTTGAACACGCTGAGCTTCTGCTGTTACTCTCTGGGCCTCTAGTATGCCCGGCATCAGTGTGAACATATGTGCCCCGTCAGTGGGCACTCCTCAGAAAATCGGTATCGGTGGTGCTGGAAGGTTGTCTGTCATAGCTGGGGCAATCCTCGGAATAGGGGCACGAGAACGTGGGTACGTCCAGCCTACGCCGCAGCATCGGCGGTAGAACGTTGTCTATGTCACAATGCTACTATATAACTAAACACCTGTTAATGATATCCATCTCCATAAGGAAGACAATATACATCTCACAATATCTCACAATGTAAACTCAATCACAACAACTACAAAGTAAAAGGCACGATAAAGATAAGGGAAAATAACATAGTTAAACACCATGTCTCAACATAAGATAACTCACAGTCTAGCTGTCCAACATAAAGTCTCCACTAGTCTCAAATTAAACTTAACATAAGTCTGACATAAACTGAAATAACCTCAATAAGTCTCAAAGCATAATTAAATACTCTCTAGATAGCTGCAGGTAACGTCTCATCTAAAGGAATAGTCTCCTCTAAGATCTCTGGTGTGTAGTCTGCATCTATACCTGGTCCATAGTATGTGGTACAAAAATCCTCAAGATCCTCTGGAAAAAATATCCAGTCAGGGTTGGAACGAAATACACCACTAACAACAGTTCCACATATATTGACAAAAACTATAACACAGTGTAAAGAAATACAAGACAGATATGAATAACTGGCAATAAGAATACTGGAATAAAGAAAATGCTAGAATAAAGAAATACTGGAATATCATCATCAATATACATCTAGCAATGAAATAGGAATACAAGTACACGCAAGAACAATGAACTGGTATGTAAGTGTGTACGAGAACAATAACTAAAACATGTGAAGGTGCTAGATTAATATACTAGAGAAACATGTCAATAATTATCTAATTAAGTGTGTGAAACATAAGTATATCATGTGATCGGCTTGGGACTATATGACTCATTATATTGATTAGCAATCATCCCTAACAGGTCAGACTAACCATATGTAACAGCGATGAGGCATGTAAGGGTAAGGCTGCACCGACATGAGGTGTGGATGAGCTATGATGCATGTAAAGTTGGGTATGATCACATAAGCTACTAATATTTCCCCATTTTCCCCAGCTGGCACGGTGGATTCCCAATCATGACTCCTCGTGATAGGTCTCAATGATGCCAACTCGTGTAAATAACAGTGTCAGAGTCATGTGCGCTATACAACAAGAGTCATAGAGATAATCAATATAATGGAAACTGTCAAAGAATGTACTCGCCTGTGGTCCTTAGCTGGCAATACCAATGTCCGGGTTCCAAGGTGTCGTCTGAAGGATCCAACGGTCCTATAGACACATCATAAATATAATACTGCATCAGACATTACACTAATACACAATCAACACCATGATCTTAGGAACTACACTAGGGTGGTCATGTCTGTCGTTGCGGTGCATAACAAACAGTCAATGGTATGGTCTTGCCAGTACGTCAATGTACATATGGCAGTCTGTTAATCATGTTACGTGGTCACAAGTCAATGTAACTATGGGGTATCCATTATTACACTAGGGTCTCATAGTACATCTATAACATGCATATAATCTTAACTAGCATATAACATTAATTACTTATAATATATATGTACACCAATATATATAAAATATATATATATAAATTAATATACATATATACCAATTTATACGTATTAAACATATACCAATGGGATACATATACTATACATATATATACTAATTGAGTTCATATACTATATATATATATATATATACAAATATATCAATATATACAATACACATATTAAACTATAACTAAAATACGTATGCATACTAAGAAGAAATACGCGTATGCGTGCACGTGTACAAGTACGCCAGAAGGAGAACTTGAACCTGCGTACGCGGGACGAGGCGTTCGTGTCGAGGTCGTCAGCAGCAGGTCACGGCGGAGTCCGGCGAGTCGACAGCGTCGTGTGGACGAGTTGGCGGGAAGTCGACCCGTGCAGCGGTCGGCGGCTTCGTGCAGTCGGGGAGGTCGACAAACTGCTCAGTGCAGCGTCGTACGGTGGTCCTCATCTTCAACAACGGTTTGGCAGACTGTCGAGGGTTATCGACGCGGGAAAGGTCGTCGGGTTGCTGGTTTCAGTACTCCGGTGGGTCTCCGGTCGAGTGCAATGAGAGAGGGGTGGCGGTGCGGTCGGTCCAGTCGATGTGGTGAAGGAGAGGCGGACTGACGACATCGGGTTCAAGCTCCGGTCGGCTTGCAGGCGGTGAGGGGTTCAAGCTCCGGTCGGCTTGCAGTCGCGGGTTCGTAGTCGGGTCTGGCCGACTCAGGATGCTCGATTCCGGCAGGTTCACGGTCGGGTTTGGTCGGCTCAGGGCTGCTCGGTTCCGACGGTGAACAATAAAGGAAGGAGGGGATGTCGGCTGGGAGTTATTTAGGGTTAAGGGGAATAAAGAAAAAGAAGGGAATATATATATATGTATGTGATGTTGGGTTTGACCTAGAATACGTTGACTTTGGTCAAAACTAGGAAAAGGCCTTGGCTTGTTATGGAGATATTCCAATGGGCTAGGGATCGAACGGGTCTAATGAAATTGCGAAAATTGTATTGGTCTAAGGGTTTGGAGGCCATGGTTTCAAGGGGTCGATGTTAAATTACACACCTGCAAAAATCACGGAAAATATACTAAAGGAGAATGGGTTTATAACACGTGTCGTGTCCAACGGGTGTACAACTAATGCACTTTTGCATAAAAGTGCCCAACAATTAGAAAATTACACAAGGAGTGATTCTGGTTTTAATTAATTAAAATTAAATGCAAGAAGGTGCTCTACAATTAAATAGAAGTACAAATACCTGGATTTATGTGGGACACAAACATCAATTAATGGTTTGGCATGTCTAGGACAACGGTGTGAATCTGTTGGAAGACAATGGCTAGCGTAGCGTTCTAATTATCGAATAACGATAAAGCGCAACAATCAAATAAAGTTACAGTAATTTAAATAAAATTAATTATCATGCAATTATTTACTCATTAATTACAAAAAGACAAAAATACCCTTAATCTGAAAAGTGGGGGTGACATTGGTGGACCTATTATTTGTTGCGCATGTTGAGTGCAAATAATAAGTTCGAAACAAGCCCTAATAGACGCGGTAAGATATGACTCTGTGGGGATAGTGGAGAGACATAGTTCAGAGGCAATATGAACATGAACTGACTTTTTCTCTGTTGAGAGGTAATGTGGACTTGTTTCCATTGCGGGCATCCCCCCGGGGTTTTTTGGTGGACCTATTACTTCTTGTGCACGAGAGTGCAAGTAATAAGTTTAAGACAAGCCCTGCCAGAGGTAATATGGATGTGACAGTTTTCGTGGAAGTAACACCACTGGCCTACTTAGAGTTAAGTACGGGTGCTAAGTTGAGATGACAACCGATATCAGAGGTAATATGGACATGATAATCGATAGCCAAACCCGGAAGGTTTGCTCAGAGGTAATATGGACATGAAAAACTCAACCTGAGAGAAATATTATGACAGCAGTTCAGAGGTAATATGGACGTAAACCAATGTCCGAAAAATTTATTGAGGAGTAATTTGTTGAGTGTAGTCTATCCGGACATGAACATAGACCAAAGGATCACTCTGCTGGGGAGATTGATGGGACGATAGCTCAGAGGCAATATGAGCATGGCTAGCGTCTAACGAGATTGGTTTAAATAGTCACTTGCGGGAGTGTGCGAGTAGACCTAAGGATTGCTCCGCTGGGGAGATTTTGGGGATCCATCATCCATTGCGTATCCGGGACTCTTGGATACGGATGATGGTTTCTTTTTTACAAGGATTTGTAACGAAAGAGAAAATATTGCACATAGGTACTCGCTGGGGATGAAGAACCAAGAGTTGATTCGTACCTCTGGGTTGTGGACTTATTACCCATGGCGTACCATAAGTACAGATAATAAGCTAAAATGACTAGCACTACCAGGGGTTATGCGAACATGATAGTAGAAAGTCGAAGAGCAGAACTTTACTCATAGGTGATATGGACATGAAAAAAGTTCTGAAAATATCTTACTCAGAGGTAATATGGACGTGGTAAGATATGACTCTGTGGGGATAAAGAAAAACATGACAGAGGTAATATAGAAGTGACCATTTTTGTGGTAAAAATTTTACTTTGCTGGAGAAAGTGGAGAGACGTAGTTCAGAGGTAATGTGGACATAAACTGATTGATAACAACAACCTGGGAGGTTTGCTCAGAGGTCACTTGGATATGGCAAACTCAGCTGGGGAAAGAATGTTTAGACAACAGTTTAGAGGTAATATGGACGTGAACCCATATCCGAAAAATTCACTGGGGAGTGATTTGCTGAGTGGGAATAGACCTGAAGGTTGCTCAGCTTGGGAGATTTTAGGGATTCATCCTCCGGTACTTCTTGAGGGGGAAAATTGCCACGTTGGAGTGAGATCAATTTGCAGTGACCGTCTTCTCATTTATAAATACAAAGTAATAACTTTGGCATTGATCAATTCCTAGATTTTTCTTTTCAGTACATAACATGCCTTTGTGGGGTGATAAATGTACCGATGAAAGAGATAATATTCTGGGTCATCGACCTTGCCAGCCCTTTCAGGGTATCTGATGTTGGGTAGCCGAAGCTTGTTTTCCTTCATCAATATATTGAAGATTTCAATTATGTCATCATCATTGAAGGAGAAAGTCCCCTTTGGATTTTGGGCTTCCGATACCTGAGTCGTACGGTCCTCAGGGAAGATGGTCATAATTGCATCATCTTTGGACTCAGAGGGAATTCTACCCCCATCTTTGGACGCTGTTCTGTTTTGTCGAGGGAGACTACCCCTAGACATGTCATTGTCTGGATCTTCTTCCTGTAATGACAAGGAGTAGTTTAATCGGTCAAAAACTGACCGTTTTGCTTTAGAACAGCAACAGTTAATTACAACCTCATGACTAGTACAACAATATTCTCTAGGAGGTATAATAGACGTATTAGGAGATCCCCTGTCTTTGCGTTTCTGGATCAAGAAATCACGCAAATAAGAGAGATTACAAGAAGAATAAGAAGGCTTATTCTGCCTTTTTATATCAGTAGGAAGGTGGAGATTAGGAATCATAACCCTTTCTCTGCCATAGGAATATAGGAGTTCACCCATATGAGTAGCATATGATCCATCATCTGTCCGAGGAGCGAATCTTCCCGTAAAATGAGTCTTTTTTACGCGGACAAACCTATCCTGGCGTGATTTGGATATTTGCATAGGTTCACGTAAAACAGGGAAAGTCCACGTAATCTATAAAGTGGGAACTTTCTTCTCTTGTGGGCGTAAAAGCTTAGAGGTTGAAAGATTCGCCGCTTATTTTTCTTTGATGTAATCAAAGGGTATATCAGCCTCATCATAGACGGGAGACGTAATTTTATGCACAGGGCATGTTTGAAATTTCCGCATTGACACTGAGGCCTTGCCAAAAATTTTGTCTACCATGTCACAGACGGGAGACGAAAGTTTACGCGCATGGCGCATCTTAGACTTCTAGATTGGCACTGGAGCATTGCCAGAAGTCTTGTCTACCACGTTACAAACGGGAGACAAAGTTTTACGCACAGGGTGTGTTCGAGACTTCTGGGTTGGCACTGAGGCATTGCCAGAAGTTTTGTCTACCACGTTACAAACGGGAGACAAAGTTTTACGCGTAGGGTGCGTCTGAAACTTTTGGGTTGGCACTGAGGCATTGCCAGAAGTCTTGTCTACCACGTCACAGACGGGAGACAAATTTTTACGCACAGGGCGCATCTTCGGCTTTTGGATTGGCACTGAGGCATTGCCAGAAGTCTTATCTACCATGTTACAAACGGGAGACAAAGCTTTACGCACAAGGTGCGTTGGCTGTGTTGTCACAACCTTGTGGATCAGAGAGAAAGAGAGAGAGAGCTTATAGGAAGGGTAGAGGACGTCTTAGGCATCCACACTTTATGTAGCTTCCTGTTATTCTGGACAGAGGAGGAACGAGAACTACCCCCAGCATGAAGCATATCTTCATAGGCAGATTGGTCGGACTGGACGACCAAAGTCTTCTTCGTCGATCCGATGGACACAGCATCGTGTTGAGCAATTGATTTCTCGTCAGAGGAGAAAGTTCTCCCCGGCAGAGTCACCATTCTTGTTTGCGAGATTTAAACAAAGAGGTTTATACGAAACCTTTGCTTGCAAACTTAAAAAAATGTACAATTAATCCTATACGAGGATGTTAAGTACAATAAAATAATTCTAGGGAAGTATTGCTATAGAAGTCTGATCTGCGGTCGATCACTTTGTTCCTTGGACCACACAATGATGAAGAAGTGCTGTAGAAGAAGAAGAAGCTTCAAAGGTTGCAAGTGGGATTGAATTCTCGTTGTCGAAGTTGTCAACCAATACTCACTGTCTGTGCTCTCTCTCTCTGATCTCTGATTATGCCTTGTCCTATCTGTGTGTGCGTGTGTCTCTGCTTGTCCGCCCTTGGTCCCCTTTATCCTGTGACCAAGGGTCTCTATTTATAGAGATCAGCCAAATAACTGACCGGTTGGCGTAAAAAGCCAAGCAACTGTCTTTTTGGCGTAAAATGCCAAACTATGAAGAAAGTTGCATCTTTTACGTGGCGGTTATAATAATTGCTACCCACGTTCAAATAATCTTCTAAATTTGTGTATGACACATGTCCTATTATAAGGTAACGCGTATAATTGCTTCTCGAAGATCACCGCATGCAAGCCACATAGGTAACTGCCCCTGCGTAAAGATGGTTGGCATAAAAGTCAAATAACTGTCTTGTTGGCGTAAAAGTCAAACTATGATGAAGAAGACTTCTTTTATGCTGTGGTTATGATAATTTCTACCCACGTTCGAATAATCTATTGAATCTGCATATGACACGTGTCCTTTTATGTGGTAACGCGTATAACTGCTTCTTAAAGATCATGGCATGCAAGCCACGTAGATAACTGCCCCTGCGTAAAGATGGTTGGCGTAAAAGCCAAATAACTGTCTTGTTGGCGTAAAAGCCAAATAACTGTCTTGTTGGCGTAAAAGGCCAAGCTCTGCGTAAAACTTAATGATTCCACGAGTAATAGATAACCAGCGTAAAAAAAGCCGATTATCCGTCCTGACTGAGGTCTTGAGCGTGTTTTGGGCTAAATAGCCTTATCACGTACCTTTGCAAATGTAGCCGAGTTGGCATATTTCGAGGAGATAGCATACGGCGTACTCCTATAGTTGAAAATAGCTTGGTTGACGTAAAATGCAAGGATGGTGATGTGAGCGTATTAGTCATAGTTTTAGCTTTCCTAGTCAATTATCCATCACGACTGAGGTCTTGAGCATATTCTGGGCTAAATAGCCTTATCACGTACCTTTGCAATTTATAGCCGAGTTGGTATATTTCGAGGAGATAGCATACGGCGTACTCCTATAGTTAAAAATAGCATGGTTGGCGTAAATGCAAGGATGGTGATGCGAGCGTATTAGTCACAGTTTTAGCTCTCCCAGTCATGACAAAATTTAAAGAATAGAACCAAATCTCGTGCATTAAATGCAGAGATATGCCTCAATCTCGTGCATTAAATGCCGAGATTTGCCTCAAACTCTGTAAGAGAAACAGCTTTTGACGTGGCGTCTGGTTTCGTCTTATCTTGAGCGTAAAGACTCATTTCTGCTCATGTAGAATAGGCAGCATATTCTTTGAATGCGTAAAAATGACTTGTATCAAGAATATGTCACTAAATGACAACCTGGGTCTCTGTACAAAATCATCATCACAGTCGTCCTCTCGATCATCGTGCCGTACTTTTGTCAGAAGTAAGGTTCACTGATTTGTCGTACAAATTCATCCGAGGAATACGAAGAGTCCCTCGTACAACTTTATGCTGCATTAAAAAACAAGCATATTTTAAACTTTATGCAGGAGGGTAAAGAAACCTTTTACGCATAAAAGTCTTGAAGCGCTACTTTATGCGGACAGCTCTGACGCTCAACTTTACGCCAAACAGCTCTGAAGCCCTGTTCTACGCGGATAGCTCTGAAGCTCTACTTTATGCCAAACATCTCTGAAGCCCTGTTTTACGCGAACTTTATGTATGTTGGGGGTTTTTACTGTATAATATGCGTACAATTCTCCAGCGTATTTCATGCTTCTACAATGCACATATCTCCTTAGTTGGAAAATATGGAAAACATCGTGCACTTTCGCGAAAGCAGGAGGTAATGCAATTCGATAAGCCACTGGTGCCACCCTATCTAGAATCTCGAAGGGTCCGACAAACCGTGGACTCATCTTCCCCTTTACGTCGAACCACATCACACCTCGCATAGGTGTAACCTTTATGAACACATGATCACCCTCCATGAATTCCAAAGGTCGTCGATGTACATCCGCGTAGCTTTTCTAACTACTGAGCGACTCGAAGATTTTCTCGAACCATGTGAACTTTCTTGATGGCCTTTTCAATAAGTTTCGGTCCGATTACTTGTTGTTCACCGACTTCAATCCAACATATCGGCAATCGACACTTGCGTCATGTAGTGCTTCATGCGGGGCCATCTGAATACTCGCTTGATAATTGTTGTTATAAGCAAACTCTGCCAGCTATAGATAGGTATCCCAACTTGCCTTCAAATCTAGCATGTATAGTCGGAATATGTCTTCTAGGATTTGGTTTACTATCTCGGTCTATCCATCAGTCTGTTGATAGTACACCGAGCTAAAATGTAACTTTGTGCCCATTTCCACTTGGAGGCTATTCTAGAATCGAGACAAGAACCGTCCATCCCTATCTCACACAATTATGACTAGCACTCCATGTAACCGGATAATCTGATCTAAATAAATTTAAGCCAAACGGTCACCACTCCATGTATTTTTCATTGCTATGAAATGAGCCGACTTGTTCAGTCTATCCACGACGACCCAAATCATATTATTTCCTTTTTGCGTCTTTGGTAAGCCCACTATAAAATCTATTAA
Source organism: Iris macrosiphon (assembly GCA_036927795.1). Classification (NCBI taxonomy): domain Eukaryota; kingdom Viridiplantae; phylum Streptophyta; class Magnoliopsida; order Asparagales; family Iridaceae; genus Iris; species Iris macrosiphon. The sequence continues at coordinate 122,745,866 of JAYESA010000002.1, forward strand.
GATGTCCTTCCACTTCCATTTCGGAATGGCGAGGTTCTGCAACTCTCCGTCGGGTCATTGGTGTTTTGCTTTCACAAGTTGATAATCTAGACATCGTGACACAAATAATGCCATATCTTTCTTCATGCTATGCCACCAAAATATTGTACATAAATTCTTATACATTTTGGTGCTTCATGGATGCAAGGTGTACTTAGCATAATGAGCCTCAGTCAGTATCTCCTTCTTGAGTTCATCATCCTTAGGTATACATAATCTTCGCTTAAGCCAAAATGTTCCATTCTCGCATTCCATAAAATTGCTTGCTTTTCTGCTAAAATTAACTTACGTATCTTCTGTAGGAATTGGTAATCCTTTTGCACGGATTTGATCTTTTCGAGCAAGTTTGGCTCTAGCTACAATTAAGCCAGCTGCGCTCCCTGTGTATGAACTTTCTATTCGATGCCCATTTTTTCCAACTCTCGAAGTAGCCTGCTTGACACCGATAATGATCCGACGAATTTTTGACTCAATGCATCTGCCATAATGTTTTCTTTTTCAGGTGTATAAGCAATTGTCAATTCATAATCCTTTATCAATTTCAGCCATCGTCGTTGCCTCAAGTTGATTCCTTTTGCGTGAATATGCACTTAAGGCTTTTGTGATCCATGAAGATCTCGTAGGACAGTCCATAAAGATAGTGTCACCACAATTTTAACGTAAACACAATTGTCGCAAGTTCTAAATCATGTGTCGGATAATTCTTTTCATGTTGTTACAAATATCTTACGGCATACACAATTACTTTCCCCACGTTGCATAAGAATACATCCCAATCTGAACTAAGATGCATCATTGTATATCTGAAATCCCTCAGGTCCATCTGGAAGAGTACGAATTGGAGCCGAGATGAGCCGCTGCTTTAGTTCCAAGAAACTGCTCTCACAGTCGTTTGTCCATTAGAATACTACTTTATGAAGTTCTTTACGAATCTCCGATAGTATCCAGCCTAGCCAAGAAAATTTCTTATCTCGCTAGCCGATGTGAATTTTTTCTAGTCCACCATTGCCCTATTTTTTTTGGGTTAGCTGATACACCATCTGCTGAAATAATATGCCCAAGAAAATATACACTGCTCATCCAGAACTCACACTTGCTTAACTTTGCATATAACTGATATTCACGAAGTGTCTGCAGTACGGTCCTTAAATGTTCAACATGAGTTTCTTTGTCTCTCGAGTAGATTAAGATATCATTGATGAATATGACGCCGAATTTATCTAAGAAAGATCGGAATACTCAATTCATCATATCCATAAAAGCTGCTAGAGCATTAGTCAAACCAAAAGGCATAACCAAAAACTTGTAGTGTCTATATCTTGTACGAAAACCCGACTTCGGAATATCCTCTGGTTTGATCTTCAACTGGTGATACCCTGAACGAAGATCAATCATTGAAAATACCGTTGTGCCCTGAAGTTAGTCAAACAGATCATCAATTCTTGGCAATGGATACTTGTTCCGGACTGTCACTTTGTTCAATTCTCGATAATCTATACAAAGACACATTGTGCCATCTTTCTTCTTCACAAATAGAACTAGAGCTCCCCAAGGTAAAATACTGGGGCGAATGTAGCCACGATCTAGTAAATCTTGTAGTTGTGACTTTAGTTCTTTCAATTTGGCAGGAGCCATTCGATACAGAGCTTTTGATATCGGGAAAGTATCCGAAAAGGTGTCAATACTGAACTCAATTTCTCGGTCTGGAGGCATTCCAGGTATCTCCTCTGAAAATACATCGGGGAATTCTACTACGACTTTGGTTTCACCCGAGTCTGTGCCCTTCATCTAAGTGTCCCGCACAGAAGCAAGGTACCATTCACACCCCGAATATAGCATACGCCTTACCGTCATTGTCGATACCACCATCACTGTTTTATCCGTCGAACTACATAAATAAGAGAACTCTGCCTCGCCAAGAATGCGAAACACAACTCTCTTCTCCGCACAGTTAATTTTTGTATTACATGCCCCGAGCCAATCCATGCCCAAGATGATGTCATAAATCGGCGATGTCTAGGACTATTATATCCAAGGACACGTACTTTCCCCCAATGCAAATATAATCATTCCTTCAAATCGAACTAGCAAGCAAATCTATTCAGGGCAGAGTGTTGACACTAAGATTCATATCTAACAATGTCTTACAAAATTTGTGTTCATTAGCATATGCAGATGATATGAAGCTATGTGTAGCACCAGAATCAAATAGTACATGAGCAGGTATTTCTCTGTAAAGCATTATACATATTATAACAGTGCTTGAGGCAAGCACTTCTTCTTGAGTTAGTACGAATAATCTACCCTGTCCTCCTGGTCGCAGGTTCTGAGCATTCACAACTGCTACCTGTAGAGCCCGTGGCGCTTGTCCATGATTCTGATTGTATTGTTGATCATGACTCTGGTTGTGATGTTGATCGTGATTCTGATTTCTTCCCCCACTATTGTACCACGCACCTTTGTGATACAAACTACAACACTTAAAACATCCATCCCGACACTCATCTTAACGGTGTCCAACCCGCTTGCACTTGTTACAGTATCATCGCTGATAGGGACCTCTATTATCATTTGTGTTCTGACGCTTGGAAGATCAGACCCATTTACTGCCATGGGTCATTTATAGTTGTTCCCAAGGTTGTTCTATGTCCCAATCCATTTTCGTGCACAATACGCCGTGCATAGATTTATGGCCGCACAGAGTGCGATGTGCACAGTTTTTTTGTCGCAAGCATAATTCTTTGCCGCGCGCAGTACACTGTGCACACGATCTTTGTAGCGCACAGTGTGCCATACACATAATGACCAAAATGGCTATTTTTGCCTATTTAACTAATTTTTCTAACTAAAATCATGTAAAACTCAAAACATGAAAGTTGTATATCTTTGTCTTGTCTTTACAAATATTTTTGAATCGCCTCATTTGGAGTTCAGATGAGAAAGTTATGCCTAGTTTTCTAAATTGTGTCAAATTTTGATTTTGGAATTTTTATTGGACCTTGTGATCTCATATATTGATCTTAGAAATTGCAAGTGTATATGGATTAAGTGTAACTATGTGCTAGAATTAACCATGTATTAGACTCGACCATATGAAGACTTAGAGCATGCGCCAAGTGGCTATACTACCTATGCGCATGGCATGAATATATGATGAACAATGACTTTTCATAAACTATACTATAAGATAAGTGACTCACCAGCCATGTGGATGACATGAGCTACCTGTATTAGTGATAATGATTTATGTGATCAACTGATAAGTTTGGTAACCTCAACTCAATTTTTTGTATCCGTGCTGATACAATTATTGCGTGCTAAGTGTACATGATCTTAATGTGCACTGAGGTACGACATAACATATTACGTGTTAAGTGATTTCATGTTTAGGTTATGCATAGAGAATGCCTCCTATAACTCATGAACACGTGATACTATATATATTTCCCCAGCACGGGCATGATATGCGAGTCAAGTACCAAAATGTGGCAAGGATATTAATTTCTGAATGTTATATACACACTCGAGTGAATACAGACTGAACTTCTGATCCTGATATAGATTCGTATCTAGCGTGCTCATACTCTGTATGACATCTTAAGAGAAATTCTGATGTGACCACGCCTTGAGATTTTAATGCAATATAGGGTTAATTAGATAACAAAAAATTGTAGATCATGGGGAGGGAACGGTATCCCAAGATCATGCCAATAAACCTTCATACGTTAGGCTAGCCACCACAGATATAGTATATCATCCGCCTTAGTGGGGTGCAGTATCTGACCTATTATAAATATACCGAGCCATTGTCTCCCTATATGAGCATTGGAACCGCTAATACCATGATCTATTGCAGTGGCCCTACGTGAAACTGGTGCAATTCGTGAAGTGCTTGTATAATAATTTATTAGCTCGGTTAACCCAAGTTCGGCAATAGTATGATCTGAGGATGCCTATTATGCATTATTTTTAAGATAGCCTCAGACTACATAATAGTAAGCCATGCAAGTGATTGGAAGTTATATAACTTGGACTTGGTTATGATTATATTATTCTGTTAGTAGACTAGGGACATGGACTATCATAGTGTGATGTTTCAACCCTTGTCCTTATTTAGTTGTAGGGTTAGGCCATTGTGCTAGGATAAACTGTGGACCAAAACTATAACACAGAACCTATATTTATATCTATTTATTTCTTTAATTTTTGTTTCTCCATTCATGCCTCCTTTGTGGTACTTGCTATTTGGGGTATAACTCCACTGGTTTTGATCGCCAGGTTTCAAGCAAGCACCCAATGATCCAACGTACTTTCCTCCGACTCATGGAGTGCACCAGGAACATGGCCGCCGAGTGTCATGTAGCAGTTTTGCAGAACCGATTCATCCTCGCATTCGGTTCCGCATAACCGTTCATCCACGCTCGAAGTGATATCGTACAAGTCTAGGATTGCACTTGTACAAGGAAAAAAAGTGCACGTGTGTCAAAAATATTTTATAAATAGTTCCACAATACATCAACAGATTATAAAGCACACATTTATATAGGAATAAAAATAATTATTTTATTGATTCATTGCACGAAGTATAATTTTCTCAGCACCGAAATGGAAATACCTGAACGGCTTACATAGCATTTGCATAAAAGAAAAGACTGATAGGCTGATATGAAATAATGTTCTTATCCCATACATTATGCCCCTTTATTACATTCTTGGAAACTTGAAAGCAGCAACTAGAAATCTTTGAAATACTTTAAAATAGGAAAAAACTTGAAAAGACTACAACGAAAGCTTTATCTCCATTGAGCGCCCACGGTATCCCGGTCACCTGGTTTGCCTATAGAGATGTGGGTTAGTACTCAACTTGTACTGGTGAGCAAAACTGACCCACTCACCTAAACCAACACTTCTTAATTAAGGCAGCAGTTTAATAAGCAACATTATATATGCAACAGTTAATAGGCAATAGTTCGTACAGTAAAATATATATAAGCTTTGCACAAATAGAATCCTTACCTCGGCCAATGGTCGTTCCTCTATAATCTACAGGATTATTCTTACCGCCCCTGCATAAGATATCATTTGTATGCCAGTTATTCCTACTGGGTCTTTTGTGGGGTAGCACCAAGATGGATATGCCGTATAGGACTTTGATGGGCGTACCATGCGCCATTCAAAGCAGGTAGCAAGGCTCAATGAATGTCTCGCTTATACTCAGCGATACCAAAGTGCTACTATTTCTCCTGAGACAAATGGTTCTTAGTGCCCCAGGTTTCGTTCGAGGAAATTTACTATCTTGTGCACAAATTATCCATGACCATACAATGCATCTAGGACTATATGATAAGCATAAATATCATTGTAAGGTGTTGAAGCATTTTGAGCAGCAATACATATTTAACCATTCTCATTTCAACATACTTATTCATTATTTTGATTGGTAGTCCATAGACTCTAATTTTACCACTAAGGCATGGCACCAAACCATGACATAATGATCATATCCTTCTATGTGTTATGAAATTAAACTTCCCTTGTATCAATACAATTCATTAATTTATATTTATGGTATTAAACTTGTGGCATTAATGGCTTTATTGATCATTGGACTTAGCAAGGTTACAAGAGAACATTATTGTTTATTGGCATGAAGGAGTAGAGAACAAGGGACAAAACTGCTCACCAAATAGAGAATACCTAGAGAAAAGGACGCTTGCTCGCTTAGGCTCCGGTCACACGTCTATCTGCATTAGAACCAATATTTGGTTAGACTACCATCTTCATTTCTCTCAGAGTTCTCTGGAATGAATTCATACAATCGATAAAAATGGACTAAACAATCAATCATCAAAAAATAATCATAAAAATGCATTCATCAAAACCAACCAGCAAAAATCCAAGAAAGCCAAACAAAAATCCAACGAAAACTATTGGACTCTTACAAATAGAAGTCGATCCATAAATTAGAAAGGTTTATTGCATTTTCCATGATCAATTCCGCCGTAAAGTTTTTCCATACTCAATTTTGACTGAGTCAATCGAACCAAAAGCCTAATATAGTGCACCGCTAGGAGCTGGGCACTACACCGAGGATAACGAGTAGGTTTTCTTCTTTCTCGCTCGTCATTGTACATTCTATTCTTTTTGGGCGTTTAGCCATCGACACCTGTAAGCCAAAAAGTTTAAACATTTAGTTTCTACTTCATGACTGTATATAAATCAGGCTATAATTTTAATAGTGTCATATACTTTTGTTACTCTACCAACTTCTTATTTTGTACAGCTGATTTCCAGAATATTTTAAGAAAATATTTGGGATGCCTTATTGCTTTCTCATATATGCTCTATGATTTCTATTTCTTGTTTGATTGATTGAGACATAGATGTTTGTGTGACCCTAAATGACCTAATTATAGCATACACTCCCATGTCTAGTTACAGCCGTGATCACCGTACGACGTATATTACCTTGTACTGGATAGTTGGCCATATCCGTCTCCGTATTTTGGTAGTAGGGCTTAACAATGATTTAGTGGTGGCCCATCCAGGTCTGTTCTTCAGACTAGTAGGTTGTCATGGTCATAGGAGTCTCAATCAAACATGATCCTCCTTGAAATTCTTGAATTCGTCATCTTCGATATCAGCTTAAATTATCCAGTTGGTTGCTTCCTTGTTCCTTCTCGTCTTGTACTTGATATTTCTTGTAATCTTCTTTAGGGTTTCCCCTCCCCCAGATACTACAACAATAAAAGAGGCAGAGTTTCCAGTAAAACCCCAGCCAAGGATTCAAGTTGAGCCCATGATAAATGAGATAGAGCAACGGGCTCCAGATATTCCCGTACCCCCAGTAGTACCGGCAGTATTAGATACCATGGCCTTGCTAGAGGTTATCCGAGGAATGTTTGCTTCCCAAGAATACCATATGGTGATACAGCAACATCAAAAACAACAACAACAGTGTCGGGGAGCACCGACAGGTTGAACATATTATGGCAAGGAAGGTCATACCCGGAATGTTTGTCTGGCAGCAAATAGACTATGCTTGAGGTGTGGAGGCCCCGACCATAGGGTTGCCACTTTTCCATTAATACAGAGGCTAGGAGGTCCACTATAATAGTTTCTCGCATTGCCAGCTCTAAGGACAGTTTAGCAAGAGGGACCAACAGTAACGGTGCGACCCTCAGCTCAGCGTTCGTTGCCGACGCATGCTCAATTGTACCGTGTAAACCCTCTCGACCCGATTTCAATATTTTCAGGATTATTTTAATAATTTAGGATTTATGGCAATATTTTTAATTTATTTTGCCTACATATCCTGTTGACCTGCGCACCTGTCCATCACCGAATTATTTGGAGCTTTACTTTGACTGTTATCCCCGAATAAAGTTCACATACCTGTCCTAGACATGTCAGACTATTTTCTTGAATTTTGTGCAACTCCCAGATGCTTTGTTTTGAGCCTCGAATGAGACGCACAAATATCGTTACAATCGTCCGTATTTATTACCTATTTAATTTTCTGCTCTTTACCCATCTTTGTACCCCTAGGGATTTGAGGCCCAACATGCACCTGTTTTGCCCAAACAAAAATACGTTAATTTTCTACACTGAGTATACTACATTTAGTGTATTGACACCGTAGAAAAATTATGACCCTACCTGCCTCTAAATAATTAGAGAACACCGTGCGCAGTATTTATTAATTAATAAATACGATGACCCGTATCACCCAGAAACCAGGGCCAGTCCCTGCCCAGACTCACCCCCATCCCCCCAGGGCCCTCACCTAGCAATTTCTCTCAGTTCTGTGCATTTTAGAATTTTCAAGAATCGGGCATTTTTCCCAAACAATTTTGTAATTGTGCAATTTCCCAAAATAGGGCCTTTACGCAATTTATGAAATTATCGGGACTTTCCTGCAAATTGCAGTGCGAGGTGTCACTCCCTCATTGGCCGGTGAACCTGCACCGTCCATTTGGAGACGGGACCCACCCGAAAAGATCCCGAAAAGATCTCGAAAATATCCACAAAATATCCTGTAAAATATCTTAGATATTTTACTTAAAATATTAATAATTTCTTTTATAAAAGAAACTAAAAGAAAAAGAAAAAGAAAATAAAATCAAAATCCCTAAAACCCAACTCCCCTGCCCCAGCCGAACCCTACCCCCCCGGCCGCCGGCGGCTCCCTCGCCGGAGCCGAGCCCCGCCCGCCGGAGCCCCCCCCCCCCCCCGCTTCCCCGCTCCCTCTCTCCTCTTCTCCTCTCCCGCTGGCCCTCCTCCCCGAGTCTCCCTCTTCCTCTCCCAGCCCGACCTCCGCCCGCGCCACCGCGGCGAGCCACCCTCCGGCCACCCCCAAGCCGCCGACTGCTCCCCAGCTCTTCCACCCTCACGACTCCGCCACCACCGCCAGCCTCTTCTCCTCCACCCTCACGACTCCGCCACCACCGCCAGCCTCTTCTCCTCCACCCTCACAACTCCGCCACCACCGCCTCCCGTCCAGTCCCGGCCGGCGACGCCGCAGCCCCGCTGACCCGACCCCTCGGCCTCCTCCTCCTCCTTCCTCCCCTTCTTCCCAGCCTACAGCGGCCAGGCCCGACCTCGGGCAGCCCCTCCGGCCACCGTGCCCGTGCCGCCGCCTCCGCCCAGCGCCACCAGCGCCGCTCCAGTCATCCTCCGACGAGTCTCTAGCAAGCTCTAGACACAGTTCGTGTCGGACACAGCGGACACAAGGACACAGCTCGTGTCAACGACTCTCGGACACGTCTCGGATACGGAGAAATTCGATTCTCCGGAGCCCTGTTCAGGTATCATTTTCTCCCTCCTCGTATTTCCGTTTTCAATTCCGTCAGTTGCATCACGTAGACTGTGTGACCCCCTCGGTGCCCGTGCAACCCGTTCGGAGCATCGCGTCCTGTGGCGATCGCAAAGCGCGATCCAAAAACAGGAAAAACGATGAACCGATTCACCCCGGAACTGGGTACGCCCTGCCAGACGGGACGACTTGGTCACACGCGATCTTTACCGAAACGTGCATGACGTTGATACGGACGTGTAGGAATTCAGAGAAGTTGATTTGGATGTGCGTGCACACCGGAATCAACGCGTATCCGCCGACACCGTCCCGTATCCGTCAGTTCTGAAACATGCTGCAACTTTGTGTACACAAGTCGGATTGAGATGAAACTTGCGCCATCGGACTCGTAGCAATACGCTGGTCCTGTGAGCCAAGTTTGGTTCGATTCTGAGAACGTTGACAAAATCCCATATCGTGGGCCCCACAACCTCTACTTGACGGACGATTTTATGATCGACACATCAGAATCCAGATCTGGACATTCCGTTGGCTTCGTATCGACGTTCTAGATTTGTGGACACTAAGTTTGGCGAATTTGGAGACCTTTGACCCTGATACGTTTTTCGGTGCAAAGTGGGCCACATGTGGACCCCGTTTTGACCGAAAACTGTCATTTTTGCCCCTGTGTCCAAATTGGACTTAAGGACAGGCGTTTCTAGCTATTTGATATTTTCTGAGACTGTTAGTGATGTTTATTTCAGTATCTGGAGACATTTATTCTGAGGCCATAGTTCTGACTTTTGGCATTTGACATCTGGACATTATATTTGCAGCTCTCCCGCCAGGCAAGTATACCTTGCCTTGTTGTACTGTTTAAATTCAGTTATTGATAGTTACATGTTTATTCATTATATAAATGTGCGCGTCCGAGAAAACTGGGGTGCAGTCAACGAAGGCGTTGACGTTAGGATTGATGTCTGACTTAGTGTCTAGTAGACCCACCTAAAGTTGTGAAGTTATTGGTATGACTTCCCAGGCCTTGACACGTATCAGTATACGTCACAGAGTGAGTTCATGTAGGGACGCGTGCCTCATATCCGACTGGCCATCGGTATGAGCAACACGTGTAACGGTGTCTAGCTTAGTTGTTTATTTTTATGGAGACTTGCATCATTATACGAGATGTCCACATCGTTTTCACGACTTGTATATCTCCATTGGGCGGGGAAGACATCTAGTAGGCGTATGGGACACCCCCTCCTTATTTTCCTGTACCATACTCTTCGGAGATGGGGTTTTCCTGTACCATGCTTCTCGGAGATGGGGTAGTGGTTTTTCTTGTTCCCGTTACTGTGCTCCGAGGAGGATGGGGTATTCCTGTTACCCATGTGTCCGGGGGCATATAATACATATACTAGCCAGTTCCGACGATTGGTGAATTATGTCAGCATATGTCAGGCCTACACATCCCCATGCGTACTACAAGGTCTTTAAATTGCATTCACTTAGATGGTTAGCACACCCCATTTATTTATTCAGTATTTACATTATGGCATGTTATTTTCTGTATCTTGCTATATCCCTCTGAGGACCTGGTTCCCTGCCAGGTGTATATGTTCTTGAGTACTCGCAGGAGCACAGATCCGGACATGTTACTTATATCCCGAGGAGGTCTTCTCTTCGAGCCTCGTGATTGTCAGATGTGGTTCTTATATGGTGTGTATCTGGTTCATTTTCATATTCTATTTCGGCAGTAGATTTATTTTCATCCGACTGTCATTCTTTAGATACTTATCATTGAGATCTAGCTACATGGTTATTATTTATTCATATTTGATTCTGTGGATGAGATTTAGATATTACCCTGTGACTTATGATTAATTATACCACTGGTGAATTGTTGTTCATTATACAGCGTACGCACGTATATATGGTTTCCATATATTGGAGTTGCCATATATACGAGCGGCTGGCATCGTTACGTATCCTAGTCCTACGTATTTTGGGACTGGGGCATGACAATGTTTTTAGTGGTGGCCCTTGCAGGTCGAGAGCATATTGTCTCGGTTACGTTACTGTACCGAGCAAGCCTGCACCTAGGATTAGAGCATAGGATCTCATCCATAATTGACTATGACTTATCTTCTTTCCAGTCTGTCCTACTTACAAAATTGCATCCTGCTTGATTCATGTGCTTCCCTAATAATTCCTTAAGTATAGCCCCTGCTAGAATATATGAATCCCTGTTGATAGAATGATAATTAGAGTAGTATTCCTGTTAAGAACACAACTAGGGCATGGACGTATCCTTAAGTTCAGACTACTTAATGAACCCTAACCTTCCCTACTACCTAGTGAACCCTAGCATCACTACCTATAGATTAACTTACCATTACCTCTTGACGTATTTATGTATGACTTGAGAGTAGCATAAATATTACTAGGATTAGTTAGAGAATTGACCATAGTGTTGACCCCAGACTTGAGGAACCAATAGAAATCCAAGATTGAATACTAAGACTGAGAACCTCATCCTATGTTTAGATAAACCCAGTGTTACGCAGAAACTCATTACCCTTGTTGGCGTAAAACCCATTTGACCGTTGTTGGCATAAGAAACCAAACAACTGCCTAGTTAGCATAAAAAAACCAATTATGCAGAAGATTATCCCCTTTACGCTGCAGTTATAATAACTGCTATCTACGATCCCTTAATCTTCCTTATCCTGCGTCATACAAGCTACGTAGGTAACTGTCCTGCGTAAACTTGATGATTCTTGAATAAATAGATAACCAGCGTAGAGTAACCTGATTAGGCGTAGAATATATGATAGAATGTGAGTGTAATTATTACGGCCTTAGCTTTCCCCAGGCACGACCAATCTTGTGCATTAAAGGCAGAGATACGCCTCGAGCCCTGTGCAAAAAGAAACAGCTTTCTGACAGGACATCTGATTTTGTCTCACCTCGAGCGTAAAAGTGACTTGTATCCAATAAAGTCACTAAACGACAACCTGGGTCCCCGTGCAATTCATCATCATAAACCATCCACTCGATCGTTGTACAAGTACTTTTGTCAGATATCAGAATTCACTAATTTTGACTGACAAACTCATGAGTTCTCGTACAACTTTACGCTGCAACGTGTGCAAGACTTTACGCAGGCCGACTTTTATACAAACTTTACGCCCGCTAAATTTTGTGCAGTTTTTAGCGCAAAAACTTTTACGTTCAGACTTTCACCCAGACTTTTACGCAGACTGTTAAGCACAGACTTTTTACGCGGACAACTCTGAAGCTCTACCTTACGCTTCTCTGTTTTACGCGGATAGCTCTGAAGCCATGCGTTACGCCAAATTATTTTATCTCTGTTTTACGCAGACAACCTCGAACCCCTACTTTACGCAGACTTCCTTAAATCTCTGTTTAGGCAGACAACCTATAGTGTATATTAAGATTATAGAACTTAGAAGGCTATACCTCTTTTGGGTCAACTAGCAACTTAGACAAGGAATTAGAATAATAACTGTAGAGATTGTAGAGTCTTGTCTTTTTGTGATTGTTAATTATGTTATAATTTCTCTCATCATAATCTAGCATACTTAAAATTGCTGTCCTACCTTGACTTATGATGCTATTATAGCCTAGTTTTGCAAGCTTATTCTTTTTCGAGCTTGTTCATGACACATGTGTTATTGGGGCCTGATCCACTCCACTAATACAATTGTCTATTCAGAATCAGTGTATTACGGTCTGATCAACCTTAGTGCATTTTGATTCGCCCTTCGCATAACTACTTACGTGGATTGAGATATATAGTGATTAGTAGACAAATGTACTTGCCCTCTAGATATGTCTGAGCATATCGTATCAGCTACATGACTGTACTGATACGAGCATGTGAATAAGAATTATCAAAATAATATTTCAATCCACAACTGCCTTGACAATTCCCCTCGAATTCTTTAAACACCTTGATCCCCACACTTCTAATCTATTACCTTCCCCTTGAACTCTTGATTACTGTTTTCCGTCTTCCCTTATTTCGGAAAGACGAAACCTCGTATTTAGTATAAATACGAAAGTGTATTGTTTTTATAGCCATTTCTGTTTGTTTCTTGGGTAATTACCAAACCCTATTATTAGATTAGATTGCAGTTAAACTGTGCTATTTTTTAGAATGATCTTCGCTACCTACCTACATTCCTGATACGTGTGCCACTATGGCAGCATGAGATTTTTAATTTTTGCCTCGTAACTTGGGTCAAGTTTAGAACTCAAGTATTACGATAAAGAATGTATCATTTTTTTTTGCTGTCAGGAGTCTAAATGGATTTCACCTGGATAAACAATTGATTGACTCCTGAATGGATAGTAGCACCTATGACTAGGTTGACTTATAAGAATTAAGAATTCCTATGGACCAATGAGTGTCAAGCCGCTTTCGAGGAGTTGAAGAAGCAACTGACCACAGCACCATATTGACTATTCTATCCGGATCAGGCGGTTGTGATCTACAGACGCATCCGAAAAAAAAAGTTTGGGATGCGTATTAATACAGGATGGCAAGGTAATGGCATATGCAACTAGATAATTATGAGTACATGAGAAGAATTTGGAACTTGCAACCGTCGTAATTACTCTGAAGATACGAAGACAGTACTTATATGAGGCAAATCATAAGATTGCACGGCATACCAGTCAGCATTTTACCAGACAAGGATTCGCGTGACCAGAGTTGGTGGTCAACACCGTAGAGACAGTTAAGTAAATACAAGGGCACTGGCAAGCAGTGTAAGACAGACATAGGCAGTGGACAGACCGTCATCATCGTCCCTTGGAATTCAAAAAGGACGATCATGTCATCTTGAGGATATCACCTACTAGAGACACCATTCGATTCGGAGGACGCAGCAAGTTGAGGCAAAGGTATATTGGACCATTTACGTGCTAGAAAGAGTGGGAGTAGTGGCATATCAACTTGCGCTACCACCTTCCCTTGAGAGAGTACCTGATGTATTCCACGTATCGCAACTCAGGCGATATGTGACAGACAGCAGTCAGGTTCTCAACCATTCAGAGATCACCATTAGGCAGAGCTTGTCGTATCAAAAGCAACCAGTGGGAATCCTTGATCATTGAGAAAGTGTTGAGAATCAGTCTATTCCCTTGATCCGCGTGGCATGGAAGCATGACGCACCAGGAGAATCTACTTGGAAGAGTGTAGACGACATGCGTAAACATTTTCGAACCTATTCGTAAACCAAGATATAAATTACTTTGTTAAATTATATCTTATGCCGTCTTTCCCTTCTACCATGGCTTAGTTTTAATTTTGAGGACGAAATTTTTATAAGTTGGGTAGATTGTAAACCCCCTCGACCCGATTTCAGTATTTTCAGGATTATTTTAACAATTTAGGATTTATGGCAATATTTTTAATTTATTTTGCCTACATATCCTGTTGACCTGCGCAACTGTCCATCACCGAATTATTTGGAGCTTTACTTTGACTGTTATCCCCGAATAAAGTTCACATACCTGTCCTAGACATGTCAGACTATTTTTCTGAATTTTGTGCAACTCCCAGATGCTTTGTTTTGAGCCTCGAATGAGACGCACAAATATCGTTACAATTGTCCGTATTTATTACCTATTTAATTTTCTGCTCTTTACCCATCTTTGTACCCCTAGGGATTTGAGGCCCAACATGCACCTGTTTTGCCCAAACAAAAATACGTTAATTTTCTACACTGAGTATACTACATTTAGTGTATTGACACCGTAGAAAAATTATGACCCTACCTGCCTCTAAATAATTAGAGAACACCGTGCGCAGTATTTATTAATTAATAAATACGATGACCCGTATCACCCAGAAACCAGGGCCAGTCCCTGCCCAGACTCACCCCCATCCCCCCAGGGCCCTCACCTAGCAATTTCCCACAGTTCTGTGCATTTTAGAATTTTCAAGAATCGGGCATTTTTCCCAAACAATTTTGTAATTGTGCAATTTCCCAAAATAGGGCCTTTACGCAATTTATGAAATTATCGGGACTTTCCTGCAAATTGCAGTGCGAGGTGTCACTCCCTCATTGGCCGGTGAACCTGCACCGTCCATTTGGAGACGGGACCCACCCGAAAAGATCTCGAAAATATCCACAAAATATCCTGTAAAATATCTTAGATATTTTACTTAAAATATTAATAATTTCTTTTATAAAAGAAACTAAAAGAAAAAGAAAAAGAAAATAAAATCAAAATCCCTAAAACCCAACTCCCCTGCCCTAGCCGAACCCCACCCCCCCGGCCGCCGGCGGCTCCCTCGCCGGAGCCGAGCCCGGCCCGCCGGAGCCCCCCCCGCTTCCCCGCTCCCTCTCTCCTCTTCTCCTCTCCCGCTGGCCCTCCTCCCCGAGTCTCCCTCTTCCTCTCCCAGCCCGACCTCCGCCCGCGCCACCGCGGCGAGCCGCCTTTCGGCCACCCCCAAGCCGCCGGCTGCTCCCCAGCTCCTCCACCCTCACGACTCCGCCACCACCGCCAGCCTCTTCTCCTCCACCCTCACGACTCCGCCACCACCGCCAGCCTCTTCTCCTCCACCCTCACAACTCCACCACCACCGCCTCCCACCCAGTCCTGGCCGGCGATGCCGCAGCCCCGCTGACCCGACCCCTCGGCCTCCTCCTCCTCCTTCCTCCCCTTCTTCCCAGCCTACAGCGGCCAGGCCCGACCTCGGGCAGCCCCTCCGGCCACCGTGCCCGCGTCGCCGCCTCCGCCCAGCGCCGCCAGCGCCGCTCCAGTCACCCTCCGACGAGTCTCCAGCAAGCTCTAGACACAGTTCGTGTCGAACACAGCGGACACAAGGACACAGCTCGTGTCAACGACTCTCGGACACATCTCGGACACGGAGAAATTCGATTCTCCGGAGCCCTGTTCAGGTATCATTTTCTCCCTCCTCGTATTTCCGTTTTCAATTTCGTCAGTTGCATCACGTAGACTGTGTGACCCCCTCGGGGTCCGTGCAACCCGCTCGGAGCATCGCGTCCTGTGGCGATCGTAAAGCGCGATCCAAAAACAGGAAAAATGACGACCCGATTCACCCCGAAACTGGGTACGCCCCGCCAGACGGGACGACTTGGTCGCACGCGGTCTTTACCGAAACGTGCGCGACGTTGATACGGACGTGTAGGAATTCAGAGAAGTTGATTTGGATGTGCGTGCACACCGGAATCAACGCGTATCCGCCGACACCGCCCCGTATCCGTCAGTTCTGAAATACGCTGCAACTTTGTGTACACACGTCGGATTGAGACAAAACTTGCGCCATCGGACTCGTAGCAATACGCTGGTCGTGTGAGCCAAGTTTGGTTCGATTCTGAGAACGTTGACAAAATCCCGTATCGTGGGCCCCACAGGCTCCACTTGACGGACGATTTTGTGATCGGCACATCAGAATCCAGATCTGGATATTCCGTTGGGTTCGTATCGACGTTCTGGATTTGTGGACACTAAGTTTGGCGAATTTGGAGACCTTTGACCCTGACACGTTTTTTGGTGCAAAGTGGGCCACATGTGGACCCCGCTTTGACCGAAAACTGTCATTTTTGCCCCCTGTGTCCAAATTGGACTTAAGGACAGGCGTTTCTAGCTATTTGATATTTTTTGAGACTGTTAGTGATGTTTATTTCAGTATCTGGAGACATTTATTCTGAGGCCATAGTTTTGACTTTTGGCATTTGACATCTGGACATTATATTTGCAGCTCTCTCGCCAGGCAAGTATACCTTGCCTTGTTGTACTGTTTAAATTCAGTTATTGATAGTTACATGTTTATTCATTATATAAATGTGCGCGTCCGAGAAAACTTGGGTGCAGTCAACGAAGGCGTTGACGTTAGGATTGATGTCTGACTTAGTGTCTAGTAGACCCACCTAAAGTTGTGAAGTTATTGGTATGACTTCCCAAGCCTTGACACGTATCAGTACACGTCACAGAGTGAGTTCATGTAGGGATGCGTGCCTCATATCCGACTGGCCATCGGTATGAGCAACACGTGTAACGGTGTCTAGCTTAGTTGTTTATTTTTATGGAGAATTGCATCATTATACGAGATGTCCACGTCGTTTTCATGACTTGTATATCTCCATTGGGCGGGGAAGACATCTAGTAGGCGTATGGGACACCCCCTCCTTATATTCCTGTACCATACTCTTCGGAGATGGGGTTTTCCTGTACCATGCTTCTCGGAGATGGGGTAGTGGTTTTTCTTGTTCCCGTTACTGTGCTCCGAGGAGGATGGGGTATTCCTGTTACCCGTGCGTCCGGGGGCATATGACACATATACTAGCCAGTTCCGACGATTGGTGAATTACGTCAGCATATGTCAGGCCTACACATCCCCATGCGTACTACAAGGTCTTTAAATTGCATTCACTTAGATGGTTAGCACACCCCATTTATTTATTCAGTATTTACATTATGGCATGTTATTTTCTGTATCTTGCTATGTCCCTCTGAGGACCTGGTTCCCTGCCAGGTGTATATGTTCTTGAGTACTCGCAGGAGCACAGATCCGGACATGTTACGTATATCCCGAGGAGGTCTTCTCTTCGAGCCTCGTGATTGTCAGATGTGGTTCTTATATGGTGTGTATCTGGTTTATTTTCATATTCTATTTTGGCAGTAGATTTATTTCCATCCGACTGTCATTCTTTAGATACTTATCATTGAGATCTAGCTACATGGTTATTGTTTATTCATATTTGATTCTGTGGATGAGATTTAGATATTACCCTGTGACTTGTGATTAATTATACCACTGGTGAATTGTTGTTCATTATACAGCGTACGCACGTATATATGGTTTCCATATATTGGAGTTGCCATATATACGGGCGGCTGGCATCGTTACGTATCCTAGTCCTACGTATTTTGGGACTGGGGCGTGACATACCGACAACAACAATAGTAGAATCAGCAAGGACCGCAATAACGACACCAGAGATGGAAGTAGTAGGGAGCTCGATGAGGCCAAGAAAAGGCATTTACCGTATCTCTCAAGGAAGCCTTGGCATCAAGTGACGTAGTGGCACATAATATTTCAGTTGTATCATTTCCTGCCATAGCATTATTTGATTCAGGAGCTTCACACTCATTTATATCTGCATAATTTATGATACGTATCGGATTAGAGTTTGAGGCATTCCCATAGAGGTTGAATATACTCACTGGTAATAGGATCGTAAGAGTTAGTATAAGGTCTCCAGCATGTCCAATCATAGTGTATGGACATTTATTACCTGCAAAGTTGATCGAGTTTCCTATGGACAACTTTGACGTTATCTTAGGCATGGAATGGCAGAGAGACAGTCATACAATGATAGACTATCATGAGGGTAGAGTGTTGTTTAGAGTCCCCGGTCTAGAGGAGTTTGTGCTTCGTAGAATAGCCGAAGATAAGCATAAAGAAGGAATCATAGCAGTCGCAACAAAAGAGAACCAGATACCCAAAATAGTTGAAGAGTTCATGGACGTCTTTCCCGACGAGTTTCCCGAATTACCCCCAGTTAGAGAGGTAAAGTTATATATAGAGTTGATGCCAGAAACAGAACCAGTATCCCAGAAGGTTTATCCAATATCACCATTAGCGCTTGACCAGTTATATCAATATGTGGAAAAACTGAAGAAGAAAAAGTTTATTCATACCAGTAGATCATCGTAGGGAGCACCAGTGGTATTGGTGAAGAAGAAATATGGATCGATGTGGTTGTGCATTGATTATAGATAGTTGAATACGGTGACAGTGAAGAACACATATCCATTGCCCAGGATTGATAATTTGTTTGACCAATTGAGTGGAGCAAGAGTCTTCTCCAAGATAGATTTGCCATCAGGATATCATCAGGTACGAGTCCGAGAGCAGGATATACCAAAGACAACGTTCAGGTCACGATAAGGGCATTAATAATTCTTAGTTATGCCATTCAGGTTTACCAAGCTCCAGCGGTGTTTATGGATGCCATACTTGGACCAGTTTGTGGTAGTATTTATCGACGACATCCTTGTATATTCTCGCAATGAGTAAGAGCGTGAAGAACATCTCAGGATAGTACTATAAACATTAAGGGAGCATCAAATATATGCGACGCTTAGTAAATACGAGTTTTTGTTGGATCGCATATTATTTCTGGGGCACATTGTTTGCGGAACAGGAGTATCAGTAAATCCTATGAAGCTAGAGGCAGTAGAGAGGTGGCCAGTCCCGAAGATGGTAGCAGAAGTATGAAGTTTTCTTGGATTTTTAGGATACTACAGGAGGTTCGTGATAGACTTTGCAAGGATTTCAGCACTAATAATCCGGTTAACACGCAAAAAGGTTAAGTTTGTATGGTCAACAGAATGCCAGACATAGTTTGAAAATATGAAGAAGAAGTTAATTTATATACCGATTCTTCTAGCAAGCTCCAGAGGATTCACAGTATATTATGATGCATCTGGTAAGGGACTTGGGTGTGTACTGATGCAGCATAAAAAGGTAATAGCTTATGTATCTTGACAGCTTTGAGATCACAAGAAGAACTATCTGACTCACGACTTAGATTTGGTGACAGTAGTATTTGCACTTAAGCTATGGAGGCACTACTTATATGGTGATCGGATAAAGATATTCATAGAGCATAAGATTCTTAAATATGCGTTCATTTAGAAGGACCTGAACATACGGCAGAGGAGGTGGTTAGAGTTGTTAAAATACTACGACCTGGAACTTCAATACCATCCCAACAAGGCTAATGTAGTAGCTGATGTACTTAACAGAAAAGGTGGAGAATTAATATTGACCACTCAGAAGCACATTCTAGAAAACTTAAAGGAGATGGGTATTGAGATAGTATTTCCACATGATGCAGGGGTTTTATCTAGTTTGTAAATACAGTCTACCATAGTAGAGAGAATTAAGGCAGCTCAAGTGGAGGATCCCTAAATACAAAAACTACGGGGAGAATGTGAGTCCGGTCTTCGAAAAGAGGACGATTCAAGCGGATGGGAAGCTAAGGTTTAGGAACCGTCTATATGTACCGAGCGGAGATATTCGATAAGAAGTTATGACTGAAGCACATAGTTCTCAGTATTCTATTCATCCGGAAGACACGAAGATGTACCAAGATATCAAGCAGCACTTTTGGTGGAACGGAAGAAAGAGAGATAGAACGCTTCATATCGCGATGCCTGATATGTCAACAAATAAAGGCCGAACAACAAAGACATACAGGGTTATTGCAACCGCTTTATTTTCCAGAGTGAAAGTGGTAACACATTAAGATAGAATTTGTGACCGGTTTACCTAGATCCCCGACTGGTCGAGATGCAGTTTGGGTGATAGAAGATCGACTCACGAAAGTAACATTTTTTTTCCTTCAGAGTGGGACAGTCAACAGAACAGTTGGCCGATTACATGCAACAAATTATAAGGCAACATGGTATACCAGTAAGCATAGTTTCAGACAGATATACAAGGTTCACTTCTTATTTTTGGAGAAGCTTATACGAGAGATTGGGTAGCTAGTTAAGATTCAGTATGATGTACCACCCCCAGACGGACGGACAATCAGAGAGAACTATTCAGTCCTTGGAGGATATGTTTCGAGCTTGTATTTAGACTTTAGTGGATCTTGGGAGAATCACCTTCACTTGGTTGAATTCTCATATAACAATAGTTATCAAGCCAGGATTCAAATGGCCCCTTTCGAGGCACTATACGGCAGAAAGTGCATATCACTGTTAGCTTGGGATGACATTGAAGAGCAGAAAATATTAGGCCCCGAAATGATCATACAGATAATAGAAGTTGTCAGGCAGATCAGAGAGTGACTTCGGGTTACGCAAAATTGACATCGACATTGGGCAAATCAGCATCGTAGTCCTCTAGAATTTTGTGTCGGCGACCACGTGTTCTTACAGATTTTGTCGACCCGTTGGGTTAATAGATTCGGGGTTTGTATTAAGATTAGTCTATGGTACATTGGTCCGTTCGATATCCTTAAGCGGGTGGGCGATGTGGCTTATCGTCTTGCCCTTCCACCTTTGCTACGTAAGGTATACGATGTATTTTATGTGTCTCAGTTGCGTAGGTATGTCCCGAATCTGAGTCATATCCTCGATCACTCTGAATTAGTCATGGGTACCAACTTATCTTACGAGGAGCAACCCATATCTATTCTGGATCGAAGCGAGAAGGTACTCAAGAACCGGACTATTTCTCTTATCCAGGTTGCCTGGGGCCATCACACTCTTGGTGAATCGACGTGGGAGCGCGACAACGATATTCAGTCTCGGTACCCGCACATGTTCGATTTTGGAGGTATATTTTATCTTATGCCTTTGTATCTTAGATTTCGTGATCAGGTGATCACCTATGTGTTATGATGTTATTGCTTGCATGTGTAGATTTATATCGTGCCAGTCCTGACTTATCTAACTTTACTTGAATTCAAATTTTTAGGACAAAATTTTTCTAACGTGGATAGAGATGTCACTCCCCGATTTTGATATGTGTATTTGGAACGTATTATTTCTTGCTTGCATGATAATTAGGTTGCATGTCATGGAGACTAGACCAATTCTTTGATTTAATTTGGTTTATGGGTTTATTATAAGGATAGGACTTGTTCATGGTTTGAACCAAGGTTCACCCAACCCTACCCATATATATAAGCCAAACCCTTCTCTCTTTCTCTCTCTCTCTCTCTCTCTCTCTCTCTCTCTCTCTCTCTCTCTCTCTTCATTCTTCCATTTCTTTTCTCTCTCTTAAGTTTTCTCTCTCCCTCCATAGGCAAGTATATCTTGCATGAGAAATGGAGAAATCTTTCATATTATTAGTCTATTATGTTTATTATATGATTCTAACCATGTTTAACACTTGTATTTTTGCTTTTGATGGATAAAATTTAGTAGATCTATGTTTTAACTTAGGATTTTTTATGGGTTTCTGGTGTTTTCTTGGTTTTGATCTATTAAAACTTATTGCTTCTGAAAACCAGTTGTACTATATGTTAGAGCTTTTTATTTCAACCATTTTGATTTTTGAATCACTTAATTTGGAGTTAAATTGAAGTTTATATGGCTAAAACAAGTTCTGGACTCATGTTCTTGGACCTGTCCTGACAGGGACGATGAACTGTGCCGCGCGCAGTACGTCGTGCATAGATTTCTGGTCACACGTAGTATGCAGTGCACAAATTTTAAGTCGCGCACAACTTCTTATCGCGCACCCAATCCCTTGTCGGGTGTAGTACGATGTACACTGATTTATAGCCATGCATAGTGTACTACATAAAGATTTTCTATCGTACGCAGTGCACCGCGCACAAAATTTCTTACCGCGCGCAGTGTGACACGCGCATAATCCCTTATCGCGTTCAGTGCGCCATGCACAGATTTTTAGCCTCGTGCAGTGTGTTGTGCACAAATTTTCTGTCGTGCGCACAATTTCTTGTCGAGTGCAGTGCGTCGCACGTACGATCTTTGCCGCGAGTAGTATGCTGCGCACATATTTTTGGCCACGCGCAGTGCCTAGTTTACAGAATCCTTCTCGCGCGTAGTGCGCCTTGATGACCAGAATGACTATTTTTACCTATTTAACTAAATTTTCTATCTAGAATATTGTAAAACTCAAAACATGAAAATTATAGATCTCTGTCTTTTCTTTCCAAATCTTTTTGAATTGCCTCATTTGGAGTCCAGATGAGAAAGTTCTAGTTTTTTAAATTGTGTCAAATCTTGATTATGGAATTTTTATTGTACCTTGTGATCTCATGTGTTGATCTTAAAAATTGCAAGTGGATATGGAATAAGTATAAATATGTGCTAGAAATAACCATGTATTAGACCCGACCATGTAAAGACTTAGACCATGCACCAAGTGGCTATACTACCTATGTGCATGGCATGAACATGTGTTGAACAATGACTTTTCATGAACTAGACTATGTGATAAGTGACTCATCGGCCATGTGCATAACATGAGCTACCTGTACAAGTGATAATAATTCAAGTGACCAACTAGTAAATTTGGTAACCTCGACTCAATTTTTTGTATCCGTACTGATACAATTATTGTATGCTAAGTGTACATGATCTAAATATGCACTGAGGTGCGATATAACGTGTTACGTGTTAAGTGATTTCATGTTTAGGTCGTGCATCGAGAATGCCTCCTATAATTCGTGAACACGTGATACTATATATATTTTTCTCCTGCACGGACATGACATGCGAGTCAAGTACCAAAGCGTGGCTAGGATATTTATTTTTGAATGTTGCATACACGCTCGGGTGAATCCAGACTAAACTTCTGATCCTGATATGGATTCATATCTAGCGTGCCCGTACTCTGTACGACAGCTTAAGGAAAATTTTCATGTGACATCGCCTTGAAATTTTAATATAATATAAGGTTAATTAGGTATAAAAAATATATAGATCATGGGGAGGGAACGGTATCTCAAGATTATGTCAACAAATCTTCTGGAGTCATGCTGGCCACTACAAATATTTTATATCATCTACTTTAGTGGAGTACAGTATCTGACCTATTATAAATATGCCAAGCCATTGTCTCCATATAGGAGCTTTCCAAATAAGGGTAGTTTAGTAATTTGGCCTAATTATTTACCTTTAGAAATATTACTAATTTAGTGTGCAATAAATAATTATTTGATGTCTGTGGTAGTTATTTATTCATTAGAGTATTACGTATTTATTTAGAGATTGTAGTATTTGTTTCTATAGTAGGCCACCCTATTATTCTAGACTTGACAATGGTAAACCAAATTTAGACTTATCATGACAACTAGTAAGCCCAACTTGAATCCAAGCCCATTAGTCCTTCTCACTTATTATTAGGAAGAATTAGTATTAGAGACTTTTTATTATTGTCCAACCTTGATTATATTCATATTTGGATGGAGAGGGGTTTCTTGGGCATTAGACATTACTTGGGAAAGGGAGAGGGGGCCGGCCACCATAAGAGAGAATCCATTTCTCTCTCTCCTCTTTTATTTGCATTCTTTTTCCTCAAATTCTAGATCCCCAATTCCTCATCATTCCCTCCATTGAAATTTTACTCAATTCACCTCCATTTCTCTCTCATTTCATCCCTTAAGAAATATTTGGATCTTGGAGAAGCAAAGAGCACAAGGAGGAGGAACTTTGGTGGAGAAATCAGGTCCGGATCGTATCCATTATATTTTTACTGGGAATCTATCTCCCAATTGGTAAATTCTGATTTTCCTCTCTTTGTAGTTTCTAAAGTATGCACTTGACCACTAGGAATCACCCCATGGCATAGGGCTACCATTAGGAACAACTTCTAGATGTTTTGGTTAAGTATTGTGGTCTCTACATAAGTTTTTATATGTATTTTAGGGAAATTATGAGGTGGGCACACCAAGTGTGTCAAAACACCAATTTAGTCATATTGGACTTAGATCGGGGTTATGATACTAGATACGTGTCCACAAATGGATACGTGTCCACAAATGGATACGTATAGGCCGTATCACGATACGGTGTGATACGGTGTGATACGGAGTCCTATTTTAGGTGTTTTATGCAATTCTCCTTAATTCTTATTCTAGCTAGTTCTAATAATTATTATATTATATATTTGTTATGTGGAAATAGCTATCATAGAGGAAATTGGGTTTTAACACCTCAAATGGATGTGTATCATAGTTCCTTATGAAGTGCTCTATAAGTGTTTGTTGAAATAACTTAGTATGTGTATATATATATATATATATATATATATATATATATATATATATTTATATATATATATATATATATATATGTGTGTGTGTGTGTGTGTGTGTGTGTATGTGTAAGTATGGGTATGTGAGGACTGTCGATGTATTGGCAGTAGATGCAAGGATGAATATGATATCTGGGTAATGCTCGAGACTGTGTATGGTCAGTTGTTGTATCTTGAGTTCAGATTGGGAGAGGCATACCTGTTCCTGAGCGTATCAGTTTATACATTGGAGTATCAAGGTTAGCTGTGTTTTGAGAGTGAGGGATTTTTCCTGTGCGATTGTTTTGGTTGAGAAGTCTACTTCAACTGAATTAGGATCAGCTACTGAACACTAGAGTATGGGAAGTGATCGATTGTCAGTCTTTGTGTGCAGGGTGTATCTGTATGAATCGGGAAAACTACTCGAGGCTAGGTGGATGCTAAGCACTGATACAGTGTGGCAAGTGCACTATCGTGCACTTATTTAACAGAATTTAAAGCTGTAGCAGTTATGGCACCAGTGATGCATAACAAATACCAGGCAAGTTGGGGACTGACACCGTATGGCTAGAGATGGATACATCAGTAGGGAGAGAGGAATATGTTAATATTTGTAACTAGAAATAACAATGAATTAGTTAGTTGTTAAATGTTAGTTGGTGTTATTGTGTTAGATGATAGTAAGTGTTGACAGTTAGTCTTAAGTTGTGTTAGTCTGATTAATTAGTTAGTATAATAGTTAGTATATTAGGAAATAGAGTGAGGTCTCATCTGGGAATTCTTCCCCATTTGAACATCAGTCATGGTGATGGTTGCATCAACATCAACACTACAATATGTAACCATTTTGAGGAATGTTACATGTAGATAGGTACATGAAGCGAGGGTAGACTCGAGCAGGTAATGGGCTTAGTTAGAGCAACATTGTTTACTGGGAATAAGAAAAAGATACTGAAGTCAAGTATGATGATAGTGCAGTTAAGTGTGTTAATATGTTAAGTATAACTTGTTCAACCATGTATCATGGGTATCCTAGAAACTGTTAACAGTTAGTACTTAGTATAGCAGTAGTGTTAGATGTCAGTTACTAGAGGTCAGTTAGTGTAAAGCTATGTTGTTAGCTTAGCTATTATTAGATATCAGTGAATATTAGTGGTACATATTAGCATTAACTAGTTAGTTAGTATGTACTCATGTTTATGGTATCAGCATAGCAGTATAGTGCAGGTCTGGGTAGTAGGGTGGAGTACCCTGTCCTCAAATGGATGTGTATTGCCTACAGTTTCTGGCAGTGACTACAACCTTAGCATACAGTTGGTCGAGGGCAAGGGAAGTCAGGAGTTGGTTGCAAGCAAATTGCAACTAGAGTGATGCAGCATTTTATGTTAGGGTTAGAGCACAGTATTTTGTGCAGGTAAGAATATAGATGAGTTAGCCTTTAAGAGTATCAGTTAGTTAAGACCAGTTACTAAGTTAGTAAGTTAGTTAGTTAATAAGGTTTGACTAGCTAGTATATTTGGTGTTAAACCTAGTATAGCTATAGTTAGCTATTTCTAACTACTAGTTAGGTATTTAGCGAGTTAAGTTATGGGTATCAACTAAGATAGATTTTAATAGATAATTTGTAACCATTTAGACTAATTACCTTGTACACCTGGAAATAGTCTAGGAGCATGCATTTTACTCTGTTACCCTCATTACACCCATATTGACATGACATCCATATCTAGGTGTGTGTGACACCAGCTCAGACACCAGTAACATCTTTTGCTCTAGACAGAGGTGAGTACATCTCCAGTGGTTTTCTTATTTGATCGTTCTATGATATTTGCTTTTAGTATTGCTTTATTTAATTCCTGACACGATGGTATACATGGATTGGTACACCTTGGATTCATGTCATAAGATTTTCTCATTCGTGATCATCTACTTCGTGACTATATGACGATTAGACCATGATCGATATGCATGATATTACAGACAGGGCATAGTGATACTGTATCAAAATGTGTCAAGATTTGGATCTGTGTACTAATCGGGGGTTGGGGAAATATTAGTGGATATGTGATCACACCTTTCATATCATATTATATTTATGTGATACCCCATGATAGCTAGTGGACCATGCAACACACATGTAGTCATGCTAGTTTTCCTTTATGGTTATAGACCGTGCTAGGCCCAAACCAATCACATATCTGGCTAATGTTTCAAGGCACAAGCTTAGTGTTACATTTTCTCATTTCAGTTCATTACTTGATGATTCCTTGTTTAGTTGTTTTTAGTGTATCTCCATTATTTCCCTGATATATCTTTACCGTGCTTAGTTATATTCTAGATATTTTTTATTACTTATTGTCTTTACTATTGTTGTTTCATTATTTCTATCAATTAATAGAATTACTATTGGGTTGTATTCACTCATTTCCTGATTGGATATATTTTTTAGATGATTCATTTGGGGACTGGTGTCCTACGTACTATGTACCGCAGGAGGTTGATCTAGTTGAGCCAGTTAGGCAGGGGAGCCCGAAGAGCCACTTATTGTAATACCAACAATAGTAGATGCTTAGACTTTCCATGAGTTGTATTTGACTAGTAGACTTATATGGCATATATTTTATTTCTGAGACTTATGATGAGTTTAGACTTGTTGACTCTTGTTTTGTTCTGCTCCTATTCCATTATCGTGTTATTCTTCCTCTAGTTTGATTTTGTGATTGAGTATTGATTATATTTTGCATGTTATTGTATTATTTTTCCATTGGGAATTGAGATGGCATAACAAGTACCTTATATCTTGTGTGAGATATTACATTATATTGTTGACCTAGAACAGCGTTCTACATCATTCTTACGACATAGGCTGGGCGTGGTTCATCACTCGTGCCCTTATTTTGGGTGCGGGTCATGACACACTAATACCGGAATTTAGCGCAGTGGCCCTATGGGGAACTGGTATAATTCATGAAGTGCGTGTATAATAATTTATTGGCTCGGTTAGCCTATGTTCGGCAATGGCGTGATCTAAGGATTCCTATTATACATTATTTCTAAGATAGCCACAGACTCCATTACAGCAAGCCATACAAGGGATTGGTCATTATATAACTTGGACTTGGTTGTGACTGTATTATTCTGTTAGTAGACTAGGGACATGGACTATCAAAGTGTGATGGTTCAACCATTGTCCTTGTTTGGTTGTAGGGTTTGGCCATTGTGCTAGGATAGGTTGTGGACCAAAACTACGACACATAACATATATATATATATATATATACCTATATATTATTTAGGTTTTTTTCTCTATTCGTGCCTCCTTTTTGGTACTTGCTATTTTGAATCTAACCCCACTAGTTTTGCATGGCCAAGTTTCAATCTAGCACCCGAGGATCCAGCGTACTTTCCTCCGACTCATGGCGCACAACAGGAACATGGCCGCCGAGGATAACTAGTAGGTTTTCTTCTTCCCTGCTCGTCATTGTACATTCTACCATTTTTGGGTATTTAGCCACCGGTAACTGTTAGTCGACATGTACGGACATTTAATTTCCTCTTCATGACTGTATATAAATCAGGCTGTAGCTGTAATATTGTTATGTACTTTTGTTACTCAAACAACTTCATATTTTTTACAGCTGATCTCCAGAACATTTTGAGAAAGCATTTGGGATGTCTTATTACTTTCTCATAAATGCTCTATGATTTATGTTTCTTGTTTGATTGATTGAGATATAGATGTTCGTGTGACCCTAAGTGACCTGATTGTAGCTTGCACCCCCTTGTCTAGTTACAGTCGTAATCACCATATGACATATAGTACCTTGTACGGGGTAGCTGGCCATGTCTGTCTTCGTATTTTGGTACTTGGCATGAGAATGTTTTAGTAGTGGCCCATGAAGGTCTGTTCTTCAGACTTGTGGGGTGTCATGGTCATAGGAGTCTCAATCAAACATGATTCTTCTTAAAATTTCTGAATTCGTCTTCTTCGATACTCAGCTTGAATTATCCAGCTGGTTTCTTTTTGTTCCTTATCGTCCTGTACTTGATGTTTCTTGTGCTTTTTTTAGGGTTTCCTCTCCCCCAGATACTACAACAACAAGAGAGGCAGAGTTGCCAGTAGAACGAGATCATGTAGAACCTCATACAGGGATTCAAGTTGAGCCCATGATAGATGCGATAGAGC
The DNA here is from genome assembly GCA_036927795.1 of Iris macrosiphon. NCBI lineage: Eukaryota > Viridiplantae > Streptophyta > Magnoliopsida > Asparagales > Iridaceae > Iris > Iris macrosiphon. The sequence continues at coordinate 122,774,675 of JAYESA010000002.1, forward strand.
AACGGGCTCCAGATATTCCACTACCCCCAGTAGTACCGACAGTACAAAATACCCCGACCTTGCTAGAGGTTATCTGGGGAATGTTGGATGTCCAACAGCCCCAGATGGTGATACAGCAATATCAGCAAAAACAACAGCGTCGAGGAGCACCGACAGGTTGCACATATTGTGGCAGGGGAGGTCATACCCGAGATATTTTTTAGGCAGCAAATGGACTATGCGTGAGGTGTGGAGGACCTAATAATAGGGTTGCCACTTGCCCATTAATATAGAGGCCAGGAGGGCCAGTACAACAGTTTTTTGCATTGCCAACTCCAAAGGCAGTACAGCAAGGAGGACCAACAGTAGCGGTGCGACCCTTAGCTCAGCGCCGGTTGCCGAAGTAGGCTCAATTATATCAACAAAAATAATAGCAGAATCAGCAAGGACCGCAACAACAACACCAGTGAAGACAGCAACAGGGAGCTCGACAAGGCCAAGGGGATGCATTTACCTTATCTCTCGAGGAAGCCTTGGCATCTAGTGACGTAGTGGCAGGTAATGTTTCAGTTTTATCCTTTTTTACCATAGCATTATTTGATTCATGAGCTTCACACTCATTTATATCTGTATAATTTTTGACACTTATCGAATTCGAGTTTGAGGCATTGCCAGAGAGGTTGAATATACTCACTAGTAATTGGATCGTAGGAGTTAGTAGGATGTGCCTAGCATGTTCAGTCGTAGTGTGTGGATATTTATTACCTACGAAGTTGATCGAGTTCCCTATGGGCAACTTTGACGTTATCCTAGGCATGGACTGATTGAAAGATAGTCATACAGCGATAGACTTTCGTGAGGGTAGAGTATTATTTAGAGACCCTGGTCTAAAGGAGTTTGTCTTTAGCAGAATAGCCGAAGATCAGCATAAGGAAAGAATTGTAGCAGTAGCAATAGAAGAGGACCAGATACCCAAAATAGCTGAAGAGTTCATGGACGTCTTTCCCTACGAGCTTCCCGAATTACCTTCAGTTAGAGAGGTAGAGTTCTGTATATAGTTGATGTCAGGAACAGAACCAGTATCCCAGAAGGTTTATCCAATGCAACCATCAAAGCTTGGCCAGTTATATCAATACGTGGAAGAACTGAAGGCGAAAAAGTTAATTCGGACCAGTGGATCACCATGGGGGGCACTAGTGGTATTGGTGAAGAAGAAAGATGGGTCAACGCAGTTGTGGATTAATTATAAATAGTTGAATACGGTGACAGTGAAGAACAAGTATCCATTGCCCAGGATTGATAATTTGTTTAACTAATTGAGTAGAGCAAGTCTTATCCAAGATAGATTTGCGATCAGGATATCATTAGGTGCGAGTCCGGGAGCAGGATATACCAAAGACAGCTTACAGGTCACGATATGGGCCTTACAAATTCTTAGTTATGTCATTCGGGTTGACCAATGCTCCAGTGGTGTTTATGGATTTGATGAACCGCATCTTCATGTCATACTTGGACCAGTTTGTGGTAATATTTATCGACAACATTCTTGTATATTCTCGTATTGTGAAAGAGCATGAAGAACATCTCAGGATAGTACTACAAACTTTAAGGGATCGTCAACAATATGTGAAGCTTAGTATATATGAGTTTTGGATGGATAGCATATTATTTTTGGGGCATATTACTTCCGGAGCAGGAGTGTTAGTAGATCCCAAGAAGGTAAAGGCAATAGAGAATTGGCCAGTCCTGAAGACGGTAGCAGAAGTACAGAGTTTTCTTTGATTGGCATGATACTACAGGAGGTTCGTGGCAGATTTTACAAGGATTTTAGCACCAATAATGTAAACCCCCTCACCCAAAATAAGGTCTACTTGGCATAGATAAAGAAACTAGGGCTAGTTTGAATCCAAATAGAAAGAAAACACGGTATTTATTTAATTTTGTATTGTTTATGACACGTAGTGCACCTTATCGTTGCTTCGATAATTGGAGCACTACACTAGCTATTGCCTTCATACAAACTTTACAACTTTGTCCTAGACGTGCCCGCCTACCATTCTGATCTTGGTGTAACTTATAATTATGCTCTTTTGTGCTACATTTTAGTCGCACAATATTTGTCGCAGACGTTATTAATTAATTCTAAATAATTCCAACTTTGTACCCCTGTGCGTTCCAGTTGAAATTGGAGACACAATCTTGACCCGTTTTGTGCAACCCAAATTTTATTAATATTCTGCACTGAATCCTCTATGTCTATGACACTTGTGTCCCACCTAATTTTATTCCCATGTACTTCTAATTAATTCTAGAATATCATGCGCACTAATTTTAATTAATTTAAATCTAATTTCTGTCTTTGTGCAATTTTCTAATTTTTGGGCACTTTTACGCAAAAGTGCATTGAGGTGTCCACGCCATTAGATAATATATAAAGAAATCCATTTTTTCCCTTCATATGAATTTTTTGGTAAAATTTTTGGAATGTGCAACGCACAAACATCGGCCCTATTTAAATCTATCCTTGCATTTTAAATAATGCTATTATGGCCCTCCAAACACCCTCATATGAGCCCAAGGCCCAATCCCAAGGAGTGTTGACCAAGCCCTAATCCTAGGTCAACCCCCAAACCTAAAAATTCTACATGTATAAAATCACATTTCTTTTAGTTTTTCCCAAAACCAAAACCCAAAGGGATCACACAGCCGACCCCCTTTTACTATTCACCTCCCCCCAACCTCCGCCTGAACTTGCCGGAGACCCGCCGACCTCAGCCGAGACTCGCCGGAGTAGCACCCGCATCCTCCGTGCCCTCGCCTGACTCCTTCACACGATGACCAACCCGCCGCCTAAGCCCTCCTCCGCGTGCACAACCGACCTCCTCTTCTCTTCTTCTTCGATGACCACCCGCACGAGCCTCCCCTCGACTCATCCCCGCAGCCGCTGCAAACCTTCCTCCGTCGACGGGACAGCACGCCACCACCACCGAATCTTCCCCCTCTTCCTCCTCCGCCTGAACGACCCAGACTTGCCTCGACACGACTCGCCGGACCTCCACAACCCGAGCCTCCTCTTCTTTTTTTTCTTTCCTGCTGCTCACCATTACCACCTTCTCCCTCTCTTCTCCGGCCAACTGAACGTCGCCGGACCTGACCTCCGTCCCCCTCTACCACCTGCATGACCCCATCTCCGGTCATCTCCCCTGTCCACCTCTTCCTTCCTCCCCGACCTCGACAGCAACTCCAACCTCCAGCAGCCTGCAGCCTCACCGGAGCATAACCCAAACTCCTCCCCTTTCCTCCCTGCTCGTCTCTACTATGGCCGGACCTCCCCTGGCCGAACTTCGGTTATCTCATCATCGACACCATCACCATCGCATCATCGTCATCATCATCATCTCATCATCAACCTATCATCATACTCATCATCATCTTCACCATGAATATATCATCATCATCACCAACACCAACCCTAATCACTTTTTCATTATCCACATCATCATCATCCTCGTTATTGTCGTCGCCAACAACGTCATCATCATCATCCTAGTCATCATCATCATCGTCCTCGTCATCTCCATCATGTAATCATCATCGTCACCTCCCATCATCTTCACAATCATCACCATTATTATCATTATTATTACCTCCATCGTAACCCTCACCGTCATTATTGACATCATCGTTATCATCGTCGTTAACTTCGTCATCGTCATCCACATTATTGCTATCATCATCATTGTCGTCATTGTCAACCTTATCGTCGTCACCGTCATTCCCGTGTGCGTACCCCGAGGATCGATTGGATTATCTGTGCGACTTCAGGAGCAGATTATTGACACTACACAGCTTCCTTGCCCGGCAAGTATACCTTGCCTTTGTTGTACTGTTTAAACTCAATTATATTGTTAGTTGCATGTTTATTATTTTAGACTATATAACTGTGCGCGTCTGAGAAGACTCGGGTGCAGTCAACGAATGCGTTAACTTTAGGACTTATGTCTGACCTAGTGTCTAGTAGACCCACCTAAAGTTGCGGAGTTATTGGTATGACTCCCCAGACCTTGACATATTTCTTACACGTGTTGTGAGTCTCATGTAGGGCACGGACTTGCATATATAGTTAGCCACCTATATGTGTAGTCGTGCTACGGATAGGGTGTAACCACTAATAGTGATGCATGTTAGAAGACTTAGCAGTTATTATTAGGCGGAGCACAGACTATCGTGGTACGATGGTCCAATCCTTGTCCTTGTTTGGTTGTAAGATTGGGCTATTGTTCTAACGATAGACCATGAGCCACAGTTACGATGCCTCGGCGTAGTAGCTAAGCGTATTGTGGATACTACATGCATAGATCATTGGGCGGGGAGGACAACTAGTAGGCGTATGGGACACCCACTTCCTCTATGCAGATTCCACACTCGACGGAGAGATATGGATGTTATATACTATGCAGATTCCCCGTTCTTCGGAGCGGTAGGATGTTATTATATTATATTACGCCCTTGTATTGGGGGCATATGTGGCATATACTAGCCAGTTATTATGATTGGTGAATTACGTCAGCATATGTCTAGCCTACACTCTCTCATATACTCAAAGTTGTCCTCAAATTTGCATTCACTTAGATGGTTAGCGCACCCCTTTTATTTATTTAGTATTTACTTTATGGCATGCTTCTATGTATCTTGTTACGTCCCTCTGAGGACCTGGTCCCTTTCCTGGTGTAGATGTTCATGAGTATTCGCAGGAGCACAGATCCGGACTGGTTACTTATATTCCGTGCAGATCTTCTCTTCGAGTCTCAGTGGCTGGTAGTTGTTGTACTTACATTGTATTTTTCTTGTTTATTTTATATTCTAAATTCGGCAGTGGATTTGTTTCTATTCGATTGTCGTCTTTAGATACTTTATATTGAGATCTAGTCTCATAGATACTAGTCATTTATTTATTTGATTTCCGTGGATAAGCTTAGATTATACCCTATGATTTATGATAGTTTATACCACTTGTGGATTTGATATTCATAATACAGCGTACGCAGGTGTTATAGTTTCCATACATTGGAGTTGCCATATCCATGAGCCTGGCATGCTGACGTGTCCTAGTCATACGTATTTTGGGACTGGGGCGTGACATATTTTTAGTAGTGGCCCATACAGGTCAAGAGAATATTGTCTCGGTTACGTTACTGTACCGAGCAAGCCTACACCTATGATTCGAGTATAGGATCTCATCCACAATTGACTATGACTTATCTTCCTTCCAATCTATTCTATTTGAATAGCTGCATCCTGCTTGATTCATGTGCTCCCCTAATAGTTTCTTGTGTATAGCCTTCTCCTAGAAGTTAGAAGTCCCTGTTGTTAGATAATAAGTAGGGTAACCTTCCTATTAAGAGTACAACTAGGATAATAACACATCACTGAGTTAGAATACTTAATAAACCCTAGCAACCCTTACTCATAGAATGATTGACCGTTATCCCTTGATAATTAGGGATGACTTGAGAGTAGTATAGACACAACTAGAGTGAGTTATAAATTCAACCATATTGGTCGACCCTAGCATTAAGGGACCAATAGAAATCCAAGGTTGAATATTAGGACCAAAACTTAGCTTTTATAGCAAAATAGCATTATAGGACTGTAAAGTTAGGTTCTTGTCCTGATACTAGCAGACAGTACTTTAGGAAGCCAGGAGGAACGAATATAATATTTTCCTCAATGAAACCTCGAGCACAGATATTAGTAAAGCACCTCCCCCTTAGGAAACCATGATATTATCTAGAGTCCCTCTATTTTAATTGCCTATCTTGCTCCTCTGTAACCTTAGCGCTCGCTATTAGTGAGACAACTAAATTTCTTTTCTTCATCTTTCAACTCGTGCCACATAACTCTTATGATTGTAGGCCAAATGAATTCTTTATGTTAGGATATATAGTTTGCTAGGATTATAGTTGTTACTCTTGAATTTTTAATTATAAGATTAGTATTTAGAACTTGATAGTTGAGCATTCCTTTAGATTATAATTTTATGGTCATACCTTAGTTTCAAATCACGTGATTGTACCCCCACCCCGATACGAGTTATATCCTCTTTCCCCTTGAGGCCAGTAACTTTTCCATTCTTACTATTGACACATGTTCTATGAGCACTATGATTAAGACTTAGGGTGACCATTACATATATAATGTAATAGGATACCCTAACTGTCATGAGCCACACCCGGTATAGGGGTACGAGAGCATGGGTACGTCCAGCCTATACCGCAGCATCGGCGGTAGAATACTGTCTAGGTCATGTAACTATCTAACCAATCTTACGTGAATATTCGACTCCATAAGGAGACATGGATATCACAACATAATGCTAAAAATACTCAATCACATAAGCTAAAGCACGATAAGATATTGAAGCAAGCAAAGAAATACAAGACAAGTCTAACGACAAAAATAGCCATACCTGCAATCAGTAACATCCAATCCCCAAGTGTGTCGGAAACAAGTCCACTAAGGTCACAGTCTGGAAAATATATCCAGTCAGGATTGGAACGAAATACACCTCTAACAGCAGTTCCACATATATTGATAAAAATCTATAGCACAGTGTAAAGAAATACAAGACAGATAGGAATACTGGCAATAAGAAATACTGACGAGCATGGATGTACTAGAAATAGAAATACTGAAATAAATAGAATACTGGAGCATGTTATCATTAGTGTACATCTAGCAATAAAATAGAAATACAAGTACACGCAAGAACAATAAATTGGTATATAAGTGTGTACAAGAATAGTAACTGGAACATGTGGGGATGCTAGATCAATACACTAGAGATACATGTCAAGAATCATCTAAGTGTGTGAAATATCAGCATATCATGTGTTCGGCTTGGGATTGAAGAAACTTATTATATTAGTTAGCGATCATCCGAGAGGTCAGGCTAATCCATCCGGATAGCTATGATGCGAGTAATAGTCAGGCTAACCATATGTAACAGTGATGAAGCATGTAATGGTAAGGCTGCACCGACGTGAGGCGTGGGTGAGCTATGATGCATGTAAGATTAGGTATGATCACATAAACTACTAATATTTCCCCGTTTTCCCCCAGCTAGCACGATGGATTCCCGATCACGACTCCTCGTGACAGGTCTCAATGATACCAACTCGTGTAAAGAACAGTGTCAGAGTCATGTATGCTATACAACAAGAGTTATAAAAATAATCAACATAAGGGAAACTGTCAGAGAATGTACTCGCCTTGGGTCCTTAGCTGTCAATACCAATATCATGTTCCAGCGTATCGCCTGGATGATCCAACAGTCCTATAGATATATCATAAAATAATACAACACTGCATCAGATGCTATACTAACACATAATCAAAAACATCAAACTCAGGGGCTATGCCAGGTAGGGCACTAGTCAACAAGGGTTAAGTGCGTCAAGTTGCACGGGCGTCACGTCTGTGATTGGTGGGCAAGACAGACGATCAAAACGGTACGGGGCTTGCCAATACGTCAGTGTACGTGTGGCAATCTGCTAGCGGTTCACAGGGTCATAGGTCAGGTGTAGTTACGGGGTATCCGTACTTACACTCGGTCATCTAGTACCTATATATACATATTATACATATTACTACTAACATATTCATTAATGTTCATTTGGTACGAAAATAGCTATGTGTATTTATATATATTTTAAGTAAAATTAATACTGTATGTTTAATTATAAAATATCCACTAGGACATACTTTATACAAGATATATATATATATACCAAATACATTTATATTTATATATATACAACCACCAAAGTTTTATATATATACTAAAGAATATATATGTACTAAATATATATATATACAAATCTTAATACATATACCATAAATACGTATGTATGTACGTACATATATGCCAGTATAAATTATATATATGCTATATTTATATATTTACCAAAATACATTTTATCAAACATATACTATGTATATGTATATGTATATATATATATATATATATATATATATATATATATATATATACATTTATATACCACATAAATATACTTTTATACCAAAAATACATACATACATATATATATATATATATATATATATATATATATATATATATATATATATATATATAGATATAGATATATATATATATATATATACCAAAAATACGTATTATTATACGTACTAAAATATATATTAATACTAATACATAGAATACAAATATATAACCAAATTAGAGAATATACGATATATATATGTAAACACGTATATGAATACGTATATACTAATAGATACCCATACACATTACATATACTATATATATATGTATACATGCAAACCAATACATACATATATACCTACATACGTACACGAGGGGGGATCGTACCTGCGCACGACGATGGCAAAGACGTCGACGACGAGCTGCTAATGATGGTGGACGAGCCGCTGATGATGGTCGACGACGTGCTGCTGATGATGGTCAACGACGAGCTGCTGGTGATGGTCGACGATGACTCGATATGGGGGTGGTGACGGCTCGGGGAAGTCGGAGAAGAGGCTGGAGAAGTGTCGACTCGGATGGGGACCGCCGGGCATAATCGCCGGAGGGATCAGTTGGTTCTGGTGGGAGAGTGAGGCTGGAATGGAGGACGGTTCTGTGCCGGAGTACAACGCCGGAGGAGATGACTAGCTAGGAGGAAGAGGAGCGGGGACAGGCTGCACTGCCGGGCCGAAGATGAGGGAGTCGGGTGGAGCTACGCCGGAGAGGGAGGATGTTCGTGGTGGGGTGAGGCTGCTGCAGTGGGCCGGTGGAGGAGTACAGCAGCAGCCAGAGGAGATGACTAGAACGGGGTGGGGACAGCTCGACGGGCCGGAGTTGAGTAGAGGGAGTCGGGTGCACAGCCGGGGAAGGTGGCCGGAGTACCCGGGGACAGTGGGGATGGTGGAGATGATGGTGATAGTTGATGATGATGGTGGTGGTTCGGTCACTAGTCGGGCTTTGCCGGAGTCCAGCAGCGGGGAGCTCGGTGTAGGGAGGAGGGGAGCTTCGCCGGAGAAGCAGACTGGGGTCGGTCTCGGGGAACAGTGGCTCGCCGGAGCTCAATGGCCGGTCGGGTTGGCTGGGTATAGGGTTTAGGTTTAGGTGTTGGTGATGGTGGTTTATTTTGTGAATAAATAGGAAGGGAGAGGTTGGGTTTTTGTATGTGGGAGGTGAGGTGACTCCTTAGAAATTAGGGCTGGCCAACCTAGGGATGGGGTGCTTTGGGAAGAGTGTTGAGGGAACATGTAAGGGGGTTGTGTGGTGGGGATGGCTCCATTTAAAATGGAAGGCCTAGATTCAACATGAATAAAAATACAACAAAAAGGAGGGAGAGATTAGGTTGACTAGTCAAGATAGGGGGTTGGTTTCCTTCATTTGGGTTAAACCAATAGGATGGTGACACATCATTGCAATTTTGTAATTAAGTCCCCAACAAATGGAAAATTACACAGAAATGGGTTTCTGAATTAATTAATTAAAATTAGATACACTTGGCGTTCTAAAATTAATTAGGAATACATGGGGCCAAAATTAGGTCGGGTCATCAATATCATTAATGAAGAAGACTCAGAACAGAATATTACCCTTTGTGCCGAACAAAAAATGGGTCGAGGTTGTCCCCAATTTCGATTGGAACGCACAACGATACATAGTCAGAATTTATTTAGAATTTAAATAAACGTCCGCGACGATTTTTGTGCGGCTAAAATGAAGCACAAGAGAGCATAATTATGAGTTACAAAAAAAGACATAATGGAAGGCGGGCATGTCTAGGGCAGGGTTGTAAAATTTATTGGATGGAAAAAGCCAGGTAGCGCCCCAAATATCGAAGCAACGACAATGCGCAATAATTAAATAAATTACGGTAATTAATTATGACATTGAATAATTAAATTCTAAATAAACGATTAAATACATAATCCCTATAATTCTGTCAGGTGTTCGTGGGCCTCTAGGTCAAGTCTACCAGCTCAAACATTAAGAACACAGTATATAATAATAATATTTAATTACACATCTCACGAACTTATTTAATTTAAATATACCTATAATGAAATCATTTAACATAAATATTAATAGTTTATAAAAAGTCGAAAATACCCCTGTTTTCAGAATGTGGTAGTGACAAGTCTACCCTCCTTAAAAGAATTTCGTCCTCAAAATTTAAAATCCTCAATAGTAGTATTTACTCATACACATTATTATTTTCCATCAAAATTAAATTCATCAATTCACAAAATTCGGGAAGTAATCCACATCGTCATTTCATAATTTTCAAAGTTCTGAAATTATTGGATTTCTGAAAATCCTCAAATTTAATCATTCTCTATTTTCCTCACAATTTCCTCCGAATTTTTAAGTTAATTAAATACTCGAAATTTGATATCTATTCCTCAATTTTAATTTTAATCAATGCACATATAAAAATTGAATCTCGTCCCAAAAGTCTGAATCCAAACACTAATCCATCGATGATCTTATTCTTCAGTTCTATTTTTCCTCAAAATACTCAACAATGTGACACTTATGGATCCTTCAAATGCAACGTCCACAATATAAAAATTTTAAAAATTCATAACGTGCGGTCAAATAAATATAATGACAATCTCCTAAATTTTCTCAAGTTTTTAATAATAGATATATCATAATCAATAATCATCAATCCTACCATATAATTTTTTTTTTACCTCTCATTTAAATTAATAATTATCCTCGAATTTTAATGATAATTTAATCACATCTCAATCTTGATAAAATCGATGATTCATCAACTCTGCCATATTAAATCCTTAACTCTTTGTGCTTATCTTCCAAAATTTTTAGCATCTCGTTTCTCTTGTCAAGTCATAACCTCTTCATAAATCTACTATGGTCAAACCCTAATAATCATGGTCTAAGAAAATTCTACCTACAGCCATGCAATCTAAGAAAATATGTACGGTCATGTGTCTTTTGTCATGGTATTGCAGTCTCTGTCAGGGTGTACTACTAACTACATTCTAACAAGAAAATCACGAATACAAGCCACGGTACTAGGGAATCAATCAATCAGAATATGAAAACAAACATGAGAAAAAGAAGAAACCTGCTAACATATTTCTTGCAGTATCTCCTATCTCTAACAAACACTTAACTCTGGCACATTCACTAACTAATTTCTATTCCTGTACACTGGTACCCATATCAACTAATCATTAATCCACAAGATTCATGAATACATCCATATTGCACACACCTGTCTATTAATACCAAAATCTTATACCAAGAACCTCTAACACAATCATAGGTCAAATGATGTATGTAAAGTTTGATACCTCTATCTCTTTAGGTACCACACTCTACTACAAGTACACCCGCTACTAGTTCTTGTTCCTACTACAACTGTTCATACTAGTTGTACTTATTACTCCAGTGCACACCAAGTGCAACACATCATTCTAAATACTGTTCTCCCTAATACAACTCTAGATGGACACCCAAGTCTGTTTGCAGTGCCATCTCAATCATGCCCAAGTCAATAGATCCTTACGTATGCACTTCATCCACTCATATACTAATATATTTTTCTTACCCACCGTAAAAATTTTAATCCTCAAAATGAGATCATCAAAGCTTAACTCCTCGAACGATTTAAAATAAAATGCATATACTTCCTCAAAAGTCAGATACTCAACATCGAAATAAAATCTTAATCACTTCTAAAATCTTTATAGATTGACTATGTTTATTGAATCAAATTTGAATCCTCAACATTTTAACAACATAAAATCTCAACTCCTTAAAATTCTCAAAAATCTCAATTTATTTCCACTCTTGAAACGATAAAATTAAATCCACAAGTACACATATATAAATATTCATGGTCTCTAATGCTCAAGGTGCACACTAATACACCAATCTAATTATCATCACTTGAAGTACTTACTGTTACTAGCACCATTTTCAATAATCCTCGATATAGAAACATTAATACTCTTGGCATGGTAACACTAACTTCATTATTAGCTCACCTCATCACACTTATTAGAACTCACGATTTTTTGCACCTTCTATAACTTCACTTTACTCTCATGGGCAAGTATTTGGTTCCTCATCTCGATTGATGTATGTGTATTTCCTTTTAATCTTTTACAGCCTGTTAAACTAATCTGTGATATGCTTCACCATTTTCATTACCAATTTCGATATTTCTCTACTCATGACATCTTATCATAGCTCTTCATGCATATATATATTTCTTTCTTTTAACACACCCGATATCAATTATCAAAGTGAACATCATGCTCCATTAATCCTTAACACAATTCTTGGATACTTAATTGTTTACATATATCATCCAATCATGATCATGATTATCCAGGACGGGTATGTTGGCTCTGATACTAACTCTTGGAACTATCACTGATACTCTATACTCTCTTTCTACTTATAGTACCAATACTAACCATAATAACACATATAATAGAACTATTGCTATGAGGCACTATGCTATAGGTTAACTCTAGATTAAGGCCTACTGCTCACATGTTCAACTAGAAAACACTTACAACTCACAAGCAATACTCAGTCAATACTAATACAGACATAATTACAAGTCACTAACTATCATACTAACAAGGAATCCTCAAGGAAAATAAGCTCAAAAGGAACCGGATCAAGGACTAAAGATATTCTACTGCTAGCAACCAAAATGACGATGGAAATAAAGTCCTGTAATAACAGAAATAGATAAGTGTTGAGATGATACTTTAAGAACCAAATTTAAGATATAACCTGATAATCATACACGTTTGTCCGAAATCATGACACTCAGAATCTTCGCCACGCCAGTAAGCATAGGTGCGATAAACGACAGGTTTCGTAACTAAAGTATGCAACCCTATAATCACGTCATCTAGAATCTTCGCCACGCCAACCGGTATGGCTGCGAGAGACTCTAAGTTTCATAACTATAGTATGTACATCCAAGTCTGGTTCCTACGTTCTCGTCCCGGCAGCTAGTATGGCTGCGATAAACTCTAGGTTCCATAACCAAAGTACACGTTTTACCTTTCTCACTGTCCTCATCAACATATGTCATCAGATGATACCGTAAAGTTTAGTCCGTAAAATTTATCTCGAAAAAAATTAAAACTCAACAACGACACCAAGAGTTGAAATTCAACAACTGGTCAACAAGAATCAAACTCATCAATGACACCAAGATTTTAAATTCAACAAATGGTCAACAAGAATCAAACTCATCAATGACACCAAGATTTTAATTTAATAACTGCTCAACAAGAATTAAGTTCAGTAACAACAAGCGAGAGCGGATGGAAACAAGAAAAAAGATTTGAATTGGAAATTGTAATAACATTCTCAAGGGGTCATCCCAGGAATCTCTCAAGAATTTTGTGATTGAGTATCCTCTCTCATTCTAGTATCCTATGTCCTATATTCTATAGCAGGCACGCAGTAGTACAACTATGACATCGCACTACTATGACATCGTACAACTTGCGAAGTCTGACCTGCATGGGCCACCACTAAAAATGTGTCACGACCCGCACCCGGTATAGGGGTACGAGAGCGAGGGTATGTCCAGCCTACGCCATAGCATCGGCGGTAGAACGCTGTCTAGGTCATGTAACTATCTAACCAATCTCACGTGAATATCCGACTCCATAAGAAGACATGGATATCACAACATAATGCTAAAAATACTCAATCACATAAGCTAAAGCACGATAAGATATTGAAGCAAGCAAAGAAATACAAGACAAGTCTAACGACAAAAATAGCCATACCTGCAATCAGTAACATCCAATCCCCAAGTGTGTCAGAAACAAGTCCACTAAGGTCACAGTCTGGAAAATATATCCAGTCAGGATTGGAACGAAATACACCTCTAACACCAGTTCCACATATATTGATAAAAATCTATAGCACAGTGTAAAGAAATACAAGACAGATAAGAATACTGGCAATAAGAAATACTGACGAGCATGAATGTACTGGAAATAAAAATACTAAAATAAATGGAATACTGGAGCATGTCATCATCAGTGTACATCTAGCAATAAAATAGAAATACAAGTACACGTAAGAACAATGAATTGGTATATAAGTGTGTACAAGAATAGTAACTGGAACATGTGGGGATGCTAGATCAATACACTAGAGATACATGTCAAGAATCATCTAACTAAGTGTGTGAAATATCAGCATATCATGTGATCGGCTTGGGACTGAAGAAACTTATTACATTGGTTAGCGATCATCCCAGAGGTCAGGCTAATCCATCTGAAAAGCTATGATGCGAGTAATAGTCAGGCTAACCATATGTAACAGTGATGAAGCATGTAATGGTAAGGCTGCACCGACGTGAGGCGTGGGTAAGCTATTATGCATGTAAGATTGGGTATGATCACATAAACTACTAATATTTCCCCGTTTTCCCCCAGCTAGCACGATGGATTCCCGATCACGACTCCTCGTGATAGGTCTCAATGATACCAACTCGTGTAAAGAACAGTGTCAGAGTCATGTATGCTATACAACAAGAGTTATAGAAATAATCAACATAAGGGAAACTGTCAGAGAATGTACTCGCCTTGGCTCCTTAGCTGTCAATACCAATGTCCTGTTCCAGCGTATCGCCTGGATGATCCAACAGTCCTATAGACATATCATAAAATAATACAACACTGTATCAGATGCTACACTAACACATAATCAAAAACATCAAACTCAGGGGCTATGCCAGGTAGGGCACTAGTCAACTAGGGTTAAGTGCGTCAAGTTGAACGGGCGTCGCGTCTGTGATTGCTGGGCAAGACAGACAATCAAAACGGTATAGGGCTTGCCAATACGTCAGTGTACGTGTGGCAATCTGCTAGCGGTTCACAGGGTCATAGGTCAGGTGTAGTTACGGGGTATCCGTATTTATACTCGGTCATCTAGTACCTATATATACATATTACTTCTAACATATTCATTAATGTTCATTTGGTACAAAAATAGCTATGTGTATTTATATATATTTTAAGTAAAATTAATATTGTATGTTTAATTATAAAATATCCACTAGGACATACTTTATACAAGATATATATATATACCAAATACATTTACATTTATATATACAACCACCAAAGTTTTATATATATACTAAAGAATATATATGTACTAAATATATCTATATATATACAAATCTTAATACATATACCATAAATACGTATGTATGTACGTACATATATGCCAATATAAATTATATATATGCTACATTTATATATTTACCAAAATACATTTTATCAAACATATACTATGTATATGTATATGTATATATATATACATTTATATACCACATAAATATACTTTTATACCAAAAATACATACATATATATATATATATATATAGATATATATATATACCAAAAATACGTATTAACATACGTACTAAAATATGTATTAATACTAATACATAGAATACAAATATATAACCAAATTAGAGAATATACGATATATATATGTAAACACGTATATGAATATCTATATACTAATAGATACCCATATACATTACATATACTATATATATATGTATACATGGAAACCAATACATACATATATACCTACATACGTATACGAGGGGGGATCGTACCTGTGTGCGACGACGGCAAAGACGTCGACGACGAGCTGCTGATGATGGTGGACGAGCCACTGATGATAATGATGGTGGACGTGCTGCTGATGATGGTCAACGATGAGCTTCTAGTGATGGTCGACGATGACTCGATATGGGGGTGGTGACGGCTCGGGGAAGTCAGAGAAGAGGCTGGAGAAGTGTCGACTCGGATGGGGACCGCCGGGCACAGTCACCGGAGGGATCAGTTGGTTCTGGTGGGGGAGTGAGGCTGGAATGGAGGACGGTTCTGTGCCGGAGCCGGAGTACAACGCCGGAGGAAATGACTAGCTAGGAGGAAGAGGAGCGGGGACAGGCTGCACTGCCGGGCCGGAGATGAGGGAGTCGGGTGGAGCTACGCCGGAGAGGGAGGATGTTCGTTGTGGGGTGAGGCTGCTGCAGTGGGCCGGTGGAGGAGTACAGCAGCAGCCGGAGGAGATGACTAGAACGGGGTGGGGACAGCTCGACGGGCCGGAGTTGAGCAGAGGGAGTCGGGTGCACAGCCGGGGAAGGTGGCCGGAGTACCCGAGGACAGTGGGGATGGTGGAGATAATGGTGATAGTTGATAATGATGGTGGTGGTTCGGTCACTGATCGGGCTTAGCCGGAGTCCAGCAGCGGGGAGCTCGGCGTTGGGAGGAGGGGAGCTTCGCCGGAGAAGCAGATCGGGGTCGGGCTCGGGGAACAGTGGCTCGCCGGAGCTCAATGGCCGGTCGGGTTGGCTGGGTATAGGGTTTAGGTTTAGGTGTTGGTGATGGTGGTTTATTTTGTGAAGAAATAGAAAGGGAGAGGTTGGGTTTTTGTATGTGGGAGGTGAGGTGACTCCCTAAAAATTAGGGCCGGCCAACCTAGGGATGGGGTGCTTTGGGAAGAGTGTTGAGGGAACATGTAAGGGGGTTGTGTGGTGGGGATGGCTCCATTTAAAATGGAAGGCCTAGATTCAACATGAATAAAAATGCAACAAAAATGAGGAGGGAGAGGTTAGGTTGACTAGTCAAGATAGGGGGTTGGTTTCCTTCATTTGGGTTAAACCAATAGGATGGTGACACATCATTATAATTTTGTAATTAAGTCCCCAACAAATAGAAAATTACACAGAAATGGGTTTCTGAATTTAATTAATTAAAATTAGATACACTTGGCGTTCTAAAATTAATTAGGAATACATGGGGCCAAAATTAGGTCGGGTCATCAATATCATTAATGAAGAAGACTCAGAACAGAATATTACCCTAATTTGGGCTGCACGAAAAATGGGTCGATGTTGTCCCCAATTTTAATTAGAACGCACAACGATACATAGTCAGAATTTATTTAGAATTTAAATAAACGTCCGCACAATTTTTGTGCGGCTAAAATGAAGAACAAGAGAGCATAATTATGAGTTACAAAAAAAGACAGAATGGAAGGCGGGCATGTCTAGGGCAGGGTTGTAAAATTTGTTGGAAGGCAAAAGCTAGGTAGCACCCCAAATATCGAAGCAACGACAATGCACAATAATTAAATAAATTACGGTAATTAATTAAGACATTGAATAATTAAATTCTAAATAAATGATTAAATACATAATCTCTATAATTCTGTCAGGTGTTCATCTAGTGGGCCTCTAGGTCAAGTCTACCAGCTAAGACATTAAGAACACAGTATATAATAATAATATTTAATTACACATCTCACGAACTTATTTAATTTAAATATACCTATAATAAAATCATTTAATATAAATATTAATAGTTTATAAAAAGTCGAAAATACCCCTATTTTCAGAATGTGGTAGTGAAACTAACCTATACCAAGATCTTTCCTCGTATAGCCCAATAAGAGTTCCTGTTTTAATTACAAGTGCAAAGTTATTTCGTAGAATCTCCTTTAAGACAGTTACAGTATTAGTTTATTATTTTAAGTTGGGTAGTATGCCTCACAACCTAGTAACACATAGCCCTTTTGACTCATCATTGAAGTGTAACTGAATGACATTAACTGTATACTAGCATAAGACGATAGTGTTTATTCAAATTGTAGAACTTAGAGGCCCATACCCCTATTTTGTCGAATAGCAACTTAGACAAGGAGTTAGTATTATAGCTGTAGAGACTGTAGAGTCTTATCTTTTTATGAACTTGAATTACTATGTACCTTCTTTCATCATGATCCAGCGTATTTATTTTTTGTACTACCTTGACTGATGCCGCTATTATAGCCTAGTTTTGCGAGCTTATTCTTTTATCAAGCATGTTCATGACATATGTATTATTGGATGCATACACTAATACATTCCAGAATCAGTGTATTACGGCCTTATCAACCATAGTGTGCTTGGTTCGCCCTTCACATAACTACTTTACGTGGATTAAGATATATAGTGATTAGTAGACGAATGTACTTGCCCTCTAGATATGTCTGAGCATATCGTATCCGTTACATAACTGTACTGATACGAGCATGTGAATAGGAATTACCAAAATAGGATTTCAATCCACAACTGCCTTTACAATTCCCATTTGGATTCTTTAAACGCCTTGATCCCCATACTTCTAATCTATTACCTCCCCCTTGAATTTCTTATTATTGTTTTTCGTCCTTCCTTAATTCGGAAAGACGAAACCTCGTACTTAGTATAAGTATGATATACAGAGAGTATTAGATATACACCATAGGCCAATCATATTACTAGATGACTGCCTTTTATAACTGATTAAGGGTATATCATATGTGATATTTGGTGTTTAAATTTTTGAGGATTGAGTAATATGAATAAGTAAATTCGAGGAATAAGTTTTTTTAAATGTAAGAGCCTTATGTAATAGATGGGTAAATTCTAAGTTGGGTAGCAGTTGCATTGTCAACTTGAGAGGAACTTCTTTTAGATTGTGATCGAGTAAAATTAGATTTAGAGGTTCAAGTCATTTTAACTTTGAGAATTTTTTTTGATGAGGACTGATGAATTTTAAAACCCGTGATATGACGAACCAAATAATTATACTTGAGCATATGATTTAAATTTTAAATATTGAAGATTGAATCACCGATTTAAACTTTGAGGATAAATATAGAAATCTAGACTTGAACAATTGGTGAATTAGATTTCAAATTTCTTAATTTGAGGCCTTAAATTAAAAGTTAAATGTTGATCGTGGGATTACCTATTTGAAATATTGAGGATGCAAATTGAATATAAATTCGAAGAGTATGGAATTCATAAGTTGAAAATAGAAATAATATGTGGTTAATTATTTTCTATAGGAGATTATGATAATTGAAGATTGCGATATAAATTTTTAATGTGGGATGTCATATAGATTTGAACTAGATTGGATGTGGATTATTTAATTTGAAAAATTGAGAGGATAGTACGATGTGTGAAGTTCGATCTAAACAATGGTTAATTTAATTTAAAAGTGATTGCGATGGAATTGAATATGTTTAAATTTTTTGGGAAGAGATTGCAATAGACTTGCCTTACGTACGCATGTGAAACATTTAAACCAAATTATGCCTTATTTTAGTTTCGAGAATAAAATTATTTTAAGATGGGTAGATTGTAAACCCCTCACCCAAAACTAGGTCTACTTGGCATAGATAGAGAAACTAGGGCTAGTTTGAATCCAAATAGAAAGAGAACATGATATTTATTTAATTTTTTATTGTTTATGACACGTAGGGCACCTTATCGTTGCTTCGATAATTGGAGTACTACACTAGCTATTGCCTTCATACAAACTTTACAACTTTGTCCTAGATGTGCCCGCCTACCATTCTGACCTTGGTGTAACTTATAATTATGCTCTTTTGTGCTACAATTTAGTCGCACAATATTTGTCGCGGACGTCATTAATTAATTCTAAATAATTCTAACTTTGTACCCCTGTGCGTTCCAGTCAAAATTGGAGACACAATCTTGACCCATTTTGTGCAACCCAAATTTTATTAATATTCTGCACTGAATTCTCTATGTCCATGACACTTGTGTCCCACCTAATTTTATTTCTATGTACTTCTAATTAATTCAAGAACATCTTGCACACTAATTTTAATTAATTTAAATCTAATTTCCATCTTTTTGTAATTTACTAATTTTTGGGCACTTTTATGCAAAAGTGCATTGAGGTGTCCACACCATTAGACAATATATGAAGAAATCCATTTTTTTCCTTCATATGAATTTTTCGTAAAATTTTCGGAATGTGCAATGCACAAACATCGGCCCTATTTAAATCTATCCTTGCATTTTAAATAATACAATTATGGCCCTCCAAACACCCTCATGTGAGCCCAAGGCCCATCACAAGGAGTGTTGACCAAGCCCTAATCCTAGGTCAACCTCCAAACCTAAAAATTCTACAGGTATAAAATCACCTTTCCTTTAGTTTTTCCCAAAACCAAAACCCAAAGGGATCACACAGCCGCCCCCCCCCCCCCCCCTTTACTATTAACCTCCCCCTACCTCAGCCTGAACTTGCCGGAGACCCACCGACCCCAGCCGAGACTCGCTGGAGTAGCACCTGCATCCTACGTGCCCTTGCCTGACTCCTCCACGCGACGACCATCCCGCCGCCTGAGCCCTCCTCCGCGTGCACAGCCGACCTCCTCTTCTCTTCTTCTTCGATGACCACCAGCCTGAGCCTCCCCTCGACTCGTCCCCACAGCCACTGGTAACCGTCCTCCATCGACGGGACAGCACGCCACCACCACCGAATCTTCCCCCTCTTCCTCCTCCGCCTGAATAACCCAGACCCGCCTCGACACGAATCGTCGGACCTCCATAACCCGAGCCCCCTCTTCTTCTTTCTTTCCTTTCCCGCTGCTCACCATTACCACCTTCTCCCTCTCTTCTCCGGCCAACTGAATGCCACCGGAACTGACCTCCGTCCTCCCTCCACCACCTGAATGACCCCATCTCCGGTCATCTCCCCTGTCCACATCTTCCTTCCTTCCCGACCTCGACAGAAACTCCAACCTCTAGCAGCCCGCAGCCTCACCGGAGCATAACCTGAACTCCTTCCCCTTCCTCCCTGATCGTCTTCACCTTGGCCGGACCTCCCCTGACCGAACTCCGATCATCTCATCATCGACACCATCACCATCGCATCATCGTCATCATCATCATCTCATCATCAACCAATTATCATACTCATCATCATCTTCACCATGAATATATCATCATCATCACCAACACCAACCCTAATCACTTGTTCATCATCCACATCATCATCATCCTCATCATCGTCGTCGCCAACAACGTCATCATCATCATCCTAGTCATCATCATCATCATCATCGTCCTCGACATCTTCATCATGTAATCATCATCGTCACCTTCTATCATCTTCATAATCATCACCATTATTATCATCATTATTACCTCCATCGTAACCCTCACCGTCATCATTGACATCGTCGTCATCATCGCCATCGTCGTCATCATCGTCGTTAACTTCGTCATCCACATTGTTGCTATCATCATCGTCATCGTCATCGTCAACCTCATCGTCATCACCGTCATTCGTGTGCGTACCCCGAGGATCGATTGGATTATCTGTGCGACTTCAGGAGCAGATTATTGACACTACGCAGCTTCCTTGCCAGGCAAGTATACCTTGCCTTTGTTGTACTGTTTAAACTCAGTTATATTGTTAGTTGCATGTTTATTATTTTAGATTATATAACTGTGCACGTCCGAGAAGACTCAGGTGTAGTCAACGAATGCGTTGACATTAGGACTTGTGTCTGACCTAGTGTCTAGTAGACCCACCTAAAGTTGTGGAGTTATTGGTATGACTCCCCAGACCTTGACACATTTCTTACACGTATTATGAGTCTCGTAGGGCACGGACTTGCATATGTAGTTGGCCACCTGTATGTGTAGGCGTGCTACGGATAGGGTGTAACTGCTAATAGTGATGCATGTTAGAAGTCTTAGCAGTTATTAGTAGGCGGAGCACAGACAATCATGGTACGATGGTCCAATCCTTGTCCTTATTTGGTTGTAAGGTTGGGCTATTGTTCTAACGATAGACCATGAGTCAGAGTTACGATGCCTCGGTGTAGTAGCTAAGCGTATTGTAGATACTACATGCATAGACCATTGGGCGGGGAGGACAACTAGTAGGCGTATGGGACACCCACTTCCTCTATGCAGATTCCACACTCGACGGAGTGATATGGACGTTATATACTATGCAGATTCCCCGTTCTTCGGAGCAGTAGGACGTTATTATATTATATTACGCCCTTGTATTGGGGGCATATGTGGCATATACTTGCCAGTTGTCACGATTGGTGAATTACGTCAGCATATGTCTAGCCTACACTCTCCCATATACTCAAAGTTGTCCTCAAATTTGCATTCACTTAGATGGTTAGCGCACCCCTTTTATTTATTTAGTATTTACATTATGGCATGCTTCTATGTATCTTGTTACGTCCCTCTGAGGACCTGGTCCCTTTCCTGGTGTAGATGTTCATGAGTATTCGCAGGAGCACAGATCCGGACTGGTTACTTATATTCCGTACAGGTCTTCTCTTCGAGTCTCAGTGGCTGGTAGTTGTTGTACTTATATTGTATTTGTCTTATTTATTTTATATTCTAAATTCGGCAGTGGATTTGTTTCTATCCGATTGTCGTCTTTAGATACTTTATATTGAGATCTAGTCTCATAGATACTGGTCATTTATTCATTTGATTTCCGTGGATGAGCTTAGATTATACCCTATGATTTATGATAGTTTATACCACTTATGGATTTGATATTCATAATACAGCGTACGCAGGTGTTATGGTTTCCATACATTGGAGTTGCCATATCCTTGCGGCTGGCATGCTTACGTGTCCTAGTCCTACGTATTTTGGGACTGGGGCGTGACATATTTTTAGTGGTGGCCCATACAGGTCAAGAGCATATTGTCTCGGTTACGTTACTGTACCGAGCAACCCTATACCTATGATTCGAGTATAGGATCTCATCCACAATTGACTATGACTTATCTTCCTTCCAATCTGTTCTATTTGAATAGCTGCATCTTGCTTGATTCATGTACTCCCCTAATAGTTTCTTGTGTATAGCCTTCTCCTAGAAGATAGAAGTCCCTGTTGTTAGATAAAAGTAGGATAATCTTCCTATTAAGAGTACAACTAGGATAATAACACATCACTGAGTTAGAATACTTAATGAACCCTAGCAACCCTTACTCATAGAATGATTGACCATTATCCCTTGATAATTAGGGATGACTTGAGAGTAGTATAGACACAACTAGAGTGAGTTATAAATTCAACCATATTGGTCGACCATAGCATTGAGGGACCAATAGAAATCCAAGGTTGAATATTAGGACCAAAACTTAGCTTTTATAGCGAAATAGCATTATAGGACTGTAAAGTTAGGTTCTTGTCCTGATACTAGCAGACAGTACTTTAGGAAGCCAGGAGGAACGAATATAATATTTTCCTCAATGAAACCTCGAGCACAGATATTAGTAAAGCACCTCCCCCTTAGGAAACCATGATATTATCTAGAGTCCCTCTATTTTAATTGCCTATCTTGCTCCTCTGTAACCTTAGTGCTCACTATTAGTGAGACAACTAAATTTTTTTCTTTATCTTTCAACTCGTGCCACATAACTCTTATGATTGTAGGCCAAATAAATTCTTTATGCTAGGATATATAGTTTGCTAGGATTATAGTTGTTACTCTTGAATTTTTAATTATATGATTGGTATTTAGAACTTGATAGTTGAGCATTCCTTTATATTATAATTTTATGGTCATACCTTAGTTTTAAATCACGTGATTGTACCCCCACCCCGATACGAGTTATATCCTCTTTCCCCTTGAGGCCAGTAACTTTTCCATTCTTACTATTGACACATGTTCTATGAGCACTACGATTAAGACTTAGGGTGACCATTACCTATATAATGCAATAGGATACCCTTACCGATACCAAGATCTTTCCTCGTATAGCCCAATAAGAGTTCCTGCTTTAATTACAAGTGCAAAGTTATTTCGTAGAATCTCCTTTAAGGCAGTTACAATATTAGTTTATTATTTTAAGTTGGATAATATGCCTCACAACCTAGTAACACATAGCCCTCTTGACTCATCATTGAAGTGTAACTGAATGACATTAACTGTATACTAGCATAAGACGATAGTGTTTATTCAAATTGTAGAACTTAGTGGCCCATACCCCTATTTTGTCGAATAGCAACTTAGACAAGGAGTTAGTATGATAACTGTAGAGACTGTAGAGTCTTATCTTTTTATGAACTTGAATTACTATGAACCTTCTTTCATCATGATCCAGCGTATTTATTTTTTGTACTACCTTGACTGATGCTGCTATTATAGCCTAGTTTTGCGAGCTTATTCTTTTATCAATCTTGTTCACGACATATGTATTATTGGATGCATACACTAATACATTCCAGAATCAGTGTATTATGGCCTGATCAACCATAGTGCGCTTGGTTCGCCCTTCGCGTAACTACTTTACGTAGATTGAGATATATAGTGATTAGTAGACGAATGTACTTGCCCTCTAGATATGTCTGAGCATATCGTATCCGTTATATAACTGTACTGATACGAGCATGTGAATAGGAATTACCAAACTAGGATTTCAATCAACAACTGCCTTTACAATTCCCATTTGGATTCTTTAAACGCCTTGATCCCCATACTTCTAATCTATTACCTCCCCCTTGAATTCTTTATTATTGTTTTTTGTCCTTCCTTAATTCGGAAAGACGAAACCTCGTACTTAGTATACGTATGATATACAGAGAGTACTAGATATACACCATAGGCCAATCACATTACTAGATGACTGCCTTTTATAACTAATTAAGGGTATATCATATGTGATATTTGGGGAATAAGTTTTCTTAAATGGGAATTGTAAGAACTGATTGAGTAGCATGAATAACTGATTGAGTAACATGAAAAAGTAAATTCGAGGAATAAGTTTTCTTAAATGTAAGAGCCTTATGTGATAGATGGGTAAATTCTAAGTTGGGTAGCAGTTGCATTATCAACTTGAGAGGAACTACTTTTAGATTGTGATCGAGTAAAATTAGATTTAGAGGTTCAAGTTATTTTAACTTTGAGATTTTTTTTTAATGAGGACTGATGAATTTTAAAACCCGTGATATGACGAACCAAATAATTATACTTGAGCATATGATTTAAATTTTGAATATTGAAGAATCACCGATTTAAACTTTGAGGATAAATATAGAAATCTAGACTTGAATAATTGGTGAATTAGATTTCAAATTTCATAATTTGAGGCCTTAAATTAAAAGTTAAATGTTGATCGTGAGATTACCTATTTAAAATATTGAGGATACAAATTGAATTTAAATTTGAAGTGTATGGAATTCACAAGTTGAAAATAGAAATAATATGTGGTTAATTATTTTCTAGAGGAGATTATGATAATTGAAGATTGTGATATAATTTTTTAATGTGGGATGTCATATAGATTTGAACTAGATTGGATGTGGATTATTTAATTTGAAAAATCGAGAGGATAGTGAGATGTGTGAAGTTCGATCTAAACAATAGTTAATTTAATTTGAAAGTGATTGCGATGGAATTGAATATATTTAAATTTTTTTGGGAAGAGATTTCAATAGACTTGCCTTACGTACGCATGTGAAAGATTTAAACCAAATTATGCCTTATTTTAATTTCGAGAACAAAATTGATTTAAGTTGGGTAGATTGTAAACCCCCTCACCCAAAACTAGGTCTACTTGGCATAAATAGAGAAACTAGGGCTAGTTTGAATCCAAATAGAAAGAGAACACGGTATTTATTTAATTTTGTATTTTTTATGACATGTAGCACACCTTATCGTTGCTTCGATAATTGGAGTACTACACTAGCTATTGCCTTCATACAAACTTTACAACTTTGTCCTAGATGTGCCCGCTACCATTCTGATCTTGGTATAATTTATAATTATGCTCTTTTGTGCTATAATTTAGTCGCACAATATTCGTCGCGGACGTTATTAATTAATTCTAAATAATTCTAACTTTGTACCCCTGTGCGTTCCAGTCAAAATTGGAGACACGATCTTGACCCATTTTGTGCAACCCAAATTTTATTAATATTCTGCACTGAATCCTCTATGTCCATGACACTTGTGTCCCACCTAATTTTATTCCCAAGTACTTCTAATTAATTCCAGAACAACTTGCTCACTAATTTTAATTAATTTAAATCTAATTTTCGTCTTTGTGCAATTTTTTAATTTTTTGGCACTTTTACACAAAAGTGCATTAATGTGTCCACACCATTAGACAATATATGCAAAAAATCCATTTTTTCCCTTCATATGAATTTTTCGTAAAATTTTCGGAATGTGCAACGCACAAACATCGGCCCAATTGAAATCTATCCTTGTATTTTAAACAATACAATTATGTCCCTTCAAACACCCTCATGTGAGCCCAAGGCCCATCACAAGGAGTGTTGACCAAGCCCTAATCGTAGGTCAACCCTCAAACCTAAAAATTCTACATGTATAAAATCACTTTTCCTTTAGTTTTTCCCAAAACCAAAACCCAAAGGGATCACACAGCCGACCCCCCCCCATTTACTATTCACCTCCCCCCTACCTCCGCCTGAACTTGCCGGAGACCCGCCGACCCCAGCCGAGACTCGCCGGAGTAGCACCCGCATCCTCCGTGCCCTTGCCTGACTCCTCCAAGCGATGACCAACCCGCCGCCTGAGCCCTCCTCCGCGTGCACAGCCGACCTCCTCTTCTCTTCTTCTTCGATGACCACCCGCCCGAGCCTCCCATTGACTCATCCCCGCAGCCGCTGCTAACCGTCCTCCGTCGACGGGATAGCACGCCACCACCACCGAATCTTCTCCCTCTTCCTCCTCCGCCTGAATGACCCAGACCCACCTCGACCTGACTCGTCGGACCTCCACAACCCGAGCCTCCTCTTCTTCTTCCTTTCCTTTCCCGCTGCTCACCATTAACACCTTCTCCCTCTCTTCTCCGGCCAACTGAACGCCGCTGGACCTGACCTCCGTCCTCCCTCCACTACCTGCATGACCCCATCTTCGGTCATCTCTCCTGTCCACCTCTTCCTTCCTCCCAGACTTCGACAGCAACTCCAACCTCCAACAGCCCACAGCCTCACCGGAGCACAACCCGAACTCCTTCCCCTTCCTTCCTGCTCGTCTTCACCTTGGCCGGACCTTCCTGGCCGAACTCCGGTCATCTCATCATCGACACCATCACCATCGCATCATCGTCATAATTATCATCTCATTATCAACCTATCATCATACTCATCATCATCTTCACCATGAATATATTATCATCATCACCAACACCAACCCTAATCACTTGTTCATCATCCACATCATCATCATCCTCGTCATCGTCGTCGCCAACAACGTCGTCATCATCATCCTAGTCATCATCATCATCATCGTCCTCGTCATATCCATCACCCACATCATCTTCCTCGTCATCACCATCATGTAATCATCATCGTCACCTCCTATCATCTTCACAATCATCACCATTATTATCATCATCATTACCTCCATCGTAACCTTTATCGTCATCATTGACATCGTCGTCATCATCACCATCGCCATTGTCTTCATCATCGTCGTTAACTTTGTCATCGTCATCCATGTTGTTTCTATCATCATCGTCGTCGTCATCGTCAACCTCATCATCGTTACTGTCATTCCCGTGCGCGTACCCCGAGGACCGATTGGATTATCTGTTCGACTTTAGGAGCAGATTATTGACACTACGCAGCTTCCTTGCCAGGCAAGTATACCTTGCCTTTGTTATACTGTTTAAACTCAGTTATATTGTTAGTTGCATGTTTATTATTTTAGATTATATAACTATGTCCGAGAAGACTCGGGTGTAGTCAACGAATGTGTTGACGTTAGGACTTGTGTTTGACCTAGTGTCTAGTAGACCCACCTAAAGTTGCGGAGTTATTGGTATGACTCCCCAGGCCTTGACACATTTCTTATACGTGTTATGAGTCTCATGTAAGGCACGGACTTGCGTATGTGGTTGGCCACCTGTATGTGTAGGCGTGCTACGGATAGGGTGTAACTACTAATAGTGATGCATGTTAGAAGACTTAGCAGTTATTAGTAGGCAGAGCATAGACTATCGTGGTATGATGGTCCAATCATTGTCCTTGTTTGGTTGTAAGGTTGGACTATTGTTCTAACGATAGACTATAAGCCAGAGTTACGACGCCTCGGCGTAGTAGCTAAGCGTGTTGTGGATACAACATGCATAGATTATTGGGCGGGGAGGACAACTAGTAGGCGTATGGGACACCCACTTCCTCTATGCATATTCTATACTCGACGGAGTGATATGGACGTTATATACTATGCAGATTCCCCGTTCTTCGGAGCGTTAGGACGTTATTATATTACATTGTGCCCTTGTATTGGGGGCATATGTGGCATATACTAGCCAGTTGTCACGATTGGTGAATTATGTCAGTATATGTCTAGCCTACACTCTCCCATACACTCAAAGTTGTCCTCAATTTTGCATTCACTTAGATGGTTAGCGTACCCCTTTTATTTATTCAGTATTTACTTTATGGCATGCTTCTATGTATCTTGTTACGTCCCTTTGAGGACCTGGTCCCTTTCCAGGTATAGATGTTCATGAGTATTCACAGGAGCGCAGATCCGGACTGGTTACTTATATTTCGTGCAGGTCTTCTCTTAGAGTCTCAGTGGCTGGTAGTTGTTGTACTTATATTATATTTGTCTTGTTTATTTTATATTCTAAATTCGGAAGTGGATTTGTTTCCATCCGATTGTCGTCTTTAGATACTTTACATTGAGATCTAGTCTCATAGATACTGGTCATTTATTTATTTGATTTCCGTGGATGAGCTTAGATTATACCCTATGATTTATGATAGTTTATACCACTTGTGGATTTGATATTCATAATACAACGTACGCAGGTGTTATGGTTTCCATACATTAGAGTTGCCATATCCATGCGGTTGGCATGCTTACGTGTCCTAGTCCTACGTATTTTGGGACTGGGGCATGACAAATAACCCGGTTAACAAAAAAGGAGATTAAGTTTGTATGGTCAGCAGAATACCAAACAGCATTTGAAAATTTGAAGAGGAAGTTAATTTTTGCACTGATTCTTACTCTTCTAGCAAGCTCCGAAAGATTCATAGTATATTATGATACATCTGGTAAAGGAATTAGGTGCGTACTGATGTAGCAAAGAAAGGTAATAGCTTATACATCTCAACAGCTTCAAGATCATGAGAAGAACTATCCGACTCACGACTTAGAGTTGGAGATGGTGGTGTTTACACTTAAGCTATAGAGGCACTACTTATATGGTGATCGGGTGAAGATATTCACAGATCACAATAGTCTGAAATATGTGTTTACTCAGAAGGACTGGTACATGCGGCAGAGGAGGTGGTTAGATTTGTTGAAAGACTATGACGTAGAACTTCATTATCATCTTGGCAAGGCTAATGTAGTAGCTAATGCACTAAGCGGTAGAGAATTAATGTTGACCACTCAGAAGCACATTCTAGAAGACTTACAGGAGATGGGTATCAAGATAGTGCTTCCACATGACGTAGGAGTTTTAGTGAGTTTGCAAATACAATCTGCCTTGGTAAAGAGAATCAAGGCAGCTCAAGTGGAGGATCCCTAGATACAAAAGCTACGGGCAGAATATGAGTCCGGTCTTCGGAAAGAGTTGACGATTCATGCAGATAGGACGCTAAGGTTTGGGAACCGTCTATGTGTATCGAGCGAGGATATTTGGCCAGAAGTTATGACTGAAGCACATAGTTCTCAATATTCTATTTATCCGGGAGGTACGAAGATGTATCAAGATATCAAACAACACTTTTGGTGGAACAAAATAAAGAGGAAAATAGCATGCTTCGTATCGCTATGTCTGATATGTCAACAAGTGAAGGCTGAACAACAAAGACCGACAGGGTTATTACAGTCGCTTTCTATTCCAGAATGGAAGTGGGAATACATTACGATGGACTTTGTGATCGGTTTACCTAGATCCCCTATTGGTCGAGATGCAGTTAGGGTGTTTGTAGGTAGACTCACAAAAGTAGCATATTTTCTTTCCTTCAGAGTGGGACAGTCTACAGAACAGTTGGCAGATTTGTAGATACGACAAATTATGAGGCAACATTGTGTACCAGTAAGCTTAGTGTCAGACCGAGATATAAGGTTCACGTCTCATTTTTCGAGAAGCTTGCACGAGAGATTGGATACCAAGTTAAGTTTCAGTACGACTTACCACTCCCTGACAGACGGACAATCAGAGAGAACCATCCAGAACTTGGAGGATATGTTATGATCCTGTACTCTATACTTTGGTAGATTTTAGGAGAATCACCTTCACTTGGTGGAATTCTCGTATAACAACATTTATCAGGCCTGTATTCAGATGGCACCTTTTGAGGCACTATAGGTCAGGAAGTGCATATCACCATTATCTTAGGATGACATTGGCGTGCGAAAAATGTTAGGTCCCGAAATGATCACACAGATAGTAGAAGTTGTTAGGAAGATCAGAGAGCGACTTTGGGTTGTGCAATATCGGCATCGATATTGGGCAGATCAGCATCGTAGGCATATAAAATTCTATATCGGCGACCACGTATTCTTGCAGATTTTATCGACCCATGGGATTATTAGATTTGGGGTTCAGCAGAAGCTTAGCCCGCAGTACGTTGGTTCATTCGATATACTTGAACGGGTGGGCGATGTGTCTTATCGTCTTTACTTCCACCTTCGTTATGTGAGGTATACGATATATTTCATGTATCTCAGTTGCGTAGGTATATTCCAGATCCGAGTCATATTCTTGATCACTCTGAATTAGTCATGGGTACCGACTTATCTTACGAGGAGAAACTCGTATCCATTCTAGATCGAAGGGAGAAGGTACTCAAGAACCAGACTAATTTTCTTGTCCGGTTGCCTGGGGCCATCACACTCTTGGAGAATCAACGTGGGAGCGCGAGAATGATATTCGGTCTTGGCACCCACACATGTTCGATTCAGGATGTATATTTTACCTTATGCTTCGTATCTTAGATTTCGTGATCAGGTGATCACCTATGTGTTGTGATGATATTGCTTGCGTGTGTAGATTTGTTAGTAGATTTGTATCGTGCCAGTCCTAACTTCTCTAGCTTTACTTGAATTAGAATTCCGAGGACGAAACTTTTCTAAGGTGGATAAAGATATCACTCTCCGTTTCGGATATGCGTATTTTGGAACATATTATTTCTTGTTTGCATGATAAGTATGTTGCATGTCATGGAGACTAGACCCATTCTTTGGTTTAATTTAGGGTATGGGTTTATTATGAGGATAGGACTTGGTCATGGTTTGAAGTTCACCCAACCCTACCTATATATATAAGCCAAACACTTCTCTCTCTCTCTCTCTCTCTCTCTCTCTCTCTCTTCATTCTTCCATTTTTTTCTCTCTCTTAGGTTTTCTCTCTCCCTCCATAGGCAAGTGCATCTTGCATATAAAATGGAGAAACCTTCCATATTATTAGTCTATTATGTTTATTATGTGATTATAAGCATGTTTAATACTTGGATATTTCAGTTTTGATGGATAGAATTTAGTAGATCTATATTTCTAACTTAGAATTTTTATGGGTTCTTGGAGTTTCTTGGTTTTGATATATTAAAACTTGTTGTTTCCGAAAACTAGTTGTTCTATATGTTAGAGCTTTTCTCTTCATGCATTTTGGTTTTTGAATCATTTAGTTTTGAGTTAAATTTTATTTTTTATTGCCAAAACAAGTTCTGGACTCATGTTCTCCGACCTGTCCTGACATGGACGATGAACAGTGTCTCGCGCAGTGACCCAGACAAGGATTTCTGGCCAAGCGTAGTGCATTGTGCATAGATTTTATGTTGTGCTGTTCGCTCAATCCTTTGTCGGGCATAGTGCGACATGCACAGATTTCTTGTTGCGCGTAATGCGTCACGCACAGATTTTCTGCCGTGCGTAGTTCGGTGCGCACATAATTCCTTGCCGCGCAGTAGACCGCGTACACAATCCCTTGCCGAGCACAGTGCATTGTGCACAGATTTTTGGTCACGCGCAGTATGCTATGCACATATTTTCTGCCGCGCGTAATACGATGCGCACAGATTTTTGGCCATGCGCAGTGTGCCGTGCACAGAATCCTTTTCGCACGCATGATGGCCAGAATGGCTGTTTTTGCCTATTTGACTGATTTTTCTAGCTAAAATCTTGTAAAACTCAAAATATAAAAGTTGTAAATCTCTATCTTGTCTTTCTAAATCTTTTTGAATTGCCATATTTGGAGTTCAGATGAGAAAGTTATGCATAGTTTTCTAAATTGTGTCAAATTATGATTTTGGAATTTTTATTGTACCATGTGATCTCATGTGTTGATCTTAGAAATTATAAATGTATATGGATTAAGTATAACTATGTGCTAGAATTAACCATGTATTAGACCTGACCATGTGAAGACTTAGACCATGCGCTAAGTGGCTTTCTACCTATGCGCATGGCATGAACATGTGTTGAACAATGACTTTTCATAAAATAGACTATGTGATAAGTGACTCACCAGCCATGTGCATGACATGAGCTACATGTACAAGTGATAATGATTCATGTGACCAACTGATAAGTTTGGTAACCTTGACTCGATTTCCTGTATCTGTGATGATACAATTATTGCGTACTAAGTGTACATGAACTAAATGTGTACTGAGGCACGACATAACATGTTACGTGTTAAGTGATTTCATGTTTAGGTTGTGCATCGAGAATTCCTCTTATAATTCTTGAACGCATGATACTATATATATGTTTTCTTAAACATGGGCATGATATGCGAGTCAAGTACCAAAGCGTGGCTAGGATTTTGATTTTTGAATATTGCATACACGCTCAAGTGAATCCAGACTGAACTTCTGATTCTGATATGGATTCGTATATAGCGTTCCCGTACTCTATACGACATCATAAGGTAAATTCTCATGTGACCACGTCTTAAGATTTTAATGCAATGTAGGGTTAATTAGGCAACAAAAATCTGTAGATCATGGAGAGGGAATGGTATCCCAAGATCATGCCAATGAACCTTCCGGAGTCGTGCTGGCCACCACAAATACTGTATATCATCTGCCTTAGTAGAGTGTAGTATCTAACCTATTATAAATATGTCAAGTCATTATCTCCCTATAGGAGCACTGTAACCACTAATACTATGATCTAGCGCAATGGCCCTACGGGGAACTGGTGTAATTCGTGAAGTACGTGTATAATAATTTATTGGCTCGATTAGCCTATGTTCGGCAATGGTGTAATTTAAGGATGCCTATTATGCATTATTTCTGAGATAGCCTCAAACTCCATAATAGCAAGCCATACAAGTGATTCGTTGTTATATAACTTGGACTTGGTTGTAATTGTATTATTCTATTAGTAGACTAGGGACATGGACTATCATAGTGTGATGGTTCAACCATTATCCTTATTTGGTTGTAGGGTTGAACAATTATGCTAGGATATGCTGTGAATCGAATCTACGACACAGATATATATATATATATATATATATATATATATATATATATATATATATATATATATATTGCTTGGGGTTTTTTTTCCATTCGTGTCTCCTTTGTGGTACTTGCTATTTGTGGTCTAACCCCACTGGTTTTGCATGGCCAGATTTTGAGCCAGCACCCGAGGATCCAGCGTACTTTTCTCTAACTCATGGCACGCACCAGGAACATGACCACCGAGGATAACGAGTCAGTTTTCTTCTTCCCTACTCGTCATTATATATTCTTCCCTTTTTGGGCATTTAGCCACCGGCACCTGTTAGCCAACATGTTCGGACATTTAGTTTTCTCTTCATGATTGTATATAAATCAGGCTGCAGTTGTAATACTGTAATATACTTTTGTTACTCTACTAGCTTCTTATTTTGTATAGCTAGTCTCCAGAATATTTTGAGAAAGCATTTGGGATACCTTATTGCTTTCTCGTATATGCTCTATGATTTCTGTTTCTTGTTTGATTGATTGAGACATAGGATGATCATGTGACCCTAAGTGACCTGATTGTAGCATGCACCCCCTTGTCTAGCTACACCCGTGATCGTCGTACAACGTACAGTACCTTATATGGTGTAGTTGGCCATGTCCGTATCCGTATTTTGGTACTGTGGCGTGATAAGCCATGCGGCAAAAGTCATCTGCACTAGCATTTAATGCTCGGCAGTAAAAAGTTGATCCATTGATAGTTATGTCAGCAGTCAGTATGCTTCGTAGAACGTGTAGCACCTATGTCAGCATAACGAGTACTCCTATGCGGCATCATGCCAATATTCCCATGCGGCAGCGTTCCCATATCCCGTCACGGCGGAGTTGTTATGCGGCAGTGTTCACCTAAAATATCCACGCAGAAGAATTTTTTGTTGTAAATGATCACGATCTTCAAGAAGTCAGCCCATGCCACGTATCACACAGACCGAGAGATGCACATGACGGGTGCCAACAATCTAAGATCTCAGCAATAAAAAATCCCAACCATTGCCATATGGCAGTTGCAGCGTAGCATGCGCCCACGACTTATAATTATATTCTATTCAAGAGGCCAAACGACAGCTCAAAACCCAAGCACATTGACTAAAAATGCATGTATGCATATGATCCTCCAATGGCTATA
This sequence comes from Iris macrosiphon, assembly GCA_036927795.1. Classification (NCBI taxonomy): domain Eukaryota; kingdom Viridiplantae; phylum Streptophyta; class Magnoliopsida; order Asparagales; family Iridaceae; genus Iris; species Iris macrosiphon. The sequence goes on from JAYESA010000002.1 coordinate 122,809,163, forward strand.
AATGGCAGGGACATGTGCTTCACATGAAGACGTACAGTGAGACGTATACTCAGATGCCCAGAGAATTTGCCATTCTCTTTCATCGTCGGGCCGTCAACGGAGTAAAGGAGTTAGTTGCAGTGCTCGATCTTCACCGTCACACTTTCGCAGATTTCTTAAATTCGTACTTAGAATTCTCGGTGTTAGAGTTCTTTCTACTTCTTTGTTGTATTCAAATTAATACAAAAGTCATCAAATCTTTATCGTATTTTTGTGATAGCAACACTCGTCTATGTATAATAGATATGTACATTAGTTATGTTATGTCAACGTAAATAAGTATGTTTACTATTTCTTGTAACCCTATCCTAGAATATTACAAGCGACAGTCACTGGTACGGGTATTGATGTATTTGTGTGGAGCATATCCTGAAGATGTTAGTTACACACCCGATCCACCGTATTATGGAAGTTGGACGTTACAATTTTGTAATTAGGGAACGATAAGGAATAGAAGAAGGATATACTCAATTGGATAATTAGAAGGCCTGTTGATGCAAAAAGTAAGAGGATTATGAATATGAAACAAGATAGGAATTATTGATGTGAAAGTTAGGAATATAGTCGATGAAGTAATACAACAAATCCAATCTCAATACTATATTCCTATAAATTATATTCAATATAACATCCCTCATACTATTGGCAAAGCACTTCTAGTTATAGGTAAGCACCATACAATCCTTACAACTTTGTCTAACTCCCATATTCCTAACTTAGTAGGTAAGGGTCAAGGCTGAACTAAGCAGGTACTCAGGTCTATCACTCATGACATACTATTTACTACGGACACTCTTCAAATCATGAATGGGATTGGTTATTCCAATACTAATCTAACCTTCAATCAAAATGTCTATCTATTCTCATACAACTTACCCCTTATATTACCTATCCCTTTGTACTATTGTTCTTCTAGTTTCTATTATCTTAATACTTATCTTTCTCATGGAAGTCCACTTGGCTAGGTTGCTACCCTATAACACAAGCATGAAGTCATGATCATCTATTATAAGCGATAATTTCATAGAACTCAATGTGATGGTAAGATTTTATATAGGCTTAGGTCTAATCTTAACTACAAGAATTATCAAACTATTTTATTCATACTGAGAATCTCAAATCATATCTTCTAAAGTCTTCCTTAAGGTTGGTTCTTTGGTTTATGGAGCTACAACTAATTCTAAGATCTTAAATGGGTATTCTCTCAAATAGTAACCATAGTCGTCTCAGTCATTACGAAAATTTTATATATATCTTGACCAATATTTCTTAATGGTAACGCTTCTAATCCAACACTAACTGCTGCTGGGAGTTCTAATATATATTGATAAGGGAAAGTTCTCTGTTAAGGCTAATCCTTATATATAACGCCAAGATATCCACTCGTTCTAGTAGTTTTCTAGTACATGCATGTATCTTACCCATTTCTAACTTAGATAACCCCTCCTATGAATTATTCTACCAACCATACTTATATCCTATAATAAATATATAACTAAAAGTCAAGAACGAGTGTTCATCCTTCTGAAATATGAAAGAACGAGAATCAATGATAGGGAGTTCAAGAAGGGTATCATCGAATATGGTTTTTGAGGTTCAAATACGATAATAGAAATTAAAAGAAGGTTCAAAAAATTATGGATTGAGATCCTAACATAATAATCCTACACAGGCTCACTCGGTACAGTAACGTAACCAAAATAATTTAATCAGGACCTGCATGGGCCACCACAAAAATATGTCATGTCCCAAACACAAGATACGTAAGACTAGGAATACGTAAACACTCCAACTGCGCATTCAACCAGACTCTTGTCCGACTCGAATACGTATAAGTTGTACTATAATTGTCACTATCTAGATAACACGGTAAATATATCGATGTCTCAATTCGCAATGAATAAAAATACAAGAATGAAACATATATCATGGTGTGCACCACACTTTAATACTTGTCCGAATAGACTCGAAAGAAATAGCATGAGTCTACAAAACTAGGCTATAACAGCAAAAATAAGTAGCGAGAAATAAATATAAAAATGGAAGAATATAATATACGTATCAACTACATATACATGAATCCTGGAGAAAGAATCATCCACCAATATACCCCACTAACCCAGGTCAGCAATAACCTGGGGACAAAATCCAAATCCAGGTCCTTAGGGGATATAGCAAGGTACAAATAAAATATGTCAATAATAAACAATATAATAGCACAAGGGTGCTCAGGGTATAACTACAGTAACAATCTAAGTGAATGTACGAGAGAACATTGTCACGCCCCAATCCCGCAGGGGGCCATTCATCCTCGCTTGGGTCCTTGCGGGACTGATCGTCCTCGTACGGGCGTGATGTATTGCAAGCCTGAGTTACGCCTTGCACAAGGCCAAAGCTTTGAGCAAGGGCAAGTGAGCTATTAAAGACAGAAGCAGCGGCATACTATTGCAGAAAAGTAAAGAACATAATGGCAATAAGCACTTTATTGATATTCAATAAGTGTTACAAGCGACGCTTAGCGAGGTTACAATTTGCTCAAGCACTCTCTCAAATACAATGACATTATTTGATATATTACGTCCCTTTATATAAAAGAAGCTCAAAGCATCTCGATACTGCTCAAGGCATCGACTCCATATTTTCAGATACTGGGGATGAGGCACGGCTATCGCTTCTTCAGATGATCCAGCACCTGCGAACATGCAATCTTTTGGTGGGTCAGCACTTTGGGGTAAATACTGGTGAGTATAAATCAACGACCATAAGCAACACTCCCTAAAACAAACACTAAGTAAGCATGTGGCAAAATATTACATTACTAGTGATCATGCTACTTTTACCTAGGTTCATTTCATGTAGCACAGGGTTAAAGTCAATTTACTTCTTTCAAAAACATAGATTTGGAAACAGTTTGCATATTCAAATATTTAAATATACAATAGGGATAGTGTTATATCATGCAGTGTGCAGCATGTATCGTGTACCATATTTACTAACTCTTTTGGAACATAAGCTATTTCTAGTGGACTAGTCAATTCATTACTAAGGGGCAGCAGCGAAGATCGAGTAAAACATGTAAGTCTAGGGATAATATGAAATTAAAGCATAATCAAAAATTAATGCATCACTTATTCAGTGATTCTTACCCTTCGTCGAACGGTAAATCCTGCAGCAGAGATACAAGTTAGCAACAATTTGCCTAAACATATATGTTATATTCCCTGTCCATCTCTGCATCAAACAGTTAGGTATGCAAGAAGGATAACCTAGCATGCGTCCTAACTATATGATGGTCCTTGGGTAGCCCCATGATTAGCAGCGGTGAATCAAGGTTCAGCTCTGCACTAGCACGCGTGTATGTTGGCAGTTGTGACTCAAAGTTCATCTCTTCACCAACACACACGAATACTAGCAGCTGTGACATCATGGTTCCGCTATTTACTAATAGATAAAAAAACCCACTAGATCACAAGGACCGTATACCTCAGGATGCAACAAAATCTCTTACGGACCAACCGATTTCCAGTGTCCCAATAACCGGTCGAGGGATGACACTTGTGCAAAAGTTGTCCGAGACCAATGCATGACATAAAATATCTTTAATGCAAGCAAGCAGTGATCAAGCAAATTTATATCTTTCTTCTTATCAAAATGAGCGATAGGTTCAATATTCTTTTCACATAACTAATATCATACCCTACTAGATCACAAGGGTATTATTGATATTCAATAAGTAAAGAACATAATGGCAACAAGCTTATTATTGATATTCAATAAGTGTTACAAGCGGCACTAGGCCGAGCCTATAATTCGCTCAAGCACTCTATCAAATAAAATGACATCGTTCCATACATTACATCCCTTTATACAAAATTATCTCAAAGCATCTCAATACGACACAAGGCATCGACTCCAGATTTCTGGGTCATGGGGATGAGGCACAACTATCGCTTCTTCAAACGATCTAGCACCTGCGAACAAGCAAACTGTTGGTGGTTCATCACTTTAGGGAAAGTACTGGTGAGTTTAAATCAACGAACATAAGCAAAACTCCCTGAAACAAACACTAAGTAAGCATGTGGCAAAATATTATATTACTAGTGATTTTACTACTTTTACCTAGGTTCATTTTATGCAGCACAGGGTTAGAGTCAGTTTACTTCTCTCGAAAATATAGCTTTGGAAATAGTTTGCATATTCAAATATTTAAGAATACAATAGGGGAAGTATTCTATCGTTCAGTGTGCAACATGTATCGTGCACCATATTTACTAACTCTTTAGGAACACAAGTTATTTCTAGCTGACTGATCAATTCATTACTAAGGTACAGCAGCGAAGATCAAGTGAAACATATATGTCTAGGGACAATATGATATTCAGGCATAATCAAAAATTAATGCATCACTTATTTAGTGATTCTTACCCTTCGCCAAACGGTTATCCCTGTAGCAGACATATAAGTTAGCAACAATTTGCATAAACATATATGTTCTATTCCCTGTCTGTCTCTGCATCAAACAGTTAGATATGCAAGAAGGCTAACCTAGCATGCACCCTAACTACATGATGGTCCATGGGTAGCCCCAAGATTATCAGTGGTGACTCAAGGTTCAGCTCTACACTAGCACATGCGTATGTCGGCAGCTGTGACTCAAGGTTCAGCTCTTCACCAACACACACGAATACTAGCAACTGTGACATCATGGTTCCGCTCTTCACTAATAGAAAAAATATCCCACTAGATCACAAGGACCATATACCTCTGGATATAACAAAATCTCTTTTAGGCCGACCAATTCCTAGTACCCCAGGAACCGTTTGAGAGATAACCCTTGTGCACAAGTTATTCGAGACCAATACATGACATAAAATATCTATAATGCAAGCAAGCAATGATCAAGCAAATTTATATCTTTCTTCTTATCAAAATGAGCGATAAGTTCAATCTTCTTTTCACACAACTAATATCACACCCCACTAGATCACAAGGACGTACCACAGGGCACACTATTAGTCTATACTTTTTCGAATCAATCATCTTTAGCATATTATGAGTTATTCATGTAGTTCTATATTTTTGCATCAATGACAAGCAATTATAAACGATAACAAGCAAACATATGAACGATCTTTAATTTAATAAACATGGCAAGGTTCTATTTATCTCTTCAAGTTAAGCATGCGGTTCTAGTCTTGTTTAGCATACGACATAGAGAATTGTTCAAGAAATTTCCTTTACTTAACTTATTAGCATGGCAAGGTTTCGTTCGATAGCGGTGTCAGTGTAACTAAGCATACAATATTTCTTTCTTGACTTAGCATGGCAATGGTTCTATTTCTTTTAGAAAAGCATACAAGTTCTCTAGTTAAGCATGCAGATTCTCGTTCTATCATTCTTATGCAGACATTATCTACTTAGCAAACAAGCATTTTAAAAACTCAGATTCATTATTAAGGGGTGCAAGAATCAGAGAATAAAGTTCTTCCCACTTACTTAGATCAATCGACTTGTATTTTGATCGGGGAACACTTCGAGAAGGCTTTCGCTCAAGCCAGCAAAGCGATATCGCTTGTACATAGTGCCAACGCGGAGCAGGGCACTACATACTTACCCACCGACAAAAAAATTTGTCCTCGAAACTCAAGAAGAAACTTAAAATATCCAGAGCAGCGATAGTCCTCATCCCTCACCATCCTCAATCGAAAAACACAAGCAATCAAGAATCATAAATCAAATCTTCAACCAATAAGAAAGCAAATAAAAAACTTTTGTGTGCACCTTTGAGAATATCTATGGACTTATTATATGTAACGCTTATTACAACACAATATCTGGGACAGCTCTGATTCAAAGTGAAGCAACAGAAAGGCTAAAGGATCATGTTGCTCTGATACCATTATGTCATGCTCCGATCCCGCAGAGGGCCGTTCGTCCTTGCTTGGGTGCTTGCAGGACCGACCGTCCTCTCATGGACGTGATATCGTACAAGCCTGAGTTTCACTTGCACAAGACCAAAGCTTTGAACAAGGACAAGTAAGCTATTCAAGACAGAAGCAGTGGCACACTATTGCAGAAAAGTAAATAACACAATGGCAACAAGTTTTTTATCGATATTCAATAAGTGTTACAAGAGGCGCTTGGCCGAGGTTACAATTTGCTCAAGCAATCTCGCAAATACAATGACATCATTCCATACATTACATCCCTTTATACAAAAGCATCTTAATGCATCTCGATACGGCTCAAGGCATCGACTCTAGATTTTTGGGTCCAGGGGATGAGGTACGGCTATCGCTTCTTCAGAAGATCCAGCACTTGCGAAAAGTAAACTGTTGGTGGGTCAGCACTTTGGGAAAAGTACTAGTGGGTATAAATCAACGAACAGAAGCAACACTCCCTAAAACCAATACTAAGTAAGCTTGTGGCAAAATATTACATTACTAGTGATCTTGCTAATTTTACCTAGGTTTATTTCATGCAGCACAGGGTTAGTGTCAGTTTACTTCTTTTAAAAATATAGCTTTAGAAACAGTTTGCATATTCAAACATTTAAGCATACAATAGGGACAGTATTCTATCGTGCAGTGTGCAAGATGTATTGTGCACCATATTTACTAACTCTTTAGGAACACAAGTTATTTCTAATGGACTGAGCAATTCATTACTAAGGGGCAGCAGTGAATATCAAGTGAAACATGCAAGTCTAGGGGAAATATGAGATTCAAGCATTATTAAAAATTAATGCATCACTTATTCAATGATTCTTACCCTTCACTGAAAGGTTATCCCTGCAGTAGATATAAAACTAAGCAACAATTTGTGTTAACATATATGTTCTATTCCCTGTCTGTCTTTGCATCAAATAGTTAGGTATACAAGAAGGATAACCTAGCATGCGCCATAACTACATGATGGTCCATGGGTAGCCCCATGATTACCAGCGGTGACTCAAGGTTCAGCTCTTCACCAACACATACGAATACTAGAAGCTGGGACATCATGGTTCTGCTCTTTACTAATAGACAAAATACCCCACTAGATCATAAGGACCTTATACCTCATGATGCAACAAAATCTCTTCCGGACCGACTGATTCCTAGTGCCCCAGGAATAGTTCGAGAGATGACCCTTGTGCATAAGTTTTTCGAGATCATTGCATGACATGAAACATCTATAATATAAGTAAGAAATGATGAAGCAAATTTATATCTTTCTTCTTATCAAAAAGAGCGATAGGTTCAATCTTATTTTAACACAACTAATAGCATACCCCACTAGATCACAAGGACCGTACCTCAGGGCGCACTATTAGTCTCTACTTATTCGAATCAATCACCATTAGCATATTATGAGTTATTCATGCAATTCTATCTTTTTGCATCAATGACAAACAATTATAAATGATGACAAGCAAACATATGAATGATCTTTAATTTAACAAGCATGGCACGATTCTTTTTATCTCTTCAAGTTAAGCATACAGTTCTACTCTTGTTTAACATACGATATAGAGACTTGTCAATCAATTTTCTTAATTTATTAGCATGGTAAGGTTTTGTTTGATAGCGGTGTAAGTGTAACTAAGCATGCAACATTTCTTTCTTGACTTAGCATGGCAATGGTTCTATCTCTTTTAGACAAGCATACAAATTCTCTAGTTAAGCATGCATGTTCTCATTCTATCATTCTGATGCGGACATTTTCTACTTAGCAAACAAGCATTTCAAAAACTTAAATTCATTATTAAGGGGTGCAAGAATCAGAGAATAAAGTTCTGTCCACTCACTTAGATCAATCGTCTTGTATTTTGATTGGGGAACACTTTGAGAAGGCTTCCACTCGAGCCAGCAAAGTGATATCACTTAAACATAGTGCCAACGCAGAGCGGGGCACTATATACTTATCCACCAATAAAAAGTTTTACCCTCAAAACTCAAGAAAAAACTTACAATATCCAGAGCAACGATAGTCCTCATCCCTCACCATCCTCAATCAAAAAATACAAGCAATCAAGAATCACAAATCAAATCTCCAACCAACAAGAAAGCAAACAAGAAAACTTTTATACGCACCTTTTAGAATATCTGTGGACTTATTGTATGGAACGCTTATTAAAGCACAATATCTGTGATATCTCTGAGTCGAAGTGAAGGAACTGAATGGCTAAAGGATCGAGTTTCTCTGATACCATTATGTCGTGCCCCGATCGTGCACGGGGCCGTTCGTCCTCACTTGGGTACTTGCGGGACCGGCCATCCTCGCACGACAGAAGCAGTTACGCTTGCACAAGGCCAAAGCTTTGAACAAGTCAAGTAAGTTATTCAAGACAGAAGCAGCGGCACACTATTGCAGAAAAGTAAAGAATATAATGGTAACAAGCTCTTTATTGATATTCAATAAGTGTTACAAGCGACGCTTGGCCGAGATTACAATTTGCTCAAGCACTCTCTCAAATACGATGACATCGTTCCATATATTACATCCCTTTATACAAAAATATCTCAAAGCATCTCGATACAGCTTAAGGCCTCGACTCCATATTTCTGGGTCATTGGGATGAGGCACGGCTATCGCTTCTTCGGACGATCCAGAACTTGCGAACAAGCAAACTGTTGGTGGGTCAACACTTTGGGAAAACTACTGGTGAGTATAAATCAACAAACAGAAGCAACACTCCCTGAAACCAATACTAAGTAAGCTTGTGGCAAAATATTACATTACTAGTAATCTTGCTACTTTTACCTAGGTTTATTTCATGCAACACAGGGTTAAAGTCAGTTTACTTCTTTCAAAAATATAGCTTTGGAAACAGTTTGCATATTCAAATATTTTTTTTACAACATAGACAGTATTCTATCGTGCAATGTGCAACATGTATTGTGCACCATATTTACTAACTCTTTAGAAACACAAGTTATTTCTAGCTGACTGATCAATTCATTACTAAGGGGGCAGTAGTGAACATTAAGTAAAATATGCAAGTCTAGGGGAAACACGAGATTCAAGCATAATAAAAAATTAATGTATCACTTATTCAGTGATTCTTACCCTTCATCGAACGGTTATCCCTGCAGCAGACATACAAGTTAGCAACAATTTGCGTAAACATATATGTTCTATTCTCTGTTTGTCTTTCCATCAAATAGTTAGGTATGAAAGAAGGCTAACCTAGCATGCACCCTAACTACATGAAGGTCCTTGGGTAGCCCCATGATTACCAGCGGTGACTCAAGGTTTAGCTCTACTCTAGCACGCGTGTATGTCGGCATCAGTGACTCAAGGTTCAGCTCTTCACCAACACACACAAATACTAGCAACTGTGACATCATGGTTCTGCTCTTCACTAATAGACAAAATACCCCACAAGATCATAAGGACCTTATACCTCAGGATGCAACAAAATCTCTTCTGGACCGACTGATTCCTAGTGCCCCAGGAATCGTTCGAGAGATGACCCTTGTGCATAAGTTTTTCGAGACCAATGTATGACATGAAACATCTATAATACAAGCAAGCAATGATCAAGCAAATTTATATCTTTCTTCTTATCAAAACGAGCGATAGGTTCAATCTTATTTTCTCACAACTAATAGCACACTCAACTAGATCATAAGGACTGTACCTTAGGGCGCACTATTAGTCTCTACTTATTCGAATCAATCACCTTTAGCATATTATGAGTTATTCATGCAATTCTATCTTTTTGCATCAATGACAAACAATTATGAACGATGACAAGCAAATATATGAACGATCTTTAATTTAACAAGCATGGCACGGTTCTTTATCTCTTCAAGTTAAGCATGCAGTTCTACTCTTGTTTAGCATATGACATAGAGACTTGTTCAATCAATTTTCTTAACTTATTAGCATAGCAAGGTTTCATTTGATAGTGGTGTCAGTGTAACTAAGCATGCAATATTTATTTTTTGACTTAGCATGGCAATAGTTCTATCTCTTTTAGACAAGCATACAAATTCTCTAGTTAAGCATACAGAATCTCATTCTATCATTCTCATGCGGACATTATCTACTTAGCAAACAAGCATTTCAAAAACTCAGATTTATTATTAAGGGGTGCAAGAATCAGAGAATGATGTTTTGCCCACTCACTTAGATCAATCATTTTGTATTTTGATCGTGGAACACTTCGAGAAGGCTTCTGCTCGAGCCAGCAAAGCGATAATACTTGTACATAGTGCCAACGTGGAGAGGAGCACTACATACTTACCCACCGATAAAAAGTTTCATCCTCGAAACTCAAGGAGAAACTTACAATATCCAGAGCAACGATAGTCATCATCCCTTACCATCCTCAATCGAAAAACACAAGCAATCAAGAATCTTAAATCAAATCTCCAACCAACAAGAAAGCAAACAAGAAAACTTTTATGCGCACCTTTGAGAATATCTATGGACTTATTGTATGGAACGGTTATTGCAGCACAATATCTGGTATATCACTGAGTCGAAGTGAAGGAACAGAAAGGCTAAAGGATCGAGTTGCTTTGATACCATTATGTCACATCCCGATCGCGCATAGGGCCATTCGTCCTCGCTTGGGTCCTTGCGGGATCGACCGTCCTCGCACGGGCGTGATGTCGTACAAGCCCGAGTTACGCTTGCACAAGGCCAAAGCTTTGAACAAGGGCAAGTAAGCTATTCAAGACAGAAGCAGCGGCACACTATTGCAGAAAAGTAAAGAATACAATGGCAACAAGTTCTTTCTTGATATTTAATAAGTGTTACTAGCGACGCTTGGCCGAGGTTATAATTCGCTCAAGCACTCTCTCAAATACAATGACATTATTCCATACATTACATCACTTTATACAAATGTATCTCAAAGTATCTCGATACGGCTCAAGCCATCGACTCCAGATTTCTAGGTCCTGGGGATGAGACACGGCTATCGCTTCTTTGGACGATCAAGCACCTGCGAACAAGTAAACTATTGGTGGGTCAGCACTTTGGGGAAAGTACTAGTGAGTATAAATCAACGAACAGAAGCAACACTCCCTGAAACAAACACTAAGTAAGCTTGTGGTAAAATATTACATTACTAGTGATCTTGCTAATTTTACTTAGGTTTATTTCATGCTGCAGAGGGTTAAAGTCAGTTTACCTCTTTCGAAAACATAGCTTTGGAAACAGTTTGCATATTCAAACATTTAAGCATATAATAGGGATAGTGTTCTATCGTGCAGTGTGCAGCATGTATCGTATACTATATTTACTAACTCTTAAGAAACACAAGTTATTTTTGGTGGACTAATCAATTCATTACTAAGGGGCAGCAGCAAACTTCAAGTGAAACATGCAAGTCTAGGAGAAATATGAGATTCAAGCATAATCGAATCAATGTATCACTTATTCAGTGATTCTTATTCTTCGTCGAACAGTTATCCCTGCAGCAGACATACAAGTTAGCAACAATTTGCATAAACATATATGTTTTATTCCCTGTCCGTCTCTGCATCAAATAGTTAGGTATGCTAAAAGGCTAACCTCGGATGCGCCCTAGCTACATGATGGTCCATGGGTAGCCCCATGATTAGCAGCGGTGACTCAAGGTTCAGTCTACACTAGCAAGCGTGTATGTGGGCAGCTGTGACTCAAGGTTCAGCTCTTCACCAACACACATGAATACTAGCAGTTGTGACATCATGGTTTTGCTCTTCACTAATAGACAAAATACCTCACTAGATCACAAGGACCGTATACCTCAGGATGCAACAAAGTCTCTTCCAGGCCAAAAAATTCCCAGTGCCCCAAGAATTGTTCGAGGGATGACCCTTGTGCATAAGTTGTATGAGACCAATGCATGACATAAAATATCTATAATGCAAGCAAGCAATGATCAAGAAAATTTATATCTTTCTTCTTATCAAAATGAGCGATAGGTCCAATCTTCTTTTCATACAACTAATAGCACACCCCACTTGATCACAAGGACCATACCTCAGGGCGCACTATTAGTCTCTGCTTATTCGAATAAATCACCTTTAGCATATTATGAGTTATTCATACATTTCTATCTTTTTGCATCAATGACAAGCAATTATAAACGATGACAAGCAAAGATATAAACGATCTTTAATTTAACAAGCATGTCACGGTTCTATTTATCTCTTCAAGTTAAACATGCAGATCTACTATTGTTTAGCATACTACATAGAGACTTGTTCATGCAATTTTCTTTACTTAACTTATTAGCATGGCAAGGTTTTGTTTCATAGTTGTGTCAGAGTAACTAAGCTTGCATCATTTCTTTATTGACTTAGCATGGCAATGGTTCTATCTCTTTTAGACAAGCATACATGTTCTCCAGTTAAGCATGCAGATTCTCGTTCTGTAATTCTCATTCGTACTTTATCTACTTAGCAAACAAGCATTTCAAAAACTCAGATTTATTATTAAGGCATGTAAGAATCAGAGAATGAAGATCTGTCCACTCACTTAGATTAGTCGTCTTGTGTTTCGATCGGAGAACACTTTGAGAAGGCTTCTGCTTGAGCCAACAAAGCGATATCACTTGCACATAGTACCAACACGGAGCGGGGAATTACAAATATCACTCATACGCTAGACCACTGATGTGTAAATCAATGTAAATCTCCATACTCCATCAGGGAACCTGTAGTAACTAATGAAAATTCGGAACTCTCGTAAGAGTTCATAGTAACATATTGAATAGTGGTAGCCCAACGTTCCAAGTACGCTCCTCCCACCCAATGTAACCTCGTATCTCATTTCCATAATATCTCATATCTATGACACACAAGATCAGACCTCTAGCTAGTACATCGAGTCATACAAAGTAATAAAGCAAAGTAACATGTCAATCATGATCCTAATACCAAAAGCACAATCCGGTCTCCATGAATGTATCATATACAAATTCACATGAAATATCGTACTAGGTGTCCTAAGGTCTGACGTGCAAAATATATGCACGATCAAGGCATCATGAAGCCCACTCTAAATCGTTACCCGACTCTGCTAACGGAATATCGGTACCCGAGTTTAACTCAGACGCAAAGTAACGACAATGACCCTATGATGACACAGTATACCAGAATAAATAGGACAATAATAATATATAGGTAATATAGTAGAGATACTGAATATGAAATGGCAAGGTACACTTGTCTGGGTCCTAGAGGTTGGTATGGCGAAGTCCAGGTAGCGAACTCGATACGTCAACTGCTCTCAAAAAGGTAGAATCTGCACGAACTCCTCCGGATGTTGAAAATAATACCTCCATTATTTCCAATATATGAGAAATATCTAGGATTGACTATCCATAAGTCCAGCTTGGACACAGGACAAAATTGGCAATTTTAGCTCAAAGTGGTGTCCAAATGTTGCCCTACTTTGCACCAAAAACCTGTCGGAGATAAGTTTCTCCAAATTCGGCAAACTTTGTGTCCATGAGTCCAAAACAAAGATACGAAATCAATAAAATATCCAGAATTGGATTCTTGTGAGCCGATCACAAAATCGTCCATCAAGTGGGACCATGGGGCCCGCAATATGGTATCTCGTTCAATGTTCTCAGAATTAAACCAAACTTGGGTCATAGGACCTGCATAATGCTAAGAGTCTTATGGAAAAAGTTTTGTTACGAAATGACTCGCACACACAAAGTAATTGCACAAATTCAAAAAATATTAATATGATATTTTTGAAGGATACGGGGTGATTTCGGCGTGCAGAAACGTCCAAATCAAGTTCTGCAAAAGCCTACGCATCTGTGTTTACTTTATGCGCCTTTCGGTGTAATCCGCACATGATGAAGTCGCGTAGTTTGGCAGGACAAAATTCATATCGAGGAATTTTGGGTTTTCGAAAACAGGTTTTTGGTCATTTTGGAAATAGAATAACTAGAGATTTAAAATGATTTAATAAAAACTATTTGAAGGCAATTAAACTTGGTTATATAGTCTTTACTCAGAAAAAGAAAAATTATATTTGGTTTATTGCTTTGGAAGTTATCGGTCCTTGAACATAGATGGTTGGACTGATAAAGCTTTATTCTAAAACGCAATTTTTGGTCAATTTGGAATCGATTTTCCACTCGATTCTAAACGGTTAATTAAGATCTATTTTATAAAATTTAGAGTGGGTTAGGTTGTGAATACAATGAATAAATCAATTTGCAAAACGAATGAGATAAGAGGAAGAAAACTCACCGGAAAGAGAGGGGGTTGGATGTGCGGCTATTATACAGCGGGGGGGTCGTAGTCGGTCAGCTGGCGGTCGGGGGAGGGGGGGATGCAGTCTATGGCGGTGGTCGCAGGGCACGGGCAGGGCTGCAGTAGGTTTAGGGTTAGGAATTAAGGATTAGGGTATATATATAGGGAGAGATAGAGGGTCGGGGACAGAAGGAATGACCTGGGCTGGGGGGTGCTCGGGTAGAGTTTAGGTTTTGTTTTTATTTTATTTATGTAGTTATTTATTTTCCTTTTCTCATATATATATATATATATATATATATGTGTGTGTGTGTGTGTGTGTGTGTGTGTGTGTTGAAAATTGAAAATAGATTTGTTCATTAAATAAAAATTCATAATACTTTATAACAATAAAATTTACAATAAAATATATTTTTGTCCAATAATTTTAATTACTAAATATAACCAATTATTTATATAGGTTAAATAAATTGAAGTATTATATTTTTTATAACTAGCTAAAAATACCCCAAAAAATTCTATGATTAAAATAAAAATATTAAAAATTAAAAATTGAGGAGGTTTGCAAAAAGTACGCACAAAACGGACCTTATGTGCAAAAGTACGCACACACAAAAAAAGTATGCACAAATATGCACCCAAAATGGGTCATATCTGCAAATTTGTGCACTTTTACACAACTTTTGAATTCTATATGCAATTTGTGTACTTTTCTGAATTTGGGTAAAAATACTTTTTTCGTCCTGAAATAGCAGCCAAATTTTATGGAAAAACTCTAAACTTATTTTGACCATAAAAATTTTATTTTAACTCCAAATCAAAGGTTTCAAACCCCAAAATTGAATAAAATTCAATTTCCTATAACATGGTATAATTAGATTTCTAAAATTCTTACTTTTTAGGGATCGAATCTATAAAATTTCCTAAAGCACCATTTTGAAACATAGATCTACTCAAAATTGTTCATCAAAACCAAAAAAATACCAAATATAAAATATGTAGGAAATCATGCAAGGAACATTTATCTACAATAATATTCAAGAAATAATAAAAATAAAAGAAACCCAAATTCTTAGGTTCAATCAATGGCAAGATATACTTGCATAGGTTAATGCTCCAAGCCTAATCTTCAACTCCACCACCAAGATGGGTCCCGAAACCACACTTTAGGCCTCAAGGCCAAGCTCCAAGCTCCAATATTGAGGAATGGAGAAGAAGAAGAAGAAAGAAAGAAAGAAAGAAAGAAAGAAAGAAAGAAAGAAGTGAAATGAGAGAGAGGAAAGAGAAGAGAAAAGGGGTTATATGAAGTGAGATTTGAATCTCATCCATCAATACCGCCACCTCACCAATCCATGACCCTCTAAATCATCTCAACCATCCAAAGAAACACAAGGGTTCGTTGGATAAAATGGTGATATGGTTATTAACCAAGGGATTTTCCATTCTATACGCGGGTCCTAGCACGGGTCTATGACAATTGTCAATAGGTATTCTACCGATCCAGGATAATCTCTCATAATAAAATAAAATCCAATTCACGAAGATTCAATAAACATGATATGCAAAAATACAAAATACAATCTAAGTTAATTTTCGAAAAAAAAATCTAAATACTAAAAATTCAGAAATACGAAATTCAATAATGAAGGTTACATGGACCTTTCTCCATATTTTGACGAGCAGGACTACCAAAAGAATTACAAATTGGGATCAGATATTAGAATAGTTTCAGTTGAAGATTCAGAGATTGATCCATCAGAGTCCATGTGAGCATTGGACCCTCTTATCTTTTTCTTGCTATATTTTAGTATCATGGTAGTTGTTTCATTTTTATCATACTTTATATACTTCTTGCTGGACACTTTATATTCAGTACCTTACTTCCAACATCCATATTCAGTACTTGCTTAGTTTTCTTGTTATTGATTCCGTGGACGAGATCTAGATATCTACTAGTTAGTTATTGTCCTTATTTGGTTGTATAGGTGTCATATTATTTTAATGACAGAATGCATGCCTCTGATTTGGCACATGCCTTGATCTCTTTTCTTTTCTTTTATTAAGTTGTTGGTTTTGGTTCTTCTCATGTGCTTCCTTGTGGTACTTATTATTCGGGGCATGACCTCGCTGATTTTGTTTTGCCAAAGATTTCTTAGCAGAGACCGAGGAATCTACTTTCTACATGACTGATGGTGCATATAAGGAGAATGGTCGGCAGGGGACTTGAGTGGAATTTTTCTTCCTACTTTAGTATTTTGTATCATTCTGGGCGTTTAGTCACGGTATCTTTAGCCGGCAAGTTTTGTACATATTTGTGTAAATTCAAACTGCAGTTGATAACGACTATGTGCTTTTGACCTTGTTCTAGCTCGGCATTTTGTAATAGCTAGTTCTTGACCATTATGATAAAGGGTCGGGACGCCTTATTGCTTTATCATATATGTCCATCTCTTATTGCTAACTATTTGACTGTTTGAGACATAGATGTACTTTGAGACCCTAGGAATACTTTATTATAGTATGCACCCCCTTGTCAAGTTACAGTCGTGATCATCGTACGACATATTGTACCTTGTACGGGATAGCTATCCATGTCCATCTCCGTATTTCGGTACTGGGGTGTGACAAGATTTTATTGTTGGCCTATGCAGATCTATTATTTAGACTTGTGGGGGTAATTTACTTATAGGAGTCTCAATCAACACTTGTCCTCCTCGATGTTCCGAATATGTTCTCTATGTCACCCTTGAACTGATATGTTGCTTGCATCATTGTCCCTTCTTATCCTATCCTTGATATCTTGTATTCCTTTCCTCTAGGGGCACTTCGTCCTCGGTCGTCGGAGCAGGATTGGCAGAGCAACCAGAAAGGCAGGGTTCCTTGGGAGATCAGCCAGAGGTGACATTTCCTCCTGGTCAGGTCCGAGTGGAGCCAGTTATAGTGGTAGAGCCAGTTGTCGAGCAGGATCAGGCGAAGGAGCTAGTAGTTGAGCAAGTAAGGCAGTCATTACCTCAGATTCTAGTACTTCAAGCAATACCAATAGTACCAGCAGCAATGCTTGATAACCCCGCGTTATTGGTGATAATCAGGAGGATGATGGCTACCTAGCAACACTAGATGGTTGTCCAGCAGCACCAGCAGCTGCAGTAACAAGAGCACAACGTCCTTTTGAATCAACGATTGCAGGCAGCCCTAGAGAGAGGTGGGAAGTCAGATTCGGGTGATTCACTGAGATTCCAATGATTCAACTCGAGATATTTTAATGGCACAAAGGATACTATTATGATGGATGCTTGGCTGTAGGATACCGAGGCAATCTTGACGGCAACTAAGATTCCAATAGAGGAGCAGGTGGACCAGATCCGGTTGCAGCTTCAGGATCTTCCCATGAATTGTGGGCATTGGAGGAGGTTGGCTTAAGGCATCCTATCTTTTGGGATTGCTTTCGAACCAGGTTCAAGGTACTTTGATGTAGTAGCATAGTATGAACTGTAGCAGCGGTTCATCAATCTCAAGCAGTCCAGTAGGAAGGTGGATGGTTATTCAGCAGAGTTCTGCAGATTGAGCAGGTTTGCTACAACAATGGTGGCTACCAAGTAAGAGGGGGGTGATGAGATTCCAGTATGGGCTTCACTTGAAGATCTTACAGTTGGTGGAGGGGCATGACTACACCACTTTTGATGACGTGTTAGTGGCAGTAAGAAGGAACGAACTGACTTTGTAGAGGTTGTCTGCAAGGACTGGGGGACAGAAGAGGTCGCATGCCTATAGTATAGGCGAAGGCTAGTACCAAGGACGTCGGCACAAGTACCTAGCATTCGTATTCATGACTCAAAGTCGCGGAGGCCAGCAGCAGCAATTGTGGAGGCTCGGGTCTGGCAAAAACAATTGTGACCTCAGCAGCAACAACCGCGTCCGGGAATACAAGTAGGGTGCACTTATTGTGGCAAGGGAGGTCACACCCGGGATGTATGATGAGCATCATAAGGGCAGTATTTGAGGTATGGGAGCACAGATCATAAGATAGCTATTTGCCCATAGGTGCAAAGGCCAGGGGGACCGGTTCAGTAGTTCACAACGTTACCAGCTCCAGGGACAACGCAGAATCGAGGGCCAGCATTAGCAGTTAGACCGTTAGCAGATCATATATTTTCGACACAGGCTTAGATGTACGAGCAGATACAATAACAATAACAGGTTCTATCACACTCTGGTCCCGCAGGACCGGTCGTCCTTGCAAGGGCGTGATTTTGCGTGAGCCTAAGTTTCACCCGCAAAAGGCCAGGCATAGAACGGGTGGTGAGATAACAAGTTTGCAAGGTTGATATAGCGGAAGCATTGAACGAACACAAGCATGATACAAAAATTAGTTCTTTATTGATTCTAAATAAGTAGTACAAGTAGCGCTAGACCGAGATTACAAGTCGCTCAAGCTCTCTCTCTCTCTCTCTCTAAAAATAATAAAGACGTACCAAGTGGCTTACAACATGGAATAATGCATAGGCGATGTTCAAGCATTATGTCATGTATATGTGCTTTAGCTCCGGACGCAACACTCCAAGGCTCTAAAGCTAACTCCACGCCTTAGTGCGCACGAGGAGATACTCCGTATCGAACGAGGTTCTTCCGTACCCTGCACACAATCTGGAGGGTTATCAGTACATTGAATGCACTGGTGCGGCGACTTCTCGTCTGCTCAACAAATCCAACACATTTAATTTGTTATATGCACTCTATCATTGTTATCTTTCTAGTCTTTCCTTAGCATCAGTTTTATGGCATATAATATAAGTGTCACGCCCCAGTCCCAAAAAAAGTAGGACTAGGAATACGTAATACGCCAGCCGTATGTATACGAACTCCAATATATGAAAACCATATACACACGTATGCTGTACATGAATATCCAATCCACAGTGGTAATATATGTCACAACAAGTCACACGCAGTTCTATATCTCATCCACACCACAAGTAATAGATAAATGGAAATCAATAACTGAATATCAAAGAGGCAGTCTCAAATAGTAATCTCAAAGTGTGATAGTCGGGTGAAAACAAATTCACTGCAAATCGACTATAATAAACTACTAAAGAGAGAAGAGAATAAACTCTAATATAAGAATAAATGTCTCGAAAAAGAATAGCAACTAGAATCTCTAAACAGCTGTAATTGAATCACATATAATCAGAAGGTAAGATCGCCTCAGACTGATAGGTAGCGTCAGGTCCAGGTCCATACTCCTGCGGGTACTCCTGCTCATCTATATCTGGAAAGGGACCAGGTCCTCAGAGGGACGTAACAAGATACAAAAAGCACATGCCAATAAAGTACTGAAAATAAACATCCATTGGGGTCGCCTAACCGTCTAAGTGAATGCAGTTAAGAACATCTTTCTCCACAAGTGAGCTATCTGGCTGAAAACCTGGGATTTGGCATGGTTCTCTATTGGAGATCCAGGGGCCTACAAAGGCACGACGACTTTCGAACGCCGGAGGCCCGTCTGATAATAATATAATATATAGTGGTCATCACCGCCCGTATCTCCAGCGGAGAATTCGACCGCACAATAGAAAAAGTGTAAAGGAGCTCAAATGCGGTACTTGTTGTTCTCCCCACCCAATGCTCTAAGCATGTCATATCCATGACACGATAAACCTATAATAACCGCCAGGTCTACTAGCATGCAAAGTTTCTATTGGCAGTTATCCCTATCCGTCGCACGACCTATACGTACCAGTGGCCAGCCGAGTACGCAAGTCCGTGTCCTACATGTGACTCACACTCGTGTAAGAATAGTGTTATGGCCAATAAAACATAAATGCCTCATGAAAATGGGGTAGTCTCATAAGTAGGTCCAATGCATATACATAAATAAAAATATAGTACGACGACACCGTCGTTGCACCCAAGTTTCCTTGGACGCACAATTTATATAGCAGTTAAAATAAATGAACTAAATAAACAGAAAATAAATATGCATGTCTCATATAGAATGTAAATACAGTACAATGGCAAGGTATACTTGCCTGGCAAGAAATCTGTAAAGTGTACGCGCCCAAATGTCAAGGACACGGAACCTGGAACTAAGGATTCCGAACAAACGTCTCCGGATGCTAAAATAAATATCACCAACATTTCCGAAATGAGCAAAATAGCTAAAAAGCACACCCCTTTCGTCCAATTTGGACACAGGGGTAAAACGGTAATTTCGGGCAAAAGTGGGATCCACGTGTGGCCCACTTTGCACCAAAAAGTGTGCCAAGGGTAATAGTCTCTAAATAGGACAAACTATAGGTCAAATAATTCTAAATGTCAATACGAACCCAACGGTATATCCAAATATGGATTCCGATGAGCCGAACACAATTTTGTCCAAAAGTCAACTGTGGGGCCCGCCAATTGGCGATTTGGTCAACCGTCTCAGAATTGTATAAAAATTGGGTCACAGGACCAGCGCGTTACCACGAGTCCAGTGGTGCAAGTTTTTTTATATTCTGACAAGCGTGCATAAAATAAGTGCGAGTTCCACAAAAGTTGTGACACGGGGTGTGTCCGCGGATACGGCCTGATTCCGGCGCGCACACGCGTCCGAATCAGTCCCCACGAATTTTACGTGTCCGATTACGCTGCGTGCACCATTCGGCACACTTGGTACACGGCAGAGCGGTCCCGTTTGGCGGGGCGCGCTCCATTTTCCAACTTTTAAAAATCTAGAAAAAGTGGGTGCGCGCAGTTTTGTGACAAATATAATTCTGTCCACAACAACTAATAATATAGGGTTATTTAACAGAAAATAAACTAGGTCAAGTGTTCTACATGTATCAAAAAGAATCACCGAATTCGGATCTCTGTGGTAGGAGATACGAACTCGGTAATATGGGTGGTCACCGCAGTTTTCTGCGATCCTAGAATTGATCTGCTCTCGCCCACTTTGGACGCTATTTTTCGTCTAGAGGTACACGTTTTCCGAGGTTGGCTATAATACAAATATGGAAGAGAGTTAAGGGGTGAGCATACCGGTGAAGACGGAACAGCGTTTGGTTGAGCGAGTCGACGGAAAACAATTCCGGAGCGAAGGTGCCTCGTGTGGAAATCTGCAGTCCGCGAGGTCGGAGTCGTCGGGATGGTTTGGATGGCTTGGCGGGGCTTCTCTGGCTGCGGTGACGGCTCTAGATGAGAAGAGGAGGTCTGGAGATTTTAGGTTAGGGTTTTTGAGAGATAACTATATATATATATATATATTTTGAATAGGGAGAGAGAGAATGAGTTTGGGTTCGGCCCGCGTGAAGGGAGGGGTGCTGTCCGCGGAAGTGGGAAGGGGTTCTCTGGCTACGTTAGGTAAGTGACTGCTAACAATTGCTAACTTGCTAGCAATTGGAAATTTTCTAGGAATAGTAGTAAAGTTAGTAGTAATATAATATTACTTATTAATTATTATTATATTATTATTATTAGTTTATTATTATTTAATAATTCTTTTTCTTTCTTTTCTTTTTAAAAAAAATATATATCTACATATATATATTTGTGTATACATATATATTATATATATACTCATAAGAAAATTCATGGATTAGAATAATGCACACCATTAGGCTAGCAACTGCTTAAGGGGGTCTCCTACATGGAATAAATTTTGAAAAATTCCTGATGGTCCCATAAATCATCTAAGTGCCCGAACACCTAAAATAAAAATTATTAAAAATCTATTTCTCCTATTTAGACCTAATTACTACAATTTAATTAATAATTAATAAATAAAGGGTATATACGATTTTCTAGGAAGGGGATTTTATATTCTACCCAACTTGTAAAAATTTTGTCCTCAAAATTAAAATTAAGCCACGATAGAATGCAAGAATGGTATAAGATATAAATTAACAATATAAATTCATACCTAGGTCTGCGAATAGGTTCGGAAAATGCTTGCGCATGTCGTCCTCGCGCTCCCAAGTTGATTCTCCTGGCACGCCATGCCTCCATGCTACGTGAACCAAGGGAATAGACTGGTTCCTCAATACTTTCTCTCGACGATCAAGGATTCCCACGGGTTGCTCTTGGTAAGACAAGCTCGGCCCGATGGTGATCTCTGAATGGTCGAGAACATGACTGCTGTCTGCCACATATCGCCTGAGCTACGACACATGGAATACGTCATGTACTCCCTCCAGTGAAGGTGGTAGCGCAAATCGATATGCCACCTCTCCAACTCTCTCGAGCACGTCAAATGGTCCAATATACCTTGGACTCAACTTGTCACGCCCTCCGAATCGGATGGTGCCTCCGGTTGGTGATATCCTCAAGAAGACGTGATCGCCCTCCTTGAACTCCAAGGGACGACGATGAAGGTCTGCCCACTGCTTCTGCCTGTCTTGCGCTGCTCGCAAGTCTCCCTGAATCTTCTTGACTGTCTCTACGGTGTTGACCACCAACTCGGGTCCCAAAATCTGACGTTCTTCCACGTCACTCCAACACACAGGAGACCTACATTTTCTTCCATACAATGCTTCAAACGGAGCCATCTGAATACTCGCTTGATAGCTATTGTTGTAAGAAAACTCTACAAGATGTAGGTGGTCCTCCCATGATCCTCCGAAGTCTAACATGCAAGCCCTCAACATATCCTCCAAGGTCTGAATAGTACGCTCCGACTGCCCATCTGTCTGCGGGTGGTAAGATGTACTGAACTTCAGACGAGTACCAAGACTCTCTTGCATGCTTCTCCAAAAGTGTGATATAAAGCGCGAATCTCTGTCCGATACAATGCTGACTGGTATGTCGTGCAATCTCATGATCTGCCTTATATATAAGTCAGCTAAAGCTTCTGTAGACTGACCCACTCTAAAAGGTATAAAATGGGCTGACTTGGTGAGTCGGTCCACTATTACCCACACTGCACCTCTCCCACTTGGACTCTTGGGAAAACCCATGACGAAGTCCATAGTGATGTGCTCCCACTTCCACTCTGGAATCGGAAGTGGTTACAATAATCCTGTTGTCCTCTGGTGCTCCGCCTTCACTTGTTGACATACCAGGCATTTAGCTACAAAACGAGCTATCTCTCTCTTCATTCCATGCCACCAAAAGTGCTGTCGTAAGTCGCGATACATCTTGGTGCCTCCAGGATGAATAGAATAAATCGAACTATGAGCCTCTGCCATCAGCTCCTGTCGAATCTCTCCATTTGGAACATAAAGACGATCACCACATCGTAATGTCCCATCCTCATGAATGTACAATCCTGTCTGCTCTCCGGCCTCTGTCCTTTCCTTTAGTCTCCTGAATCTGGCATCTGTAGGCAAAGATGCCTTAATCTTCTCTACCAATGATGATTGTACTTGCAAGTTGGTTAGTGTCCCATCTGCTCCGGGTAATATTACTTCAATGCCAAGCTCTTGCAAGTCCTCCAATAGTTCCCTCTGTGCTGTCAAGAAGTAAGCTGCTGGCTTCCGGCTTAACGCGTCTGCTACCACGTTAGCCTTGTCTGGATGATAATGTAGCTCTATCTCGAAATCTTTCATCAACTCGAGCCATCGACGTTGCCTCATATTTAACTCCTTCTGCGTGAACACGTACTTGAGGCTTTTGTAGTCTGTATAGATCTCCACTCGTTCCCCATATAAGTAATGTCTCCATAGCTTCAGAGCAAATACAACGGCTGCAAGTTCCAAGTCATGAGTCGGATAATTCTTCTCATGTACTCGTAACTACCTAGATGCATATGCAATCACCTTGCCATGCTGCATCAATATGCATCCTAAGCCTTTTCCTGATGCGTCACTGTAGATCACATAACCTCCTGATCCTGACAAAATCGTCAATACTGGTGCTGTAGTCAGTCGTTTCTTCAACTCTTCGAATGCTGCTTGACACTCGTCAGTCCATATAAATTCTTGGTCCTTACAAGTCAAACGAGTCATAGGTGCCACTATCCTTGAGAAGTTTTCCACGAACCGTCGGTAATATCCCGCAAGTCCAAGGAAACTCCTCACCTCTGCTGCTGATTTAGGAATAGGCTATGTCTCAACTGCTGAGATCTTCTCTGGAACAACAGAAATACCATCTCCTGTAACAACATGTCCAAGAAATGAAACTATGTCCAAGAAGAACTCACATTTGCTGAGTTTAGCATATAACTGCTCTCTCCTCAAAGTCTCTAGAATAATCCGCAGGTGCTCCTCGTGCTCCTTGTGGCTCTTCGAATAGACAAGTATATCATCTATGAAGATGACCACGAACTGGTCCAAGTACTGGTGGAAGACTCGATTCATCAAGTCCATGAAGATCGCTGGAGCATTGGTCAATCCAAATGGCATGACCAAAAACTCGTAGTGCCCATATCTTGTTCTGAATGCGGTCTTCGGAATGTCCTACTTCCGTACCTTCACTTGGTGATATCCCGATCTCAAATCTATTTTCGAGAATACCTTAGCTCCACTGAGTTGATCAAACAGGTTATCAATGCGTGGCAATGGATATTTGTTCTTCACTGTCACTGCATTCAAGGCTCTGTAGTCAATGCACATACGCACTGACCTATCCTTCTTGGGTACAAACAATACTGGTGCTCCCCAGGGTGATGCACTCGGTTGGATGAAACCTTTCTCCTCTAGCTCCTTTAACTGTGCCTTCAGCTCGTCCATCTCCTTCTTCGCCAGTCTATAAACATGCGATGCTATAGGTGCTGCTCCGGGTGCTAGTTCAATTAAAAACTCTACGTCTCTATCTGGGGGTAGTCCTAGCAAATCCTCTGGAAAGACGTCTTGAAATTCTGAAATAATAGGGTGATAGACAACATCGTCCATTGTGAGCTGCATACCATCAAGAATTTCTGTGGATCCTCGGGCAAACTCAAGTTCAGGCTGGCCTGGTACCTTAAAAAGAATGCTTCCTCCAAAGCAATCGAAGAAAGCGTGATTCTTGCTCAGCCAGTCCATTCCAAGCATAATATCAAAATAAGGCATAGGAAGGACTAAGAGTTGGGCATTCATCTCTCTGCTACGCATCACTATAGGGCCCGATCTACAAACTCGACTAACTGGTACAACTCCTCCTCCGGTAAGAATTCTAACACAACTAGATAATAGTGTAGAAGCAATGTTGTGTTTGGCAATAAAACTAGATGATATGAATGAGTGGGTGGCTTTCGTATCAAATAATGTCACAGCAGGAAAAGTAAAAGCAAGGGTAATACCTGCTATAACATCCACCTCATGATCCATGTCATCTACCTCCAATGCAAAAGCTCGCCCGTTCCTCTGCGGCTGTCCATGTCCAGTCCTCATATACTGCTCCTCCTGAGTAGGTAGCGGTGGTCCTCTCTGAAATCCTCCTGCTGCTGGGGGTCGGGGTGCTCCCGGTCCAGTCATCTGCAGGGCTGGCTTCGGTGCTGGAAGCGCTAGTCTCTGAACTGGTGGTGGGAGTGTCGATGCCTGCATTGGGCAGTCTCTTGCCATGTGTTGTCCGGAGCCACATCTCATACACTGCCCCAAGCGGGTCCGACAATCTTTCGAAATATGTCCGATTCTCCTACAGTAATTGCAGTAGGGCTTCCCCGAATTCTGATACAGTGCTGCTCGGTGTTGCTGATGCTGTTGTGCCAAGGGACGTCTGATAGGTCCTCCCTGTTGTATCCTGGCTGGTCCCTGCTGTATCCTTGCTGATCCTTGTTGTGTCCGCAGCTGACCTCTATTTCCTCTGCTAATGGTTTCCTAAAATCTGGCCTCTGTCAGTAGTTCAGCGTAAGAGACTCGGGACTGCGAGCTTGTATAATGTTGTAGCTCCTGGGTCAATCCTCGATGAAATCTCTTAGCCTTAGCCAAGTCATTTGGTATCAAAGTAGCGCCATATTTGCTGAGTCGACTAAACTCGGCATCATACTCGTCCACGGTTCGGTTCCCCTGCTCCAAGTGAAGAAACTGATCATACAAGGTGTCCCTGACAGTGTCCAAAAAGTACTTTCCCTCAAAGCACTCCAAGAACTGCTCCCAAGTCTGGTAAGTACCCAACTGGCGCTCCATGGATTTCCACCAGTGATGAGCATTACCATCTAGAAGCGTCCGTACACCCGTCATCCATAGGTCCGTAGGTAACTACGATGCCTCCAGTAGCTTCTGCGTGTGAGTGATCCAGTTGGTAGTCTCCTCCGGGCTCTCAGTACCCTTGTACTGCCTTGCACCCATCTGAACAAAATCCTTTACTGAACCAACCCTAGCTCGAGGTACTGGAGCTAGTGCTTGGGCTGGTACAGTAGCCTGTGCAGCCATCCTCTCCAGTGCTGCCAAAAATTCTTGCCTCTACTCGGCTGCCTGCTGCCTCTGTTCCTGTATCATCATCTGAAAGAATTGGAACATCTGCGCTTGGCCATCTTGCGGTACCGGGACAGGTGGAAGGTTCCCAATAGGTGAAGCGGGAAGATCAGATGGAACTGGAGTGTGAGTCTGTCCATCTGGCCCCGGAAGCCTAGGAATCGTTGGGGTCTCTCCTTGAGTCTGAGCATTGACTCCAGAAGTTGCGTCGCCATCAGCGGCAGTACATCCATTTTGCAAATCCATCTCTCTGCAGGTGATGTACGGAACGATTAGAAAAAGTACAGGAATCAAACAAGATGCAAGTATTAAATAGGAAGGATGAATTTCAGTCAAGCATGGATGAGATCCTTATACTCTATTCCTATACGCAGGCTTGTTCGGTACAGTTACGTAACCGAGATAATATATTCTTGACCTGTATGGGCCACCACAAAAATATGTCACGCCCCAGTCCCAAAATACGTAGGACTAGGAATACGTAACACGCCAGCCGTATGTATACGAACTCCAATATATGGAAACCATATACACACGTATGCTGTACATGAATATCCAATCCACAGTGGTAATATATGTCATAACAAGTTACACACAGTTCTATATCTCATCCACAGCACAAGTAATAGATAAATGGAAATCAATAACTGAATATCAAAGAGGCAGTCTCAAATAGTAATCTCAAAGTGTGATAGTCGGGTGGAAACAAATCCACTGCAAATCGACTATAATAAACTACTAAAGAGAGAAGAGAATAAACTCTAATATAAGAATAAATATCTCGAAAAAGAATAGCAACTAGAATCTCTAAACAGCTGCAATTGAATCACATATAATCAGAAGGTAAGATTGCCTCAGACTGATAGGTAGCGTCAGGTCCAGGTCCATACTCCTGCGGGTACTCCTGCTCATCTATATTTGGAAAGGGACCAGGTCCTCAGAGGGACGTAACAAGATACAAAAAGCACATGCCAATAAAGTACTGAAAATAAACATCCATTGGGGTCGTCTAACCGTCTAAGTGAATGCAGTTAAGAACATCTTTTCCCACAAGTGAGCTATCTGGCTGAAAACCTGGGATTTGGCATGGTTCTCTATTGGAGATCCAGGGGCCTACAAAGGCACGACGACTTTCGAACGCCGGAGGCCCGCCTGATAATAATATAATATATAGTGGTCATCACCGCCCGTATCTCCAGCGGAGAATTCGGCCGCACAATAGAAAAAATGTAAAGGAGCTCAAATGCGGTACTTGTTGTTCTCCCCACCCAATGCTCTAAGCATTTCATGTCCATGATACGATAAACCTCTAATAACCGCCAGGTATACTAGCATGCAAAGTTTCTATTGGCAGTTATCCCTATCCGTCGCACGACCTATACGTACCAGTGGCTAGCCGAGTACGCAAGTCCGTGTCCTACATGTGACTCACACTCGTGTAAGAATAGTGTCATGGCCAATAAAACATAAATGTCTCATGAAAATGGGATAGTCTCATAAGTAGGTCCAATGCATATACATAAATAAAAATATAGTACGACGACACCGTCGTTGCACCCAAGTTTCCTTGGACGCACAATTTATATAGCAGTTAAAATAAATGAACTAAATAAATAGAAAATAAACATGCATGCCTCATATGGAATGTAAATACAGTACAATGGCAAGGTATACTTGCCTGGCAAGAAATCTGTAAAGTGTACGCGCCCAAATATCAAGGACACGGAACCTGGAACTAAGGACTCCGAACAAACGTCTTCGGATGCTGAAATAAACATCACCAACGTTTCCGAAATGAGAAAAATAGCTAAAAAGCACATCCCTTTCGTCCAATTTGGACACAGGGGCAAAACGGTAATTTCGGGCAAAAGTGGGGTCCACGTGTGGCCCACTTTGCACCGAAAAGCGTGCCAAGGGTAACAGTCTCTAAATAAGATAAACTATAATTCAAACAATTCTAAATGTCAATACGAACCCAACGGTATATCCAAATGTGGATTCCGATGAGCCGAACAAAATTTTGTCCAAAAGTCAACTGTGGGGCCCGCCAATTGGCGATTTGGTCAACCGTCTCAGAATTGCGTGAAAATATGGTCACAGGACCAGCGCGTTACCACGAGTCCAGTGGCACAAGTTTTGTCGTATTCTGACAAGCGTGCACAAAATACGTGCGAGTTCCACAAAAGTTGCGATACGGGGTGTGTCCGCGGATACGGCCTGATTTCGGTGCGCACACGCGTCCGAATCAGTCCCCACGAATTTTACGTGTCCGATTATGCTGTGTGCACCATTCGGCACACTTGGTACACGACGGAGCGGTCCCGTTTGGCGGGGCGCGCTCCGTTTTCTAACTTTTGGAAATCTGGAAAAAGTGGGCGCGCGCAGTTTTGTGACGAATATAATTCTGTCCACAGCACCTAATAATATAGGGTTATTTAACAAAAAATAAACTAGGTCAAGTGTTCTATATGTATCAAAAAGAATCACCGAATTCGGATCTCTGTGGTAAGAGATACGAACTCGGCAATATGGGTGGTCACCGCAGTTTTCTGCGATCCTAGAATTGGTCTGCTCTCGCCCACTTTGGACGCTGTTTTCGTCTAGAGGTACACATTTTTCGAGGTTGGCTATAATACAAATATGGAAGAGGGTTAAGGGGTGAGCATACCGGTGATGACAGAACGGCGTTTGGTTGAGCGAGTCGACGGGAAACAATTCAGGAGCGAAGGTGCCTCGTGTGGAAATCTGCAGTCCGCGAGGTCGGAGTCGTCGGGATGGTTTGGATGGCTTGGCGGGGCTTCTCTGGCTGCGGTGACGGCTCTAGATGAGAAGAGAAGGTCTAGAGATTTTAGGTTAGGGTTTTTGAGAGATAACTATATATATATATATATATATATATATATATATATATATATATTTTGAATAGGGAGAGAGAGAATGAGTTTGGGTTCGGCCCGCGTGAAGGGAGGGGTGTTGTCCGCGGAAGTGAGAAGGGGTTCTCTGGCTACGTTAGGTAAGTGGCTGCTAACAATTGCTAACTTGCTAGCAATTGGAAATTTTCTAGGAATAGTAGTAAAGTTAGTAGTAATATAATATTACTTATTAATTATTATTATATTATTATTATTAGTTTATTATTATTTAATAATTCTTTTTCTTTCTTTTCTTTTTAAAAAAATATATATCTACATATATATATTTGTGTATACATATATATTATATATATACTCATAAGAAAATTCATGGATTAGAATAATGCACACCATTAGGCTAGCAACTGCTTAAGGGGGTCTCCTACATGGAATAAATTCCGAAAAATTCCTGATGGTCCCCATAAATCATCTAAGTGCCCGAACATCTAAAATAAAAATTATTAAAAATTTATTTCTCCTATTTAGACCTAATTACTATAATTTAATTAATAAATAAAGGGTATATACGATTTTCTAGGAAGGGGATTTTACAATAAGCCTAACTCGTGTGGTAGTACATAGTATGATATCAGAGTAATATGGCGGTACTTACCAACTTAACATATATCCTTCCCTGTCTAAAGATAAAACTAAGTTAAACCAAGCACGAATATATATATATATAAAATCCAAGGAGATCGTATATGAAAACACGTGTCACCAGCGGGTTCTGATTTAGGTGCACGAGTTACACGGATTACTCAGATGTATTGCAGAAGATTGTTCAAGTGCTCAAATATTTACTAGTGTGCATAGATGTCTAATACTCATATTCGTTCAGGTATTCCAGATTATTAGATGTGATGGAATGACTCGCACGCGAATTTGTACTAAGCGAGATGACTTAACCTATACGAACAGTTGTCGCTGGCATAGCCTTAAAGGACCACGATATAGTCATGAGCGAGAATGGTGTACGGCTCAAGGAACACGAGGCATCACATGCCACCCTGCCCGATCACGAGACTACTTAGTCTTAGAGCGAGAATGACGTACAACGAAAGTAACATGAGGTGTTACATGCCATTATGCCCGAACATGAAGACTAACACGTCCGGATCGGATCGGATCGACCCCAGTGCCCTGGAGACCGTCCGCAAGAACAGATTAAAATACCTTGTGCACAAGTTGTCCATGACATGCAAGTCTAGGGTCTTCAGATTCATGATATGACATGTTAATTCTTGATTCTTGTTCTGAACGAGTATTGCTCCACAAGCTGTAATTCTTGCTTTATTGACATAATGCAATTCCTTAGTTTAGGAAATACCTTGGTGACTTAATGGTCCCAAATACTTGCAGGTTCATACTTGCACAGAACGACTATTTGATAGTCTTCTGGCTAAACTAGATGATGAAAGACAAGATAGTGTTACAGGTTGAGGCATGAATATTATGTGATGAGCATAGCGAATATGTAAAGCAGACAAGCATTGGAATAATATAAATATAACTTTAAGGAAAATATGCAACATAGCCTTACTTGAAAACATAAGCAATTTCGCTAGAATGAGTCTAAAGGGGTAGTGCGAGAAACCAACATAAACCAAGTTACAATTCCATGTTCTATGCAAGCAGTATAAGATGGGATTATTACCTTAGCTAGGTGCGTTTACTTCTTATTTACACGCAAGGGGTTATCACCTAGCAATCTAGCATATATATCTGAATTCTTAGGTGTACTAGCCAAGCAAAGACAGGTTCATCGTAGATACCCACCTGAAGGAGGGCTTGCCTCGGCCAAGCGAGATTCTGAATGAACCGCTAAAACTCTAATTCCAAGTGCTGATATGTCATTTGAGTTATCTTGCAGAACTGAGTGAAGTGGGATGTTACATAATACACCACTCAAAAGAAGTTTCGTCTTCGAAACTTACTAAGATAGAACTCATCCAGGAACAACACTTATATTCCAAACTTGAACATATCACGTTTACCTTCAAATCCTCGAGCACACTTATCATTCCTTTATCCATTCCAAGTTCGACTATATCCTTGCAGCCTATCAATCATTGCATCAATCTCTACTGTGTCTAGTACAGAGCTGCACTACTCAAACAGAGGGGTATGCTATAACTTGCTCACACAAGGGACAAACTAGAACTAGGTTGAACTATCCGACATTCTATTACTTAACTTTTGAGTTATGAACACGTCCAAACAAACACTTGGTATCGCCTGACTAAATCCATTGTTACGTCTAACCAATATCATAAAAAATCTTAGAACTTCAACTTCAATATCCACCACTTCTTCCATATGACATTTCTCAAATCTAGATCCAAATCGTATTTGATACATAATCCTCAATCCCGAGCCATCGCTCAATTACGCAAGAAACCATGCACTATCTTCCAAATTTATCACTTGACTCCTACATGTTTTATCTTTCGAAAACTTATTCATCTAACAAGACTTAGACAATCCCTTATTCATATCTAATGCATATAATAATCATATTCTTCCAAACACAATAAATATTCTGATGTTATCGTTTGCATCCTAACCAAGTCAAAATTTACTTTTGTTCAATCTTCAAGAACTGTCTTCAACTTACTTCCATCCTGAACTTATATCCAATCCATTTATCAGCACTCCATTTTTGTTTTTAATCAGTCCTTGCTATAATATGATTCATCATCAATTATCTCTCTCCTTAAGAAATTACCATGATACCACGAGCGGAGTCGATCAAAATCCAAGTCAATTCCAATTTGATTTCAATCCTTAGTATTGCACTACCATCGAGAACATCTTTCAAGCACACGATTTTTTTCATATCCAATGTGTCATCCAAGTTTTCCCCGATTTATTTCATACGTTCAACACCAACACAAATTGACAAGTCATCGATACTAACTTATAATTTTGCTTGCACGATTTCAAGTAATTCCACCGATAATTCCCTAATTTCTATCGTTTGTTCTGATCACGTTGAACAATAAATCTTCTAAGACACATATCTCAAAACCATGACCTAATTCTAACTATTACTGCCCCAGCTTTGAAGTCTTACCCAGGCAAATCTAAAGTTGATCACACCAACTCAAATCTTGTCAAGGGGTCGTCTGCCTAACCACTAGATCCGCTCACCAGGTCATAGTTACAATCACGATCACCATTCATAATGTGCGAATCCAGAGTACCATGCTTACCCAAAACTAAGGTCAAACCATTGTTCGTTCGTACGGAGTATTCTACCCAAACTTGTATCACACGGATTTCTAACATCAAGTATATATCATCCTACCCAAACAAAATATCTCAAGCCAGGGACATGAGTCCGTTCAGCAAAGTCGTCCTAAGATAAAATCTATTAAAACACATTTCTCGATTCATCATGTGATATCTTATGTCCAACCTATCAATTTTTATAGTCAATCTCCTCAGTAGTATCCGCTAAAGTCTATTTATCCATCAATCCAAGTCAAGTTCACCAAGTCATGATTCAAATCTCTAAACCATAATTCTCATATCGTATTCTCTAAATCGTTCGACATGAGTCACATATTCGTTCATGAAACCATCAAGCACTACTTGCATCAATTTTAAGGTAACTTATCCTCGACTTTTATTCATTCTCCAACCATTTACTATAGCAGTCTTCAAATCTCATTGAGCTATCTCTTGTTAAGCGTTTATTTCGTTCGAGTCACAATTTATATCAATTCCCTTTCTAAACATCAATCATGTTGCATCGATCTATGATCTGTCTCAAGCATTCATTTCATGAAGTTCACGTTGATCACAAATCTATCATTCTTCAACTAGATAATCCTCGAGCCCATGTCTACCAATCTTCATAGTGTTCTATTTCATTGAGTTCATCCATATAACCATCATAAAAAAATTTCACTATATTGCGTCATTCAACTGATTATTAACATCTAAGTTATACACAAGATCAATTCATTATCATCATTTGTATTTTTATCAATCCAACTTGATTCCCATCTTAACATCAAATTCTATTCATTAATTCTTCTGAATCATTGTATATCGTTCAATCCAAATTCTCTTGCGCACTAACTCTTTACTTGATTAAGCTATCTTCCAATCGCACTAGTTTATTCACATCCAATGGTATTCACCTTTAGCTGCATTCGAGTTTTGTATATTGCTGAGTTTAGATCGTGCACATATTCGAGGTGTCCCCCAAGTATATACATTTCAACCAAGCTTAGCTATAGCAAAGTTGGTTCGAGTTCATCATATCGCTGAGTCAGGATCATACACATATTTAAAGCGCCCATTTACATGTATTTCAACCAGCTTAGCGATAGCGAAGTCGGTCAAGCTACGGTAAAGGCACCATAATTTTCATAAAAATTTTAATCCTCGACACGAAGTTCATCTACTTGATTTCATCCTCACGTATCACATATTCTCTTCTGATTTTCTTATTCTTCCCCAACCAAGTCATTCATTTCAAGTCTTATCCGAAATTATCCTAACTTCTACATAATTTTTACAGAACCGTTCGAGTAATTCTTACACGAGACACATGATATCAATCTTACTAGGCTACACATATTCTAGGCTTTGTACTGATCTCTTACAAAACTTTGTGTTCTAACCGGCTCGTTGCTATCCCGAAATCCATGATCCAAGAACATTCCTCAAAGTTTTCCCATACATCCCTCAGGTTCAAGCCACATAAAAATCCTTGAAACTATGTTCGCATCGCTAAACATCCAACCGATGCGTTCCTTAAAATCCAAGCACGATATCCTCTATTTCGTATCAACGGTATAATCTTTTCCAAACCAGCTTCATTTATAGATGTCTCTTAATTTCGTGATTCAAAACCAACTAGTCTCATCCGAACGATACTCTAATCTCACACACAAGCATGCTAGTACCAAACAAGTCAAGTATGTAACACCCATTATTTAGCCCATAAGGTCTTCTATATAGCTGTTCTGATCAAGCAAAATACCCACATGAGATCCAATCAACTAGCTAGACTTATTATACGAAATATCCTGAGGAACATTGAGAGAGAGCATCTATCATATTACCCACGAATGAAGTTTCAAGCAGAGAAAATTGATACGAGAACAAGGACATAAAACCGATGCTCTGATACCAATATGTCACGCCCCAGCCCCGTAGGGCCGATCTTTCTCGCTTGGGCATGATGTCGCGCGATCCTAAGTTGCGCCCTCACAAGGCCAAGCATAGAACGGACGGTGAGATAACAAGTTTGCAAGGTTGATATAGCGGAAGCATAGAACGAACACAAGCATGATAAAAAAACTAGTTCTTTATTGATTCTGAATAAGTATTACAAGCGGCGCTAGGCCGAGATTACAAGTCGCTCAAGCTCTCTCTCTCAAAATAATAAAGACGTGCCAAGTGGCTTACAATATGGAATGATACATAGGTGATATTCCAGATTTATGTTATGTATATGTGCTTCAGCTTCGGACGTAACACTCCAAGGCTCCAGAGGAAAATCTATGCCTTAGCGCACACGAGAGGACACTCTACTGAACAAGATTCTCCCGCATCCTGCAGACAATCTGGTGAGTTATCAGTACATTGAATGGACTAGTGGGGAGGCTTCTCACCCGCTCAACAAATCTAACGCGTTCAATTTGTTATGTGCACTCTATCATTATTATCTCTCTAGTCCTTTCTTAGCATCAGTTTTATGGCATATAATATAAGCCTAACTCGTATGGTAATACGTCGTGCGATATAAGAGTAACATGGTGGTACTTACCAACTTATAATTCGTCCTTCCATGTCTAAAGATAAAACCAAGTTAAACCAAGCACGAATATATATATATATATATATGAAATCCAAGGAGATCACATATGCAAACATAAGTGTCACAAGCGGGTTATGATTCAGGTGCACGAGTTACACGGATTACTCAGATGTATTACAGAAGATTGTTCAAGTGCTCAAATATGTACAAGTGTGCACAGATGTCTAATACTTATATCCATTCAAGTGTTCCAGGTTACTAGGTGCGATGCAATAACTTGCATGCGAATTACAACTAAGCGAGATAACTTGATTTATATGAACAGTTGTCGCTGGCATAGCCATAAAAGACCATGATATAGTCATGAGCGAGAATGGTATACGACTCAAGGAATACGAGGCATCACATGCCATCATGCCCGATCACGAGACTACTTAGTCTTAGAGCGAGAATGATATGCAACGAAAGTAACACGAGGTGCTATGTGCCATCCTACCCGAACACGAAGACTAATACGATATTTTGTCTGAATTGGATCGACCCCAGTACCCCGAAGACAGTCCACAGGAACAGATTGAAATATATTATGCACAAGCTATCCGCGACATGCAAGTCTAGGGTCTTCAGATTCACGATATGACATGTTAATTCTTGATTCTTGTTCTGAACGAGTATTACTCCACGAGCTGTGATTCTTGCTTTACTTGACATGATACAATCCTTTAGTTTGGGTAATGCTTTGGTGACCTAACGGTCCCGAATACTTCCAGGTTCATACTTGTATAGAACGACTATTTGATAGTCTTCTGGCTAAACTAGATAATATAAGACAAGATAGTATTACTGGTTGAGGCATGAATCTTACGTGACGAGCATAGCGAATATGTAAAGCAGACAAGCATTGGAATAATGTGAATATAAATTTAAGGAAAACATACGGCATAGCCTTACTTGAAAACATAAGCGATTTTGCTAGCACGAGTCTAAAGGGGCAGTGCGAGAAACCAACATAAACCAAGTTACAATTCCATGTTCTATGCAAGCAGTATAAGATGGGATTATTCCCTTAGCTATGTGCGTTCACTTCTTATTAGCATGCAAGGATTATCGCCTAGCGATCTAGCATGTATATCCGAATTCTTAGGTGTGCTAGCCAAGTAAAGACAGGTTCATCGTAGCCACCCACCTAAACAAGAGCTTGCCTCTACCAAGCGAGACTCCGAGTGAACCACTGAAACTCAAAGTCCAAGTGCTGATATGTCATTTGAGTCATCTTACAGAACTAAATTAAGTGGGTTGTTACATAATACACTACTCAAAAGAAGTTTTGTCTTCGAAACTTACTAAGATAGAACTCATCTAAGAACAATATTGATATTCCAAAGTTGAACATATCGCATTTATCTTCAAATCCTCGAGCACACTTATCGTTCCATTATCCATTCCATGTCCGACTATATCCTTGCAGTCTATCAATCCTTGAATCAATCTCTATTATGCCTAGCGCGGAGCTGCACTACTCAAATACAGGGGTATGCAATAACTTGCTCACACAATGTCACTACTACGTTCCAAAAACAGGGCTATTTTGACTTTTTATATATAATTAATATTATGTGTATTTAATTTAAATAATTGTATGACATGTGTATTTATAATATTATATATATACAGTGTTCATTAATGTTGAGCTGGTAGACTTGACCTAGAAGCCCACTAGACGAACACCTGAGCGAATTATAGGGTTGTGTATTAATTTATATTAATTAAAATTTAATTATTTAGGATTGTGATTAATTACCGTAATTTTATTCAATTATTGCGCCTTACCGTTGCTTCGATATTTGGAGCACTACCCTAGCTTTTACCTTCCAACAAATTTCCTAACCTTGCCCTAGACGTGCCCGCCTTCCATTCTAATATTTTTGTAACTCATAATTATGCTCTCTTGTGCTTTATTTTAGCCACATAATATTCGCCGCGGACGTTTATTTAATATCTAAATAAATTCCAACTTTGTATCGTTGTGCGTTTCAATCAAAATTGGAGGCAATCTCGACCCATTTTTCGTGCAACCCAAATTAGAGTAATATTCTGTTCTGAGTCTTCTTTACTAATGATATTTGTGTCCCAACATAATTTTGGCCCCATGTACTCCTAATTAATTTTAGAACACCGCTTGCATTTATTCTAATTTAATTGGGGATACCAACTTTGACTAATCCCGTTTTAACCCAATTTAATCCAAAAACCCCATTCTTTAAGCCCATACAAAACACACAACACTCTCCTCACCCTACAAAATACCAAATACCAAATCGTCTACCAATTTTTTATCATTTCATGTGTCTGTGCAAATACCCAAATTTAAGGGGGCTAATTTACAAATATTGCATTAGGTGTCAATACCCCATTGGTTCAAACCAAATGGAGAGCCCTAATATTTGACAAGTCAACCAACCCCTCTCTTGTATGAGTAATTTTCTCATGATCAATCTTGACCACCCATTCAAAATAGGAGCATCGTCACCACTCATTCAACACACCATTCCTATAAAATGTCACATCACCTCCCTCTTTCCCAAGCAAGCCTAATCCCCAAACCTAGGGAAGCCCCCATCTTCTCTCTCTCTCCTCACTCCTCACAAACACCAACGTAGCAAAAATTTTCCTATTTCCTTTTTCTTCTTCCTTCTTCTTCTACTTCTCTTATTATTATTATTTTCCTTTCTTTTTAAAAAACCAAACTGAGCAACCCCCTACCCGGCCAACTGCGGCGGCCAACCTCTCCCCCGGTGCTATTGTTCCATCCCCGAGAAACCCTCGACCCCGGCCACTGCTCCAGCTCCGCCGGCCTCCTCTATTACTCAGCCGACCACTACTCCACCCGGCCTCCCTCCAGCTCCCTCTCCGGCCACCTAGCAACCTCGCCGAGCCCGCCATTGCCTGAAGCTTTCTCCTTCCACCATCAGAACCATCACGACCACCCCGTACTTTCGGCGAGCCCAAGCTTCCCCTACCGGAGATGACTCCTTCCTCCGCCTGATCACACCGGAGCACCTCGAATCGGCCTCCCCGCTGCTCACCGTCGAGTCTCCTAGACCCTACGTCGGAGTAAACCGAGTCCGCCACCCCCTTCCTCACGAACCCGTCGGATCTCCGGCCTTCTCCTATGCCTGAACCGAGCTGTGCAGCACCTACGATGACTCCTGCGAGCTGCACCTCGGCCGGCTTCACCACACATGAGCCTGCTTCTCCTCCGGCTGCTGTTGCGGTCATCACCCCGACCCAGCTCCTCCTCCATCTCCTCCACGTCGAGCCTCCCCCTCGGCCTGAAGCTCTCCCCCTCAGTCCCGAGCACCACCATCCTCGTCTTCGTCTTCCCCGACAAGATCCTGTAGTACCACCACCCTCCGTCGAGGCCAACTCTCCCTTGCCATCACTTTACTTCCCCGGCGTGTTCTCCTCCCCATCGAATCCCCCATTAGAACCACCACCATCGTCACTGTGAGCCTCCCTCTCCCTCTTTCCCTCCTTCATTGTTTGAGAATGGATTCTATGTAATAATATATATGTATTCATACGTAATAGTATATATGTATTTATATATATACATATGTATATGTATGTATATTGGTTTATTTTCATATAGTATATATTTAATAAAATGTATACTGGTATAAATTCATTAGTGTATTATTATTAGTATATGTATGGGCTTAAATGTATTTTGGTACATATAAACATATATATGTATAGTATATGTTTAGTAAAATGTATTTTGGTATATATATATATATATATATATATATATATATATATATATATATATATATATATATATATATATATATCAATACATAGGTATTAACGTATATTATGCTACATATATATATATATATATATATATATATATATATATATATATATATATATATATACATATATATATATATATATACATATATATATATATATATATACATATATATATATATATATATATATATATATGTGTGTGTGTAGCATAATATACGTTAATACCTATGTATTGATATATATATACATATATATACATATATACAAGTATATAGTATATATATTTTTATTGGTATATATATATATATATATATATATGATGTATTTCTCGAACTGGTATATATATACATATGTATACGTATTGTATGTGCATCCCTAGTACCTTTTTAATATATGTATATATGTACATAGTATAATTTGATTAGTATGTATATGTGTACATATATATAATAGTGTAAATTTATTAAGTGTATATATATATTATGTATGTATTTAATTGGTAAATATTATGAGTGTACTATGTATATTTAAATATATACCTCTACTAGGGAACCCGAGTGTAAATACGGATACCCCGTAACTACACATGACCTTGTGACCCTGTGAACTGTTAGCAGACTGTCATATGTACATCGACGTACTGGCAAGACCCATATCACCGACTGTCTGATTGTACAGCAATTACAGACACGACACTCGCGCAATTAGACGCGCACTTGACCCTAGTTGATCAGTGTAATACCTAGCGTAGCCCCTGAGTTCAATATATTATGATTGTGTGTTAGTGTAGCGTCTGATGCAAATATTTTTATGATGATATGTCTATAGGACTGTTGGTTGATCCAGATGATACTCTGGAATAGGACATTGGTATTACCAACTAAGGACCCAAGGCGAGTACATTCTATGATAATTTTCAATTATTTGATAATATCTATAATTCCAGTATCTAGAAATGTTACATCTGATTCTTGACACTGTGCTTCACGGACTAGTATATAGATTGGATCTGCAATCATGAGATGTTACATTGATTATTGTATTGACATTGTACACGACATGGATATTTAGACCTTGTACATGATATATTGGATATTGCTCGTGTATCGTGATGTGTCGTGATTGGATCCACTGTACTTGTTAGGGGTGGGGGAAATATTAGTAGATTATGTGATCATACCCAACTCTACATGCATCATAGCTCACCCCATATCTCAGGTCGGGTGCAGCCTGACCATTACATGCCTCATAGCTGTTATATATGATTAGCCTGACCACTACTTGCATCATAGCTAACCAAATGGTTAGCCTGACCTTACATGAATCATAGCTAATCATATGTAACCAACCTGATCTTGTCCCAAGCCGATCACATGATAGACTGATATTTTAAACACTTAGAATAGTTACAGTTCTCTATTTTAGATCATATACTACATCACCCGTATATGATATTGTACCTCGTTCTCTTCGTTTCATATATGCACTGACTGTATCATATTGTCTATATTGCCTGTCTCTTTACATTGCCTGTCTCTTTATTTTGCCATTGCATTTATTTACTGTCTTCTCTCAGTATATAGCATCATCTGTTTATTATTTTATAGTCCTTATCAATTAAATGGAACTGTTATTTGAGATGTACTTTGCTCCTTCCTGACTGGAAAATATTCTTCCAGACTATGCCTTAGAGGACTGGTGTCTGACGTGTATGGTCCACAGGGTGAGTAGCTGCAGACTTGGACTTGGTAGTTCAGTTGTTATTCCGAAAGGTCTAGCCGGAATCACTAGTTAGCTAGTTAGTTCTTTTAGCAGATTTTTGGTACCGGATTTGTCTCTGGCGTACTTGTTGAGACTTGGTTTATATTGTTGAGTTAGATTATTCTATTTAGACTTGTGTTGCATTTATTTTATTCTTCGATATCTTATCGTGCTGTAGTTATGTGATTGAGTATGTTGTTCATATTATATTGTGATTATCTGTGTCTCCTTATGGAGTTGGATATCCATGTGAGATTGATTAGATAGTATCATGACCTAGACAGCGTTCTACCGCCGATGCTGCGGCGTAGGCTGGACGTACCCACGCTCTCGTGCCCCTATACCGGGTGCGGGTCGTGACACACAAGGGACAAACTAGAACTAGGTTAAACTATCCGATATTCTATCACTTAACTTCTAAGTCATGAACATGTCCCAACAAATATTTGTTATCGCCTAACTAAATCCAGTGTTACGCCTAACCAACATCTCAAAAATTCTTAGAACTTCAACTTCAATATCCACCACTTCTTGCATGTGATATTTCTCAAATCTAGATCCAAATTGTATTTGATACACAATCCTCTATCCTGAGCTATTGCTTAATCAGGCTAAAAATCTTGCACTATCTTCCAAGTTTATCACTTGACGCCTATGCATTTTATCTTCCGAAAACTTATTTATCGAACAAGACTTAGGCAATCCCTTATACATATCTCATGCATATAACAATCATACTCTTCCAAACATGATAGATATTCTAATGTTAACGTTTGCATCATAACCAAGTCAAAGTTTACTTTTGTTCAATCTTCAAGAACGGTCTTCAACTTACTTCCATCCTGAACTTATATCCAATCCATTTATCAACACTCTCTTTTTGTTTTCAATCAATCCTTGCTATAACATGATTCATCATCAAGTATCTCTCGCCTTATAAAATTGCCATGATACCATGAGTGGAGTCGATCAAAACCCAAGTCAATTACAATTCGATTTCAATCCTTAGTATTGCACTACCATCGAGAACATCTTTCAAGCATACGATTTTCATTCATACCCAATGTGTCATCCAAGTTTTCTCCGAATTATTTTATACGTTCAACACCAACACGAATCGACAAGTCCTCAATACTAACTTATAATTTCGCTTACATCATCCATTCGATTTCAAGTAATTCCACCAAAAATTCTCCAATTTCTATTATTTGTTCCGATCACGTTGAACACTAACTCTTTTAAGGCACATATCTCAAAACTATATCCTAATTCTAACTATTATTGCCCCAGCTCTGAAGTCTTATCTAGGCAAATCTAAGGTTGATCACACCAACTCAAATCTCATCAAGGGGTCGTCTGCCTAACCACTAGGTCAGCTCACCAGGTTATTGTTAAAATCATGATCGCCAATCATAATATATAAATCCAGAGTACCATACTCACCCAAAACTAAGGTCAAACCATTGTTTGTTCGTACGGGATATTCTACCTAAACTTGCATCACTCAAATTTCTAACATCAAGCATATATCATCCTACCCAAACAAAATATCTCAAGTCAGGGATACAAGTCCGTTCAGCAAAGTCGTCCTAAAGTAAAATCTATTGTAACACAATCCTCTATGCATCATGTGATATCGCATGTCCAACCTATCAATTTGTATAGTCTATATCCTCAAAAGTATCCGCTAAAGTCTATTTATCCATCAATCCAAGTCAAGTTCACCAAGTC
Organism: Iris macrosiphon; assembly: GCA_036927795.1. NCBI lineage: Eukaryota > Viridiplantae > Streptophyta > Magnoliopsida > Asparagales > Iridaceae > Iris > Iris macrosiphon. The sequence continues at coordinate 122,851,716 of JAYESA010000002.1, forward strand.
ATGATTCAATTCTCTAAACCATAATTCTTATATCGTATTCTCTAAATCGTTCGACATGATTCACATATTCGTTCACGAAACCATCAAGCACTACTTGTATCAATTTTAAGCTAACTTATCCTCGACTTTGATTCATTCTCCAACCATATACTAGAGCAGTCCTCAAAACTCATCAAACTATCTCTTGGTATGCGTACATTTCATCCGAGACACAATTTATATCAATTCTCTTTCTAAACATCAATCATGTTGCATCGATCTAAGATCTGTCTTAAGCATTCATTTTCTCAAGTTCCCGTTGATCACAAATTTATTATTCTTCAACTAGAGAATCATTGAGCCCATGTCTACTAATCTTTATTGTATTCTATTTCATCGAGTTTGCCCATATAACCATCAAAAAAAATTATACTATATCGCATCGTTCAACCGATTATTAACGTCTAAGTTATAGACAAGATCAATTCCTTATCGTCATTTTTCATCAATCCAACTTGATTCTCATTTTAACATCAATTTTTATTCATCAATTCTTTTGAATCATTGCATACCATTCAATCCAAATTCTATTGCACGCTAACTCTTTACTTGATTAAGCTATCTTCCAATCGCACTAGTTCCATTCACATCCAAACATATTCATATTTAGTTGCATTCGAGTTTCGTATATCGCTAAGTCTGGATCGTGCACACATTTGAGGCATCCCCCAAGTATATGTACTTCAACCAAACTTAGTAATAGCAAAGTTGGTTTGGATTCAGCATATCGCTGTCACCCTCACATTTTTATTCAAGGGTAGTTTGGTAATTGACATGGGTAATTTTTATTTTTAGAATTATTTGTATTTAAATATTGTGCATGCATGATTATTTAATTATTATATTATTTATTGATTGCTAGTTATAGATTTATTTTAGACTTGTGTAGTGGACCTAACTTATTTAATTAGATGCATGATCCAATATTTTAGATTGGTTTAGTTTGAGCCAATGAATTAGGCCCATAGATTAGGAGGTTGGATTAATTAGTGTAACCATTAGACTAAAACCTTTCCTCCCTAATTAACTTTTTCATGAGAGGCCCCAAGGGGTAATTAGGACATTTCACATAGCATGGAGACGGGTATATGGCCGGCCACATACTAGGAGGAGAGAGAAATTATTTTACTTTATAATTTCCAATTCTTTTAGATCTAGTTCTTCCCTCTTCCAATTTCCTTCATTCTCTCATCAATTCTCCACTAATTTCTTCTCAAATTCCTTCCCTATTCTTCATTGGAGGCTTCTACATCAAGGATCTATAAGAAGGAAGCAAGGATCAAGAAGGAGGAGGTCAAGATCTACAAGGAGAGGAGCTACTTTGCATTTGGAGACTTTTTATTGGGAATCCATCTCCCAATAGGTACATTTCAGTTTTCCACTTCTAGTAGACTCTAAATCTGAGATTTAACCATGAGAAACTAACCCACTTGCATAGGCTAACCATAGGAATTGGTTTTAGATTCATAGGAGACCTACGGTGGAAGTTATGTGCATTTTGGTGTCAATTTTGGGGAAATCCCGAGATTGGCACATGTGGTATTTGTTATTTGGTCAAATCGATTAATATGACATATGATTACTTGTTTGTGACTAGTGTCGTATCCACAATTGGATACGTGTAGGCCGTATCTCGTTAATTTGACAAAATGGGTTGATTTTGGGGGGTTTTCTCCGACACGGAGACTTGTGCATATCATATTGTGACACGGACACGTAGTTAATCTAATTACTATACGTATTATTCATATTTAGTGTATTAGACTTGCTCGTGTCCTCTGAGATGCATTTGGTTATGTGTTGGAGCCGTATCGCAAGTGTATCATAGAGTTAGTGTGATACGGGTGCGGTGCACTCCACGTGTTTGGTATTTTGCTCTCATTTCTATTTGTGCATGTGTATTTATATATCTATGTGATATTTTATGTAATATATATATGTATCTAATGGTGTATATGATTAAATGTATTTGTGTGTGTCTATATGGGTATATAGAATAGTGTATATAGTGTGTATATATATATATATGTGTGTGTGTTTGTATATATATATGTGTGTGTGTGCATTAGTGTTTGTATATATATATATATGTAAGGGTGTGGTATATATATGCTTATGTAGATATGTATATATATACATATAGTTTGATATATGCATAGAGTGAGGAGTATATATATATATATATATATATATATATATATATATATATATATATATATATATATATATATATATATATATTAACATAAAGGTTTGAGTATAGTGTATATGTGTTGGTGGTTTGTGTTGTGTGGTGAGAGTGTTTGTGTGTGTGTGTGTGAGAGAAGTGGAGCTACTCGAGCCTCAGACAGAGCAGCAACTAAGCGGTCACTGCTCAGCAGAAGGGACTCGGGCTGATACAGCAAATGGAGAGAGGCTCGTGCAGTCCCCACAGTTCAGTGTGCAACAGATGAGGGAGAACAGCAGTCAATTTCAGCACAGGGAGCTCACTGAAGGTTAGCAGCCACTGTGTGCTTCCTAGCATAGCACGAGCAGCAAGAGGTAATTGAGCCATAGCAATGCTAGCAGCAGCACAACTCAGCAGGGTACTGTACAGAGTATCTGCACAGTTATGGTTTCTGATAAGCACTGTGCAGTACTCTACAGTCAGAAACTCAGCAGTAGTAGTAGCCGTTCAGTTCAGTCAACTGAAGGTATCGGGCTTCCACTGTACAGATTTCCTTGAGCACAGCAAAGAAGGGAACTCTGCAGTACAGCAACTGGTATCAACAAGTCCAGGGAGGCTCAACATTGAGCAACTTTGCACACTGCACAGCAGTGAAACATTCACTGTATATTCCAGTTTCAGTATTACAGTGTATCAGTTTACTGTGCCCGAGCATAGTATCAGTAGAGATTTTAATTTCCTGGGGTTTGGGTTAGTAGCTAGTTAGTATCTATGTATATTAGTGTAGGTATATGTATATTGTTAGTAGTTAGTTAATAGTTAATATAATTAGTTAGTTGAGGTTTTGGTTTAGCTTGGTTTTGTTAGTAGTTTAGTTATACATTTATAATTAGTATAATGGGTAATAGATAATGTAGTATGCATATACTAAAAGGTAATTTATGTTGATAGTAGCTATATTAGCTATGCATACCTATGCATGTTGGTATTATAGTTAGTTTCTATATTATATTGATATATATATTATAGTGTTAGCTTATAGTTAGTATATTAGCTTGGGGTATTATATTTATGTATTAGCTATATGTTAAGAGGTTTTGTATTACCTCGGGATACCAAAGAAATACCAAGGCATTGGGTCGATACCCAAGGTATTGAGTTTGGGTATCGAGATAGGTGTGATACGCATTGGTGAAAGGTCAAAGGTATCCTATTTCATTTGTATTGTTATAGTATTATGATTTTTGACTTGTATATATATCTAAAACACTATTTTCCTTTAATTAAACTTGCGTATCTTAGGATACGACTTTTTGAGTGTATTTTAATATCTTATCTTAGCTAGTATAGTTTAGTTTCATAGTGTATCAACTTAGTGACTTATTGTTAGACTCTTGCAACCTAGATTTCATCAGTTTGACCTAGAAATGGTTTATTAACCTAGAATTGCGTCAACTTAACTTATTTTTATTTTTGAACCTTGTATTGATGCAACATACCATATATAGGTCTGTGTGATATCAGCTTGGGCATCGAAAGACACCTTGCTCTGGACTTCGAGCGAGTATATTTCTCTGATAGTTTTTAATTCATAATAGTGTATATATGCATGTTCTAGAATTGTATACTTGATTACGACACAGTGATTTCACGGACTCGTACTACATAGATTCCGTCAGGAGATGTTATCCCCTACCGTGTTCAGCGAGTACTCGTGTACATGTATCTCATCGTGTATATTGGGTATTGATTTATATTTCGTGTTCACACACTGCTCATGTTCAGTGTGCTTATTCGTGTACACCCACTGGTCATGTTCAGTGGTTATGATATTCGTGTATACCCACTGCTCGTGTTCAGTGGTTATATTTCGTGTTCGTAGGGTATCGTGATTGGATCCATCGGTATTAGTTGGGGGTGGAAGAGTAGGAGTTGATTATGTAATCAAAGCCCCATTGTTATATCATGTACATTCTTGTTACATACCTCACTTCTAATCATCTTACCTGGTCATGTTCACCCAACCCGATCACATAATGAACTTGTATTCTGAGGCACATTAGTTAGATTACAGTTACTTCATCATATTGCAGATATTTATATTGTTGTTCTATATTCTCGTATGTTACCTGTATATCTATTGTTCATTCATTCATATGTTAGTGATCTTGTATTTTATTTCTATTATCTGTTTTATATGATCGATTATGCTATTGAAACTGCTTTCAGAGGTATGTACTTTGCTCCAATCCTGACTGAATATATTTTTTCAGATGACTGGCTTATAGAGTAGTGTCCCATATTCTACGGGCCGCAGGATGGCGTACCTATAGAGGATACTCCTATAGACCAGGAGGACTTAGTTGCAGAGCCCGCGGAGGTCTAGTTTATTTGTGTTGGCATGTATTAGACTATTTTATTGTTCAGATTCACAGTTTGTATTATTATTTTAGATTATGGATTGTAACTTATTCTTTCCTTCGTTATTCTATTTATGCATTATCTTCCTTAGTTTGTTTTGTGATTGAGATTATGTCACGACCCAATTCCATGGAATCATTGGGGCATCCCCCGAGCCATGACCGCCGTGCGGGCCTGTCACGCCCCAGTCCCAAAATATCGAGGGACTGAACACGTAATAATGGCCAGCAGCACGCACAGTTGGACAAACCCAATTTAATGGATCCATCGGGGCATACTTAAGCTGTATTACAAATATCAGGTTTTACTAATCTCATCCACAGAACAGCATGAACTAAATAGCAAACTGGAATAAATGCTGAAAGTAAAGATACTGTCGAATATCCAGCAAGAAATAATACTAAGTCGGGTGGAGACAAATCTACTACCGATAAACAAGAGAATAAAGACAAGAAAATATAACTAAAACATGCTAGAAAGTAACTAAGTATAAGCAGGGCCATCAACTGCTATCGTACCCTCGTCTGGTGTCGATCCGTAAGCTGCGGGTACTCTTCGTCTGCTAAATCTGGAGAACAAAACCAAGTCCTCAGGGGACATAGCAAGATATAAAAGAATACGAGCCAAAATACAGTAAATGAACATGCAAGATAGAGAAAAAAGTAAACACAAGCAAATAAGACACGAGAAATCACTACATCTAAGACGGTGGCATGCCAATGATGCTATCAAACATGACTACAAGCAATCGGGGTAACCGCATCTCAATGGGAGATCACGATCCTATAGAAAGTAGTCCAATGGGGACTCCCAATCTATAGTATAGCTCTTTCGCAGCCCAACGGGAGCTCACGAATGAGGTGGTCAAATGAACAAGTCTCTATTGCAGCACAATGGGTATTCACAATCAAGAATGCTCAAGTGTAGTCAATGCCCAATAACAATCATCTAGGAACTAAGAAATCAGTCAAGTCAATTCAAGGAATGTAGATTAAACATATACCATCACAATATGTCTATGGAACAAATAGTAATCCATGGAAAAGAGCAAATAATGTACATGCACGTAAAACGAGAAAATATGACTAGAGCTGCAGGAATAAATCAAACGCATCAAGAACTATATATGACAAGAAAGTAACAACGGAAAAGGGAAGCATGCAAATATTGTACAAGTATCTTGCACGACAATGAAAAATAAATCCAGGAGATAAGTAGCAAAACTGCAGGATTTGGCAAGGTATACTTGCCTGGGTTCTGTCTCCAATTGTAGCTCTGACTTCAGTGGGGATTGCAGGCAGTACTCCGGTTGCTGAAACAGACATCACCATCAGATCCAAAAAATATCAATCAGCTAGAAATGCCTGTCCTTGAGTCCAATTTGGATATAGGGGCGAAAACGACATTTCAGGGCAAAACGGGGTCCAAATATGGGCCGCTTTGCACCGAAAAATGCGTCAGGGTCAAAGGTCTCCAAATCTGTCCAACTTAGTGTCAACAAGTCAGGAACGATGATACGAACCCAACGGAACTTCCAGAATTGGATTTCGATAAGCCGATCACAAAATCGCCTGTCAAGTGGAGCATGTGGGGCCCACGACACGCGATTTTGTCATCGTTCTCAGAATCGAACCAAACTTGGGTCACAGGACCAGTGTATTGCTACGAGTCCGATGGCGCAAGTTTTGTCTCGATCCGAAGTGTATACACTAAGTTACAGTGAGATTCAGAAAGATCGGAAACGGGGCGGTGTCCACAGATACGCATTAATTTCGGTGTGCACGCGCATCCGAATCAACTTCTGTGAAATCCCGTACGTCCGTATCAACGACGCGCACGTATCGGTAAAGATCGCATGCGACCAAGTCATCCCGTTTGGCGGAGCGTACTCGGTTCCGGGGTAAAACAGGACGTTGCTTTTCCTATTTTTGGATCGCGGTTCGCGATCACCACAGGACGCGATGCACCGAGCGGGTTGCACGGGCACCGAGGGGGTCATACAGGCTACGCGATGCAACTTACAGAATCGAAAATAGAGCTACGAGGAGTGAGATATGGGTACCTGAACAGGGCTCCAAAAATTGGGGTTTCTTGTGTCCACGATGATGCGACACGACACGCCGACACAGTACAGTGCTGTGTCCGGGCTGTGTCCGACTACTCTAAGGTTAGGGTTCGAGCGGCTAGGCTTCGCCGGAGGGGCGCTGACGGAGGCGGCGTGGCGGCGTACTGGGGCAGTACAGGCAGCCAGCCGGAGCGGGTGACGGCGGCGCAGGGATCGGCCGGAGGCGCTGCTGGGCTTGCTGCGGCTGGGGCTCGACGGAGCTCTGGCCCGCTGCTGCTGCTGGTGCTCTCGAGGGCGGCCGGCTCTACGGTTCTGGAGCATGGCGCCGGTGACGGAGAAGGAATCTGGGCGGAGAGGGAGGCGGTGCTAGGGACGACAGGGACGGGGCTCCGGCGAAGGCGAGGTGAGCGGGGGAGAGATGGCCGGAAAGAGGGGTTTATATAGCGGCCGAGGGAGAGGAAGAGACGGCCGGCGAGGGGGAGAGGAAGAGGAGGGGCTGGTGGCCATTTCGGAGGCGAGGCCGCACAGGGATGCGAGCGGGCGATGGTTGGCCGGCCGGAGGGAAGATGGGGAGTCGGGGAAGAGAGAGGGGTTCGGTCGTGCGGGTCGGGTCGAAGCGGGTGCAAATTTGGGCAGACTCGGCCCGACCCGCTAGCTGAGCGGTCCGGTCTGGTCGGTTCAGCTGGACCAGGTTCAGGCCGGTTCAGCCCGGTTTGAACCCGGTTCAGTCCGGTTTGAATTAATTTAATTTTAAAAAATAGTTTTCTGGCTTTTAAAAATGTTTTCGGGGTCCAGTAAATTCCAGAAAAATTACCCTAAGTCCTATTTTTCATTTTACACCATAAAATATTATTTTTATAATATTTTAATATTATTTATTATCATTTAAAATTAGAATACCTTAGTTTTAATTAATAAAAATCCCAAAAATTTCCAAAAAATTATGAAAAAATCCAATTTAAAATTCTTGAAAATCAGGGGGATTATAGGGCCTGGGGTTGCGCCCGCACAAGGCTTTAATATTTTGCATAACGAGCACATATTTAGAGTACGTAGGTAAATTGAGACACAGATTTGAAAAATGGAAAAGTTCTCTTTATTGATAATGAACATCTATTACAAACTCTTGAACGAGTCAGCTAATATGCCGCACGGGCTTACAAAAGTGTTGACTCAAAATGAGATAGCAGTCCTGTATATTACATCCCTTTACTAAACTTCAAAATGATATAGACCTCCGGGCTGGAGGACGGCCTTGCCACGAAGCTGCATTGTGTATATAGAGTTGCAAGCTTCTTCCTTCAAAATGCTTCAAGGGGGCACGATCAGGATGCCATAATGGACAGGTTATAGTCTCAAGGCAAATGATTACCACTGTATAACATTTTGCCGGGTAACCTACGACTATACATACGTTTCGTCCGGATCGGAACGGTCCCAGCGCCCCGGTGACCGTCCACGGAACTCATACAATCCTTGTGCACAAGTTGTCCGTGATTGAACGATACGTTTACAAGTTAACAGTTCATGCAGTTGAGGCAACACGAGTACAGGACAAGCAGTAACACATGATTCATTTTGTATAGCCTCCCTGAACAATTATATGCATGCAATGTGTGTTCTATACTTAGCACGATTTATAGAATATTTGCAACGAACTAGCATACAATAAGATAACAGTTCACATATTTGATTGATAAGCATAATATCCAAGTCTATTCCCTTTTTATCTAGCAGTTTTTTAGTTATTACTTGGTATCGTTTGATCGGGGCAACAAGAATGCAAGAGTTTTACGTGTGAAGACTGGAAGCAGGGCTAGCTAATCGGGATGGTAGCCACTCACTTAGATGGTTGGAAGGGAGAAGGAAAGAGGCACTTCAAGACTCCGCTCGTAAGCCGCCTACTGCTCGTTCACCTGCATCACGAACAGCTCAATCAATACCTCTTTCTCTCTTTCTATACTCGGAATTGAAATACAGTGCAATAAACAAAAACAATAAAATCCATCAAAACCGTTCAAGGAAAATAAGCAAATTCGAAAACCAACTCAAAGCACGAAAGCAACAAGCGACATCGAAATCCGAGGCAATAAAAGATAGCAGCGGAGAGGTCCCTCCTGACTCTGCCGCTAAGTCGATCCCGGGGGCACGGTCCACTGAATATGGGAATCGATTCCGAAGAAACAAATCCATAATGAGGACTTCTTGTTTTAATCTATCCCGATCGAATGATACCATCTTGTGTTTCTTAGCCGCGCTCCTCGAATAGGAGAAACGGGGCGCTACATCCTACCCAACCAATTGGAAGTTTCGTCCTGAAACTTAAGAATAGAACCTACCGCTAGGGAATATTTCGTTGCGGTGGCAGCTTAGAGAGAAGCGGACAATCCTGCGCTATGTGGCCTTGTCCGCCATAATTGAAGCATAGCCCTCTCCTACTGTAACATTTGTCGATGGTGTGCCCACGTTTTCTGTAAAAATTACAATATGGTCTCTGGTTCCCTTTGTAATGACCACCGTCGTTATGCCGCTTTGCAGCGTTGTTTCCTCTCCCGTTGCTTTGGCGTTTGTGATTGTAGGTATACACAGCGCCGGCAGAAACGTGATGATACAGCAATTCAAGAGATAGAGCGTGATTCATGACTTCACGCATTGTCCCGTACTGATGAATGACCACGTGCACGTGAATGGCAGGGTGCAAACCGCCTTCAAACCTTCTAGCTTGACTCGCTGCATCAGGTAAATAGGCCTTAGCGAATTTGGAGAGTCGGTTGAATTTGACGGAATATTATTTAACTGTCATACTGCCCTGCGTCAGTTGCACGAACTCGTTCTCCATTTAACGTTGTACTGGAGGGGGTATAAACTCCTCTTCAAATACGGCACGAAAAGTCGTCAACGAGATCGCCTCCTCTCCATGGTCAAATTGGAGAGATCGTCGATGCACGTCCCACCAATCGTGCGCGTTGAGGCGGAGCTGTAGTTGCGCGCATGCGACATGCTTCTCTTCGGGGACCACTAGCAAAGCTAAGTGGTCTTCAAGTTCGGCCAACCAATCTAGAGCCACAATTGGTTCCTCAGTCCCATTGAATGGGGTGTTGCAACTTTCTTGAAGTGGCCAAAGTCGAAGGCAGTCACTTCCCTCGGCCTTGGAATTTGTGGCATCTCTACTTCAAGCACGGGTTGTTCCACCGGAGTCATTGCTGTTGCAGCAGAATAGTTGGAAGCCAAAGTCTGAACGATCTGTTGTAGGACATCCACCTGCTTTTGTTGGACTGAGAATCGGGTCTCTAGATTCTTTCGAACTTGGCTTGGAGAGCATCATCTCTTTGTCATTGTGCTTCTAATATTTGTATTACCCGCTCAAGCGGATCGACTTGAGATATGTCCCGTTGGCTCCGAGAGCTTCCCGAAGTGCCCGAACTACTTTCTTGGCCTTGCATTTCGTCCAGTGCAAGCGCTGTAGATTGTGCTGGTGCCATTCCTTCAAAAGAAGGTAAATTACATTATGATCATAATGTATTATGGACTTATTGCATGAATGTATCTCATTTTGGCCTAACGAGTTCAAGAGTTCGCACAGGAATTTGATCGTTAAAGGAACTTTTCTAGTGCGAGAGTCTAAGGAACTTGAATCTGTGCTCTGATACTATTATATCACGACCAAATTCCGTAGAATCATTGGGGCATCCCCCGAGCCGTGACAGCCGTGCAGGCCTGGGGTTGCGCCCGCACAAGGCTTTAATATTTTGCATAACGAGCACATATTCAGAGTACGCAGATAAATTGAGACACGTATTTGAAACATGGAAAAGTTATATTTATTGATAATGAACATCTATTACAAACTTTTGAACGAGTCAGCTAATATGCTGTACGGGCTTACAAAAGTGTTGACTCAAAATGAGATAGCAGTCCTGTATATTACATCCCTTTACTAAACTCAAAATGATATAGACCTCCGGGCTGGAGGATGGCCTTGCCACGAAGCTGCATTGTGTATATAGAGTTGCAAGATTCTTCCTTCAAAATGCTTCAAGGGGGCACTATCAGGATGCGCCTACAGCTGGACTGGATCGGGAAGATGACTTCGGCTCCTCGCTCGGTTCACCTTGGTGCGGAGAACCTGTTTCAACGAGGGTCAGTATGTCGAAACATACTGGTGAAGGCGAGCTAAACCCAACTATACCAATCAACATGTTGTTTTAATGAAGCATGCATATTTTGTGGGTTTCTATCTTGCCTTAGTTCATTTACAAGAAACAGTATATATGTATAATACTGAAATGAACTTGCCACCGTTCGGTGGCTTTTACCTGTCCGTCTGAACCACCTGCACAATACTTACCATGCCTTACCTGCCACGAAGACACAAGTTAGTTTGCAACAGGTTTAAATATACAATAGGATCACTGGCATAATTGCCATAATGGACAGGTTATAGTCTCAAGGCAAATTGACGTGCAACGCGGGTGGCGAGCCCCGCTGCATAACATTTTGCCGGGTAACATACGACTATACATACGTTCCGTCTGGATCGAAATGGTCCCAGCACCCGGTGATCGTCCGTAGAACTCATATAATCCTTATGCATAAGTTGTCCGTGATCGAACGAAACATTTACAAATTAACAGTTCATGCAGTTGAGGCAACACGAGTACAGGACAAGCAGTAACACATGATTTATTTTGTATAGCCGTCCTGAACAATTATGTGCATATAATGTGTGTTCTATGCTTAGCACGATTTATAGAATATTTGCAACGAACTAGCATATAATAAGATAACAGTTCATATATTTGATTGACAAGCATAATATCCAAGTCTATTCCCTTTTTATCTAGCAGTCTTTTACTTATTACTTGGTATCGTTTGATCAGGGCAACAAGAATGCAAGAGTTTTAGGTGTGAAGACTAGAAGCAGGGCTAGCTAATCGGGATGGTAGACACTCACTTAGATGGTTGGAAGGGAGAAGGAAAGAGGCGCTTCAAGACTCCACTCGTAAGCCGCCTACTGCTCGTTCACCTGCATCACGAACAGCTCGATCAATACCTCTTCCTTTCTTTTCATACTCGGAATTGAAATGCAGTGCAATGAACGAAAATATTGAAATCCATCGAAACCGTTCAAGGAAAACAAGCAAATTCGAAAACCAACTCAAAGCACAAAAGCAACAAGCGACATCAAAATCTGAGGCAATAAAAGATAGCAGCGGAGAGGTCCCTCCTGACTCTGTCGCTAAGTCGATCCCGGGGGCACGGTCCACTGAATATGGGAATCGATTTCGAAGAAACAAATCCATAACGAGGATGAGTTCTTGTTTTAATCTATCCGGATCGAACAATATCATCTTGTGTTTTTTAGCCGCGCTCCTCGAATAGGAGAAACGGGGCGCTACAGATTAGTCATACTTGTGAGATACCATATTGTTTCTCTGTTTGGAGTTGAGATGATTGACAGGTACCATATTATATTGTTGAGATGTTAGATAGTTAGAAATGACCCAGACAGCGTTCTACCGCCGATTCTGTGGCGTAGGCTGGGCGTAACCACGTACTCGTGCCCGAATATCCAGGTGCGGGTCGTGACATCGTTGAGTCTAGATCATATACATATTTAAGGAATTCCCCAAAATATATGTATTTTAACCAGCTTAGCAATAGCGAAGTCGGTCAAGCTACGGTGAAGGCACCATAATTTCCATGAAAGTTTCAATCCTCGACACGAAGTCCATCTACTTGATTCCATCCTTATGTATCATATATTCTCTTCTGATTTTCTTATTCTTTCCCGACCAAGTCATTCTTTTCAAGTCTTATCCAACATTATCCCAACTTTTATATAATTTCCACAGAACCGTTCGAGTAATTCTTGTACGAGACACATTGTCACGCCCCAGTCCCAAAATACTAGGACTAGGAACACGTAAGCATGCCAGCCGTATGTATATGACAACTCCAATATATAGATACCATAATATATACGTACGCTGTAATATGAATATAAACTCACATATGGTATAAATATAGTGTCACAAGTCCCAGAAATACTAATCTTATCCACACAACAAGTCATAGAAAGAAATAATTAAACTAGAATAATGAGTCTAAATAATCCAAAACTAATAGTCGGGTGGAGACAAATCCACTACCCATGACTATATCAATACTAAAGTGAGATAGGGATATAAAATCTCCAATATAAATAAGATGATGATATAAAGGTATCAGCGAAGCAATCCATCACTAGAGATAATCAGAGATGCTCCGAAGGTAAGACCTCCTCGGAAGAGATAAGTAGTAAGTCCTGATCCGTGCTCCTGCGAATAGTCATGAACATCTACACTTGGAAAGGGACCAGGTCCTCAGAGGGACGTAACAAGATACATAGAAGCATGCCAATTTGAATACAGTAAACATGCATAATGTTTAAAAATATATAAGTACGCTGTACAAGACAATCTATATAAATGCAAATGAGGACAACTTTTTGACGTATGGGCAAGGGTAGGATACTCGATCTAAGCCTCATAACTCACACACCAGGGGACATCAGAAATCGTCATACCTCGGAGGTAGCGACCAGCACGACTCTACAGAAATCGACATATCTCGGGGGTAGCGACCAGCACGACGTACGCCCGTAGTGCGAGCTATATACTACGGTTTACCAGAGTGGTTAAAGCCCATACGCCTAATGATTGTCCTCTCATGATACTAGGTGTCAAGTGTGTGTCAACATATCTAATATATAGTAATGACTGAAAGAAACTACACATGCAATAAATATACAAAAATATAATGAATATACAAAAATATAATAAACATGCAAAGTACTATAAACAATTTGGCAAGGTATCTTTCCTGATCTGAAAAAGAAGGAAGTCCCAACTCAAGGCGTCGTCCGATCTACCCGTCACATAAATTAAACAAGTTAGGTTACAAAAGTGGGTGAATAGGTTCCTCAATTTTAATCTATTTTAATTCTAAATAAAATAACTTAAAATAGTATTTTAATCTTATTATAATCTGATTTTATTGTTAAACTCTTATTTTGGTCCAAAGAAAGTCAACTTTACGAATTTTTGATCCATGGCACGCAAATCGAGGCAATCCATTGACCAAAAAGTCAACCAACTCAAATCCTAGATTTGTGTGTTGAATGATATATATTTCAATGCAATATGAACACCAGAATTGATGGTTTCATAAAATCATAAGTCGGTAAGGAGTTATGTCCACAAGGGCGCACAAATGATAATTTTCGGTAGTTTTCTATTTACGTATACGTTGCACGAATTTTACAGTAAATTAAATTACATGTTAAATTCTGAAAATATTGTTTTATTTAAGTTCATCATGTCAACTTTCTGAAACTTTAAACGGTTCATAATTCCGAATTCGCGATCTCCCGAAATCTCGAAAATACGAAAACGCTCTGATTTCGGACAACTGGCACATTAGTAACATCAGAGTCACCAAGATACGCTCCAAAAACCTTGGGATAAATCCATCGTCTACAGCTGAAAAATAGTTATACAGTCAGGATTGGAGCAAGTCACCATAACACTACACTACACAGCATAATATACAAGCAAGAAGAATCATAATAAAGGAAGGATGATTGTAACCTGATACAATATGAAAAAAGTACCACTTTAACTTGGAAACAGTTTGGAAGCACAACTAAGACACAGAACCAATATAAGAGTACAACTAAGATAAGACTACAACTAAACAATATGATCACTGAGAGTACAACAATGATATTATAACAGTATAAAAATATACGCAAAAGAAGATGGCCACTAGAAAAGTAACAATAATAATCCAGTCACGTATACATTATGTTTTAGAGTACAAACGTTCAATATGTGGTTAGGTAAGAATAAGAGAGTCAAATACGTGAGGTGCATTGACTGAATAAACTTTGTAAGATGATCCCCTGACCGAATAAACTCTGGACTAACTATCTATAGGGTACCACATGTCTACTAGTAGTATTCTCCCACCCGACTCTCTCAAAAGTAAGCATGATCACTTTAATATTAAATTTTACTTGAACATTAAATATTGAACAGTGAACAATGGATAAAATAATTAGTGAACATATATGGTATCGATCATTAAGTATAACTCTCGTGTTCTAGAAACAGAAAAGGTAAAGTCAACTATGACAAGGAATAAAACACATGCAACATAGAATAAAGGCAATATAGGCTATAGTGTGATACTTGCCTGCTCCGAAAAAGGATGCAGTCGCAACATAAGACATCGCCCGATCTATCCCGTCACATAAATAAAATAAGTTAGACTACACAAGTTGTCGAGTATGTTTTCTAATATAATCTATTTAATTCTGAAATAAAAAACCTAAACTACTAATTTAATCTAATTATAATCTGATTTTAATGTTAACCCTAGGTTTTGGTCCAAAGAAAGTTAACTTTAAGAATTCGGGATCCCTGGCACACAAATCGAGACATTCCATTAACCAAAAAGTCAACCAACTAAAATCCTTTATTTGTGTGTGAAACTTTGTATATTTTAGTACGACATGAATGCTGGAATCAACGGTTTCACCAAATCTCGATCCGGTAAAGAATTATCGCCAATATGGAGCACAGATGACAGCTTTCGTTAGTTCCCTGATTGTCACGCCCCAGTCCCAAAAGTACATAGGACTAGGAACACGTAAGCATGCCAGCCGCATATATATGGCAACTCCAATATATGAAAACCAAAATCCACACGTACGCTGTAATATGAATATCAATCCACAAGTGGTATAAAATGTATCACAAGTCATAGGGTATAATCTAAATCTTATCCGCGAAAATTAGATATAAATAATAATCAGCATCTATATAACTAGATCTCAACATAAATATCTAAGGATGATAGTTGGATGGAAACAAATCCACTACCAACTCGAATGGAAAAGTACAACACAAAAAATATAATATAGAAATATCAGCTAACGACCATGGGCTCGAAGAGAAGACATCCTCGCAACACAAGTAATCATCCAAATCTGTGCTCCTGCAATTACTCAAGAACATATACACCTGGCAGAGGACCAGGTCCTCAGAGGGACGTAACAAGATACAGAAAATATAAGCCAATTTGAATACAGTAAACATGCATCATATTTGAAAATAGATAAGTACGCTGTACAGGACAATCTATATGAATACAAATGAGGACAACTTTTTGACGTATGGGCAAGGGTAGGCTACTCGATCTAATCCTCACAACCTCACGTTCGTCAGTGGACATCATCAGCCGACATACCGCGGGGGTAGCGACCCTCGGACTCCATCAATCGACATACCGCGAGGGTAGCGACCATCGGACACGACCCACCATAGTGCGTGCTAGTGACTACGGTGTTACCAGAGTGGTTAAAATCCCATACGCCTAATGATTGTCCTCTATGAACTAAGTGCCATGTGTGTGTCAACATATCTAATACATAGTAATGACTGAAAGAAAACTACACATGCAAGAATAAACAGAAATATAATAAATATACAGAAATATACTAAGCATGCAAAATACTGTAAGCAATTTGGCAAGGTATCTTGCCTGGGGTCCTGCTGCTGGTATGAATCAGAGTCCAAGTCACAGTCCAAATAGCCTATGTATTACAAATTTATCACGTCAAAAGATAATTTATTTTAAATTATTTAATTCTAGAATAATTACTCTAAAATCCTATTTGAATCTTATTATTCTGATTTTTATGTTAATTCCTAAATTTTGTCCAAAGAAACTAAATTTTATCAACTCGAGACTCATGACACGCAAATCGAGGCGATCTGTTGACCAAAAAGTCAACCGACACAAACTCAAATTTTATGCATAATTTCCTGTAGATTTCAGCATAAAAAATATGCTGGAATTTATGGCTCATCCGAATTCAAATTTATTTGGGAATAATGGCACATACAAATTTTGTATTGTGCACCGATGGTTAAATTCTAACCTAGAAGTTCTACAGAATTAAAAGTATATAAATACTTCGAATTAAATTTTGGGAAAAATATATGTCAATGATCTCGACATTAGATTTCCGAAACTTTAAACGGTTCATGATTCTGATTCCTGGTTCTCCCGGAATCACGAAAATATTGAAACACGTCTATTTTCGGACATGCTGTGCTCTACGAATTTTCCAGAATTTAATACTCATAATTTCGTAAAATAAATTATATAATCAGAAAGCTAACCTCAATATATTTCTAACACAAGAAACTAGACCTCGTTTGGAGTCCGGACCTATGCGCAATGGCTTATGGAAGATGAAGGAACCCTAGATGGCAATTCTCCAAAATCTCTCTCTCTCTAAGATAATGGGATAATTAGGGTTATAATAATATATATATATATATATATATATATATATATATATATATA
This sequence comes from Iris macrosiphon, assembly GCA_036927795.1. Classification (NCBI taxonomy): domain Eukaryota; kingdom Viridiplantae; phylum Streptophyta; class Magnoliopsida; order Asparagales; family Iridaceae; genus Iris; species Iris macrosiphon. Next base: position 122,868,827 of record JAYESA010000002.1, read on the forward strand.
TATATATATATATATATATATATATATATATATATATATATATATATATATAGATGTACCTGCGGCTGAATGGATATTAATAGGCTGACACGTGTCAGAATCTGATTGGATGGTTTTTGTTATATTATTTGTTTTTTATTTGCCTTTATCAAAACATTATTTAAGTCATTTTAAATCTAAATAACTCCAAATAAATATTAAAAATAATCATAAAAATCTGGAAAAATTACATAAAATATATTTTGAACCTATAAACTCTAGAAAAATATTTGGAATAATTTTATATTTATAAGTTTACTACTATAATTAGGAGAAGCTCTAAACATTAGTTTTATCCATTTAACTAAAAATAAATACTAACATTATTCCAAAAATTCTGAAATAATTCCAGAAAATATATAATAATATTATAAACTCTAGAAAATAACGTGAGTCCATTCTATATTTCTGGACTTGCACAATAAATTTTACAAGTCCTAAAAATTAGTTATTAGTCTAAATAACTCCCAATAAATACTAAAAGTATTCAGAAAATTCGCAGAAAATTCTAGAAAATATATTTGACTATTTAGAACCTAAAATAAAATTTTAGAATATTTTTAATTAAGTTTGAACATAAAATAAATTCTTCAAAATCCTAGAAAATTAGTGTTACTAGTTTTTAATTAACTAAAATTTATGGAAAAATCTCAATAATCTAAAATAGCCTAAATATAATTCTAAATAAATATTTATATAAGTAAATATACTAAAAAAATTTATTTTCTAATTAACTAAGAGAATACTCTAAATAAATTCAACATCTATAATAAATATAATAATATAAAATATACACAAAATACCTATTTTGGGTGAGGGAGTTTACATTGATCTCGTATCTGTTGTATGAATTTTCCAGGATAGTAAACTAAAATATTTAATTCTAAAAAAAACTATGTTAAATATCGCTGTGTTATCTTTCCAAAACTTTAAACGGTTCATAATTTTGAGTTCGGGATCTTCCGGAATCTTGAAAATACCCAAACATGTTAGATTTTAGACAACCGACACTCCACAAATTTTATAGAATTTTTTATAACTAATTATTTAAAATAAATTAGATATTCTAAAATATAATCTCAAGAAGCTTCCAACGTAAGAAACAGAGATGTGTTTGGATTCCGTAGATAGTAGTAATGGCCTCGTGAAGTTGAAGGAAACCTAGAAGAAACTCTCATTAAGCCTCTCTCTCTCTCTCTCTCTCTCTCTCTCTCTCTCTCTCTCTCCTCTAATTTCGGCAAAAATAATGAAACTCTACCTATACACACATATATATAAGCAATAGTGGCTGGGTGGGCCCAGGAGGGTAGGTTAGGGCTGACTATGTATGCTGACTGGGTATTTGGTTGGATTTTAATTCCAAAAATTATTTATTAATCAGTTTCTAACCTAAATAACTCCAAATAAATATGTAAAAATATCAAAAAAAATCTAAAAAAATTTAAAAATTTAAAATATAATTATAAACCCTATAAAAATATTTGAGGCTATTTTACGGTCATAGGCTTCTACGGTAAATTTTAAAAGTCCTAAAAATTAGTCATTAGCCTATTTTAAAACCAAATAAATCCAAATAAATTTTATAAAATTCTAAATAAATTATAAAAAATATATTTAAGTATTTTAACCCTAAAATAAATATTTGGAAGAAAAATATGCAAGAATGGTCTCACAGTAAATTATGGAAGCCCTAGAAAATATGTTTTCTAGGTTTTAATTATGTAAAAAAATTAGAAAAATCTCCAAAAATCTAAAATAGCCTAAATATGATTCTAAACATTAATATAAGTTTCTATGAATTATATGAACTTTATTTTTATATTATTATCCTTACAAAACTATACGTAGTATTTTATAACAAAAAATCTCATTAAAATATAAGTGTAATTTAATTATTATTCTTGTATGATATTTTGGGTAGCGGATGCAACAGATGACACAAGTGAGAGACACTGAGTTCTGTAAAGATTTGACTCTCGAGGCAGAACCTATATCTTATAAGGTTTATTTAATGGCACCCTCAGTATTAAATAAGTTGTATCAACATATAGAGGAGTTGAAGGCAAAAAAGTTTATTCGGACTTGTAACCACCATAAATTTTAGAATTTAATTTTTAAATTTATTAATATTGGTAATCTAAAATTATTGTGATTAAGGGAGAATTTTTTATTTATTTTTAGCATACTATAATATATAATATTCATGAATTTATAATTATGTGTATTTAATTAATTATTAATTTTGTGCAAAAAATATATTTTTTGGTGTACAACTATTATTAGTGTATTGTATAATTTTTTTGGAATTTATTGAGATCTAAAACTATTTTTAATGGCCATACATATATATATATATATATATATATATATATATATATATATATATATATATATATATAGAGAGAGAGAGAGAGAGAGAGAGAGAAAGAAAGAGAGAGAGAGAGAGAGAGAGAGAGAAAGAAAAAAGAATCAATAAAAAATAAAACCTATTAACCACTACCCAACCCATACCCGCTTAACCCATTAACCCATTAACTCTAAACTCCCCTCATCTGTGCACATGAACCACCCCCTCATATATATATATATATATATATATATATATATATATATATATATATATATATATATATATAAACAAAACCCTAACCCTAATCCCACACACCCTCAGCCATCACCCACGCCCTCACCCCGGCAATCGCCAGCAACCCCGACCGCCACCGCACCGCCGCGCCGGAGCAGCCGCAGACCCCCTCCCCCCCCCCCCCCGCGCGTGCATACGCACAATCTTGCGGCTCCCCTTCGCGTGGAGGTTTTGCCCTCCTCGCTCGTCTAATTCGTGTCCCGTCTTCGCTGGTATGTTTACAACCTAACCCTCTAGGATTCTCTTCAAGTGGAACGAATTTAGGCACCTGGGTTTGATCAAAAAATTGATCGAAAGTTGGCCCAAAAAAACTATTCGGTGACAGTTCCAAAATTCAGTCCAAGTACCCCTGTTCATGTCCAATTTTCTACCAACTCGTTAATTATTTTTAAAATATAAATGAATGGACTTCTTCACAATATAACCAAGATTTTTACTTTTTTTTAGTTTTTATTAGTTTGCTTTAATTATAAAATTATTCCTATTCCAAAATGACCAAAAACTTATTTTTTAAAATATCCAAAATCTTCGATACAGGGTACGTTCTGCCAAATGAGACAACTTTATCATGTGTGAGTTGCACCGAAAGGCGTGTATCTTCAACGCAGATGTGTGGGTTTTCGTAAAACTTGATTTGGATGTGCGTGCACACTGGAATCAATGCGTATCCGTCGAAAATACCGTATCGGCCTGTTCTGACACTCGTCCTAACTTCGTGTGTACTCATCGATTCGTAATAAAACTTGTGCCATTAGATTTGCAGTATTATGCTAGTCCGGTGACCCAAGTTTGATTTGATTCTGAGAACGTTGACAAAACGTCATTTTGTGGGCCCCACGGTTCCACATGACGGGCGATTTCGTGATCGGCTCATCGAAATCCAGTTCTGGATGTTCCGTTGGATTCGTGCCATTATTTTGGATTCGTAGATACTAAATTTGACGAATTTGGATAACTTTATCTCTGACGTATTTTTCGGTACGAAGTGGGCCACATGTGGACCATATTTTGACCCAAAACTGTCAATTTTGCCCATGTGTCCAAATTAGACTTATGGGTAGTCAATCCTAGCTATTTCTAGTATTCTGAGAACAACGGTGATGTTTGTTTCAGCATCCGGAGGTGTACGTGCAGATTCCACTTTCCCAGGAGTAGTTGACGGAGTTCAGAACCCAAGCAAGTGTACCTTGCCATGATGTATCACAGTTCCTTGCCTTTATTATCTTATTTAGTTATTATAGTTATTTGATATGTGTGATATGTGTGTTTACCCTAGGACCGTGAGACATTGCTTCCTAACAAGATTTGGGTGTCGACGTCGTACGCGGAGTCGTGTAACGTCACTTAGAGAGTTGATTCTATAATCTTATTTTTACGTGCTTGCTTTACCAAGTATGCCATATCGTTGGACACTTGACACTATTCCATGTAACATAATATTTCTTAAGTTATTCATAGGGATTCTATATAGGCTTACAGGATTCGAGACATGAGACTTGCATATTATATGGATATTATTATGACTCGTTGCACTATCTAGAGGTCATGATCTTGCGTATTATGGACATAAGATATCGTGGACATGAGACGGGTGGTTATATTGGGTAGGGAGAGTCTTCATCGTGCTCTGGACATATTTTACTTCTTACTATTTATGTGTATTAGGCTTTAGGTTCCCTATGCGGAATCTAAGGTATTATATTTATATATACAGCTTCATCCTGGTTCCCCAACACGGAGCCTTGAGTGTACTATTAGATTACGGAAGTGTCTATTAAGATCTTTCGTGAGTACCAGCCCGGGGTACGATACCATACTCTCATGAGCATATCACTTAGATGGTTACAGTAGTTTACCCTTAAGTATGTGGCATTACACTATTTTACTTTTGGCATGTTATTTCTTGTACCTTATTACGTCCCTCTAAGGACCTGGTCCCCTGCCAATTTTTGCAGCATAGACGGTTATGGAGCCTTTGGAGTTTCTCATGGAGTTGCTTGTCTTGCAGGCATTGGTACCAGGTACTTTTATCATTTCTATCGGAGTTATGGTTATTTATTCATATTGTTTATTCATCTGCTGATGTAGCTTAGTTTTATAGACTCATATTTCTTTCTTGAGTATATTCGAGTTTGTGTATTACTGGGCGGCCGACTTTAGCACATGTAGCTCATTCTTGTATATTCTGTTCATTGTGGATTGAGGCATAGATATTTATATTACTTGATTATTTAGATAGTGACCATTATAATACAGCTTATACGTATTCGAGTCAGACCAGAGTCTGGTCGAATGCGTAGCTGGCATGTTACGTATTCCTAGTCCTACGTATTTTAGGACTGGGGCATGACATATTTTTGTGGTGGCCCATGCAAGTCCTGATTAAATCGTTTCGATTACTTTCCGGTATCGAACGAGCTTGTAATCAGGATTAGCATTATTAGTATCTCAATCCACAACGGATTTGAAAATTCCTTAGCATTTGATTATCGCCCTTGGACTTCATAATTATACTCGTTTATTCCCCTCAATATCCTTATTATTATTTATCATCTCTCCCTATTTCAGAGAGATGGACTTTCGTGCGCGGTATTTTCTCCAAAAGCATATTATTGTTAAGGCGAAAGAAGATATGCTGGATATAAAGTTTTGAGAAGATGGTTACCCTTAGTAGGGTAGATAGATAGGTTATTCCTAAATGCTAGAGCAAGTGTAAATTGTTAGCATGAGAATTGAATATAGTATTAGAGGCCTAGAACTAATAAAATATTTCCCTTGCTTAAGGTAGCAGTAATTTGGAAGTATTAGAATTTAGAAAGATGGTTTGATTCTAATGCACTGGAATACTTTATAGAATATATAGCTAGATGCTGGGATTATTTGTGGCCCATGATGGTGATATAAGGAATGGTATTATGACCTTAAGAAATTGGAACCTTACGTAGCAGGCCATAGTGGTTAAATATCTAGTTGTTTTGTGACTTTTAGTATCAAAACTAGATCTTATGACCCCCTTAAATTATTGATGACTATAAGTCTGGACTAAATACACAAGTAAATTGCTAGACCTAATATTTGAGTAATTAGATAACTCGAGTACTAAAGTAAAGCTTTCAAAATCAAATTAGATGTACTTGATTATTTGGGTTGTCAGTGTTAATTGAACAAGTGAGTTTCACCCGTGATTACTTGGTTGGATAAGCTAGTATTTGTGATAGAGAAAATAGGTTGAAGGATGAGAGTTTTGATAGATGTTATAGTCTTGAGTTAGATATAGTAAATTGCCTATAATAGATGACAAGCTATAACAAGATGGTAACCATGTAGTTAGGATAAAGGGTATACATTGAATAAACTATGAGAAATTATAGGTTCAAGGTGAAGAAGGTAGAATTGTAACAAGAAGAGTTACGAGGAGTACATAATCTTGAGAATTTTAAATTAAGAGAAAGATCTAAGAAGCACTGAAGATTTATCACTTGGCAGTTGCCTAGAAGATCTATACTACGAAGTAAAAAGTACTGGGTCATGATTGGCGAAGCTTAAAGTTGAAAACAAGATTAACATACCAAAAGGATATGAAGGTTAGTAGGAAACAAATGATAAGAAAAAGATATTATGGTCGCATAATCCAAGGAGAAGGGATTATGATATGGACTTGAGGGATAATAATTTTAGTATTTATAAATTGTAATACTTTTGGAATTTTAAAAATTTAGTGTGAGTAGAAATTGTTGATCAGTCTCGAAGTAATACGAACTTCAAAAAATTAAACATCGGTTCAGAATCACATACTAACTTGATGGTTATTCTGTAGAGGATTATCATAAGAACCTTAGATTATAGATTTACAAATTGTAGGGAAGTATAAATGGAAGATAGAAGTCTTGTAGGAATGATAGATGAATATTGTGGGTTTACACGTAAACTGATTAGGGCCAGAAATTTAGATTTTTGACTAATAGGGTATGAGTTTGTTGGACCTATCCTTAGTAGTAGGTAATGAGAACCTATTTCCAATGTACCATAGCCGATGGATTTTTGGATTTTAGAAATATTATTATCTCATTAAGTTCGAAGAATTTTCACTCAAGATAACCATGACATCATACTTGTGTAATAAGGTAGTAGCCTAGCCGAAAGATTCTTATAAGGAAGACAGCTTTTAGATGGCAAAGATTAGACGAACAACAGTACAGAAAGATAGACAATAGAATGGAATAAGTTGTACAAAAATTGATAGGTATTCCAATTAAATATTAGACGAGTATTAAAGAGTGTCCTTAGCGAATAGTATGCCATGAGTGATAGACATAAGTACATGCTTAGTTTAAACCCTTACCTATTAATATGCGAGGAAGGCGAAGTTGTAAGGATCGTAAATTGTTTACCAATAGTCAGAAGTAGGTTGCCAATAGTATGAGAGAGATTATATAAAATATAACTTAAATGAATATAGTATTGAGTTTAAGGATTAGTTGTATTATCCTCTCGACTGCATTCCTATACTTCCTATCAAATTCTTATCTTGTGTTGCATATATGGCCTCGTGCTTTTGCAACAACAATTTTTCTAATTATAATAATGAGTAGATCCTTCCTCTTTTCCTAGTTGTGCCTTAATTACAAAATCAACCCCTTAGTTGGTACCACTCATTGTGTTAATATCCATATCACCATAGGTATTAGTTCTTTTCTACTATAATCCCCTTGATCTAGTCACCATGACTCGATTCTCCAAATACCTACCTAATCATGCCTTATTCAACCATGTAGACATATCAGAAATTCTTCTTGTTGTGGCATAAATTTTTGGTCTCTTTGTCATCAATGTCAATCAATGATCGATCAATGATCGAAGCCTCTCTACCACCTTGCCTTAATTAGATCTGACTCAGTCATTTCTTCTGCCTTGTAGAAGCTTAACCTATACAAGAGCAATAATGGATGGGTAGTAATTTCTCTTATAAAGTTGTTGATCAATAGCACCCTGATAGTTTCTAGGTTCCTTTAGAAAATCCTTGATTACGGCCAATAAATCCTAGAATTCTTATAACCTTATTTAGAAAATAGATAGAAAATAGGCCCTTCCAGAAATTTTGTTAGCAGGACCATGACCTTAGTTTTAATACCAACAAAATTTTATAAGTTGAGTAGATGGTCAGCCCCTGGTTTTAGTGTAGGGTTATTTCTAGAAATTCAGGGTAAATTTAAATTTATTTTGGTATTAATTAGGTTAATCTCAAAAAGATTAAATTACCTATTTAATTTATGTATCCTTGATACCCTTGGTTGTGGCTCGAATATTTGGAGCACAACACTATCATTTCCTTTTCAACAACTTATATCCTTATGACCTAGACTAGTCACTCTACACCTATGACATGACTATCACTCACAAACTGGCCTTCCCATATTTTGTTATAGTCGCATGACATTCACAACGCAATAGTATACACAAATGACATAGATATCCTTTTTCTGTTGTGGTCGATTTTAATACTCAACACCGACTCAATTCTTCCGGCAACCTTGACATTCTTGAGCCTAACTGGAATCTACTCACTAATGACACAACTGTTACTTCCATATATACACGCCCATGCTCCATATAGATTCCCCAATATTCGTTCCATATCTTTTTCTAAACCCTATATCGAACTCCGTTGCAATTGAATTAAATTATACATAGGCAACCCAAATATCCCAATGCCTGATATACTCGTATCCCATTCATGCCAACCTAAGTCTGTGACACTTGTGTTGTATTAAATTTAAGCCCTTGTACTCTTTACACAATACTAAACACCTTAATGAGTTATATCACTTTTTGACGCTTATTGCTGAACCATTCATCGGCATCCATGATATACAATGAACAACTTCTCGGTACCATCTTACCCTAGTTGTATTTGACTATGATATTTTTTATTATCTTATAGACTCATGACCTAATTAGAATGAAGGAGAACTGGAAAAACTTTCTTTATAGAGTTATTGTCTCATTAACGCCATGGTAGTACATAGATTTTCTTTAATAGGCTGTGACAATGGTCACAAAATTCTTACCATCTCGAATCCCTCCTTGAAGTTAGACTTTCTAAAAATTCATAGAAATATGATCGTGACTATAGTTCCTGCGGCCAACTTCATTCTTATCAGTTGGGTAGAGCCTTGATTAAGCGTACCCTTATTCTTAGAATGCGACTTCAAACTAGGACTCCATTTGGTAACTGCGTCCCCATCTTTAGTGCAACCTTCTTAACTAAAATCTTTTCTATTATGTTTATTTATAATTTTGAGGACAAAATTTTTATAAGTTGGGTATATTGTAACCACCCTAATTTTTAGAATTTAATTTTTAAATTTATTAATATTGGTAATCTAAAATTATTGTGATTAAGGAAGAATTTTTTATTTATTTTTAGCTAATTATAATATATAATATTCATAAATTTATAATTATGTGTATTTAATTGATTATTAATATTATGCAGAAAATATTTTTTTTGGTGTACAACTATTATTAGTATTTGTATAATTTTTCTGGAATTTATTGAGATCTAAAACTATTTTTAATGGCCATACACACATATATATAGAAAGAGAGAAAAGAATTAATAAAATATAAAACCTATTAACCATTACCCAACCCATACCCGCTTAACCCATTAACCCATTAACTCTAAACTCCCCTCACCCGTACACAGGAACCACCCCCCCCACTTATTTATATATATATATATATATATATATATATATATATATATATATATATATATATATAACAAAACCCTAACCCTAATCCCACACACCCTCAGCCATCACCCACGTCCTCACCCCGGCGACCGCCAGCAACCCCGACCGCCGCCGCGCCACCGCGCCGGAGCCACCGCAAATCTGCCCCCTCCCCCCACCTCCGTGCGCACACACGCACAGTCGTACGACCCCCTTCGCATGGAGGTTTTGCCCTCCTCGCTCGTCCGATTCATGTCTCATCTTTTCTGGTATGTTTACAACCTAACCCTCTAGGATTCTCTTCAAGTGGAACGAATTTAGGCACCCGGGTTTGATCAGAAAATTAATCAAAAGTTGGCCGAAAAAAACTGTTCGGAGACAGTTCAGAAATTCAGTCCAAGTACCCTTGTTCATGTCCAATTTTCTACCAACTCATTAATTATTTTCAAAATATAATTGAAGGGACTTCTTCACAATATAACCAAGATTTTTATTGTTCTTATAGTTTTTATTAGTTTGCTTTAATGGTAAAATTATTCTTGTTCCAAAACGACCAAAACTTATTTTACAAACACCCAAAATCTCCGATACTGGGTACGTCCCGCCAAACGAGGCAACTTTATCGTGTGCAAGTTGCACCGAAAGGCACGTATCATCAACGCGGATGTGTGGACTTTCGTGGAACTTGATTGGATGTGCGTGCACACCGGAATCAACATGTATTCGTAAAAAAATACCGTATAGACATATTCTGACACTCATCCTAACTTTGTGTGTACTCATCAATTCGTAACGAAACTTGTGCCATTGGATTCGCAACGTTACGCTGGTCCTGTAACCCAAGTTTGGTTTGATTCTGAGAACGTTGATGAAACGTCGTTTTGTAGGCCCCACGGTTCCACATGACGGGCAATTTCGTGATCGGCTCATCAGAATCCAGTTTTGGAAATTCCATTATGTTTGTGCCATTATTCTGAATTTGTAGACACTAAGTTTGACGAATTTGGAGAACTTTATCTCCGACACATTTTTCGGTGCAAAGTGAGCCACATGTGGACCCCGTTTTGACCCAAAACTGTTAATTTTGCCCCTGTGTCCAAATTAGACTTATGGGTAGTCAATCCTAGCTATTTCTAGTATTCTGAGAATATATGTTTGTTTTAGCATCCGGAGGTGTACGTACAGATTTTACTTTCCCATGAGCAATTGACGGAGTTCAAAACCTAGGCAAGTGTACATTGCCATGATGTATCATAGTTTTCTGCCTTTATTATCTTATTTAGTTATTATAGTTATTTGATATATGTGATGTGTGTATTTATCCTAGGACCGTGAGATGTTGCTTAGCGTCCGAACAAGATTCGGGTGTCGACGCCGTACGCGGAATCGTGTAACATCACTTATAGAGTTGATTCCATGATCCTATTTTTACGTGCTTGCTTTACCAAGTACGTCATACCGTAGGACACTTGACACTATTCCATGTAACAGAATATTTCTTGAGTTATTCATGGGGATTCTATATAGGCTTACAGGATTCGAGACATGAGACTTGCATATTATATGGATATTATTATTACTCGTTGCACTATCTAGAGGTCATGATCTTGTGTATTATGGACATGAGACGTGAGGTTACATTGGGTGGGGAGAGTCTTCATCATGCTCTGGGCATATTTTACTTATTACTATTTATGTGTATTAGGCTTTAGGTTCCCTATGCGGAATCTAAGGTATTATATTTATATATACAGCTTCATCCCGATTCCCCTACACGGAGCCTTGAGTGTACTATTAGATTATGGAAGTGTCTATTGAGATCTTTCGTGAGTACCAGCCCGGGGTACGATACCATACTCTCATGTGCATATCACTTAGATGGTTACAGTAGTTTACCCTTGAGTATGTGGCATTATACTGTTTTACTTTTGGCATGTTATTTCTTGTACCTTGTTACGTCCCTCTGAGGACCTGGTCTCCTGCCAGTTTTTGCAGCATAGACGGTTATGGAGCCTTTGGAGTTGCTCTTAGAGTTGCTTGTCTTGCAGGCATTTGTACCAGGTACTTATATCATTTCTATCAGAGTTATTGTTATTTATTCATATTGTTTATTCATCTGCTGATGTAGCCTAGTTTTATAGACTCATATTTTTTTCTCGAGTGTATTTGAGTTTGTGTGTTACTGGGCGGCCGACTTTAGCACATGTAGCTTATTCTTGTGTATTATGTTCATTGTGGATTGAGGCATAGATATTTATATTTACTTGATTATTTAGATAGTGACCATTATAATACAGCTTATACATATTCGAGTCGGACCAGAGTCTGGTCGAATGCGTAGCTGGCATGTTACCTATTCCTAGTCCTACGTATTTTGGGACTGGGGCGTGACAGGACTAGTGGATCACCCTGGGGAGCACCAGTAATGTTAGTAAATAAGAAAGATGGTCAACACGGCTGTGTATTGATTATCAATAGCTAAATGGGTGACAGTGAAGAACATGTATCCACTGCTAAGAATTGATGACTTATTTGATCAGTTGAGAAGATCTAGGGTTTTCACCAAGATTGATCTTCAATCGGGGTACTATCAAGTGAGGGTCAAGGAACATAACATACCCAGGACGGTGTTTAGGTCACGGTATGGGCACTATGAGTTCTTGTTGATACTGTTTGGATTAACTTGCACCAACGGTATTTGATGAATCGCATATTCATGCATTATTTTGATAAGTTTGTGTCACGCCCCAGTCCCAAAATACCGTGGGACTAGACACGTGGCAATGGCCAGCAGTACGCACCGATGGACCAGCTTAATATAATGGATCCATCAGGGCATACTTAAGCTGTAAAACAAGTCTACGACAATCATGGCACAACTAATCTCATCCACACAAGATATAAAATATGATCCACAGAATAAATAAGGAATGTAAATCATCAGCTAGTCTCACAAAGTACTTCGGGGAACAACCCGATAAATATCTAGTACAATGGTTCAACAGACCAGAAAGTAAATGACTGAAATACATAATAAAAATTGAGCATGAACATGGATGCTCAAGAGAAATCTTCAGCTAAGACCTCGTCCTCGGATGGCGGTACAGCTCCTGGATCGGCTCCTCCTGCTGCGGTCCCGTATACCTCGGGATAAACCTCGTCTGCAAAATATGGGGACAAAATCCGGATCCAGGTCCTCAGGGGACATAGCAAGGTACAAGAAAGCTCATGCCAAAATAAATAATGCAGTGCAGCAGATAATGAAATAAATAGGGTAAGTATGTAACCATCTATGTGAAAATGCAAATGAGAGCATCACGAGTACTCAGGCTGAGCCACTACAAGCTCTGTGTCTGGGAGCCGGTAGCGGATTTTTCTATGTGTTTTACTATGTGTTTACTATAGATTATATATGAAATCAGCCTGTAGCCTGTGTGTCTCTCCCCACCCAATGTAACCACGCATATCATGGCCATAACGTCTCATGTCCATGGCAAACGCGATCATAACTAAATGCAACGAGTCATCTGTATCTAAGAAAGTAGTATCTCTGTCATGTCCTGTATCCTATACAGAATCACCACGAATATCTCGGGAAGATCCTGTCTCATGATTAGTGTCAAGTGTCCTGGGTCATATGGTACTTGATAAGACAAGTACGAGAATATAAAGTGTCACGAATGTCCATCTCTAGATGACCGTACCCAACACTGCGTACAGTGTTGGCACCCGACTAATAATCAGACGCTAAGTACGTCACACGGTCCTATGTTAAGCATGCACAGCAATATAATAAAGCAAGAAAATAAGTAACAAGAACTATAATGTTGGCAAGGTACACTTGCCTGATGTTTGAATATCAACTGTCGTCCTGGTATCGGTGGATCCGGTAGGTACTACTCCGAAAGCTGTAATAAATATCACCAACAGTCTCAGAAGATGCCAAATAGATAGAAATGCCTATCCTTACGTCCAATTTGGACACAGGGGCAAAAAGGTCAATTCCGGGCCAAAGCGGGTTCCATAGGTGGGCCCACTTTGCACCGAAAAGCGTGCCGAGGGTAACAGTCTCTAAATGGAACAAACTATGGGTCAAACAACTCTAAATGTCAATACGATCCCAACGATATGTCCAAATTTGGATTCCGATGAGCCGAACATAATTTGGTCCAAAAAGTCAACTGTGGGGCCCACCATTTGGCGATCTGGTCAACCGTCTCAGAAATGCGTGAAAATTGGGTCACAGGACCAGCGTGTTACCACGAGTCCAGTGGCGCAAGTTTTGTCGCAATCTGACAAGCATGCACAAAATACTCGCGAGTTCCACAAAAGTGGCGACACGGAATGTGTTCGCGGATACGGCCTGATTCCGGCCCGCACACGCGTCCAAATCAGTCTCCACAAATTTTCACGTGTTCGATTATGATGCATGCACCATTTGGTATACTTGGCACACGGCGGGGCGGTCCCGTTTGGCGGAGCGCGCTCCGATCTCCAACTTTTAGAAAATCGGAAAAAGTGGGTGCGTGCAGTTTTGTGACGAATATATTTCTGTCCACAGCAACTAATAGCACAAAGTTATAATACAAAAAATAAACTAGGTCATGTAATCTACAGGTATCAAAAAGAATCACCGAATTTGGATCTCTGTGGTGGGAGATACGAACTCGGCAATATGGGTGGTCGTTCTGGAATTCTGCGATTGCAGAATTCTGTCTGCTCGCGCTGACTTGGGCGCTGTTTTTCACCTAGGGGCACACGTTTGTTTTCCTAGGTTGACTATAAAATAAGTATTGGAGAGGGTTGAGGGAAGATCATACCTATGAAAACGGAACAACGTTTGGATGAGCGAGTCAACGGGAAAACACGCCGGAGCGAAGGTGCTTCGAGTGGGAAACTGCAGTTCGCGAGGTCGGCGTCGACGGGATGGTTGGATGGCTTGGGGAGGCTTCTCTGGCTGCGGTGACGGCTCTAGATGGGAAGAGGAGGTCTGGAATATTAGGTTAGGGTTTTAGAGAGCTATTATATATATATATGTATTATATATTAATAGGGAAGGAGAGAGGATGGTAGTTGGGTCGGGTTTTGAAGTGGTTTGGGAGCCGCTGAATAGGAGTTCGGGTTCCCGGCTGAAGTAAATAAAGGGGGCGGGTTCCACGTGAAGCAAAGGCTGAAGGGGGATTATTAACATGCTAAGTTGCCGAGTACTTTAAGGGGCGGGTCCTGGGTATTTTGCTAAAAGGGGCTGGGAGCAAACTAATTATGTTGAAGCAATGGTCTGGAAGTCTTTAGCAAAATGTTAAGTAAGACATTGCTAATTATTATTAGTATTAATATTATTATTACTATTATTATTTTATTAATATTATTTTTTTTTTCTTTTCCTTTCTTTCTTTAAATATATATATATACATATATATATATTTGTATATATATATATATATATATATATATATATATATATATATATATATATATATTCACACACAAGAAAATTTATATAATAGGGTATTGCACATCGTTAGGCTAGCAACTGCTCAAGGGGTCTCCTACATGGAATAAATTCCGAAAAATTCCTGATGGTCCCACAAGTCCTCTAAGTGTCCGAACACCTAACATAAAAATTATTAAAAATCTATTTCTCCTATTTGGACCTAATTACTATAATTTAATTAATAATTAATAAATAAAGGGTATATACGATTTTCTAGGAAGGGGGTTTTACATTCTACCCAACTTTATAAAAATTTTGTCCTCGAAATTAAATTAGGGTAGGGCTCACTCTATCAAATCTCATTTGATTACAGTCTAAAGGGTTCCTCTCAAGTGAACATTGCGGTCTCTACCCAACTTAGATTTTACCCATCTATCATCTAAGGCTATACATCTAAGAAATCTATGCCCCAAATTATGTTGTTGAATCCTCAAAGTTTTTAACACCAACATATCATCTATGATATGTCCTCAATCAGCTATAAAGGCAGTCATCTAGTAGTATGATTGGCCTATGGAGTATATCTAGTACTCTCTGCGTGTCAACCTTATACTAGGCACGAGGTTCGTCTTTTCGAAATAAGGGGAGATAGAGATCATTAATAAAGAGTTCAAGGGAATGGTAACATAAGACAAGTACGAGGTTCAAGGAGATTAAAGAATTCAAAAATAGGAGAGTGGTCAGGGCAGTTTGTGGATTAAAATCCTATTGGTAAAATCTTATTCGTATGCTCGTATTAGTACTGTTATGTAACTGATACGATATGCTCAGACATATCTAGAGGGCAAGTATACTATATATCTCAATCCACGTGAAGTAGTCGTGCGAAGAGCGAACCAAAATGCACTAAGGTTGATCAGACCGTAGTACACTAGTTCTGAATAGACAATTGTATTAATGTGTCGACCCAATAATACATATGTCATGAACAAGCTCGATAAAAGGATAAGCTTGCAAAAGTAGGCTATATTTAGCAGCATAATTCAAAATAGTACAATAAATATAAGTACGCTAGATGATGATTAAAAGAGGTACAATTTAATTCAAGTTCACAAAATAAGCACAATAACAAAAGACTCTATAATCTCTACAGTTATTAATTATAAAAAAAAACATTCTAGGTTATAAATTATTAGCAAGTTCAAATTAATTACTAGGTTAAGGCTAGGTCACGAATCAACATACAAAAACTAAGCAAATCTAAAAGCAAAAAACTATAAAAACTTACGCGCATTAGCTACTCCATTAATCTGCGCGTCCTCCAAAGTTATAGCAAAAGCTTGTCCGCATCCTTGCGGTGGATTCCTCTGCTGTTGCTGTTGGGCTTGCTGGAAGAGTGCTGCCTGTGGAGCCAAGGGTGGCCTTGGTTGATACCCTCCTGGCGCTGGGAGAGCTTGTCTGTTTAATATTGGTGCTCTTTCTCGATGATGAGTACAATCCTTAGCTAAGTGTTGGTTGGTTCCGCAAATCAAGCATAATCCTAACTTGCGTCTGCAGTCCCTCTCAATATGGCCTACCTTGTGACAGTATTGACATGTAGGTAGTATCTGCGGAGAGGCTCTGGGTGGCTGGTGTAGGTGAGGCCTCTTTGCAGCTTCTTCTTGCGGTGCTTTGGCTGATATGGAAGACCGTTTCAGACTGATCTCTCTCCTGGTGACGCGTTCTATGCGTCGGGCTGCTGCAAGGACGTCCGAGTAAGAAGTAGGCGCAACGGACCCGATCAGTCTCTGTAGCTCGTGGGTTAGACCGTCGAAGAACTTCTCAGCCTTCTCTTCTTCTGTCGGGATCAAGGTTGGGGCGAAGCGACTTAGACGAATAAATTTTGCATTGTATTCTTCCACTGACCTACTGTCCTGAGTGAGGCAATTGAACTTGTCCCGAAGTTCTGATCGAGCGGTCGCCGGAATATACATCTCCTGAAAGAGCCTGGAAAACTCTTCCCAAGTGACTCGGTCTGGTCCGAGCCGTGTCTCCTCAGATAGCCACCAGTGATGAGCATTGTCCGTCAACTGTATTCTAATCGCAGTCATCCAACGTTCTTTTGGGAGCTCTGCTGCTTCCAACTGGTGTTGTATTTTGGTGAGCTACTCATGAACTTCGGTTGGTCCTTCCTTGCCAGAAAAGGTACGGGGCTTTAGCTGCCTGAAATCGGTGATAGATCCTGTCACTGGCCGTCGTGCTGATAGATTCGCCTGCTCCAGTACAAGTGCTAGGCTGCGACTCAACGTCTCTTGTTGACTCTGCTGTTGCGCTTGCATCATTGCGCAGAATATTTGGAACATTGGTTGTCTGTCCATAGCTTGCCCTTGTGGAAATACAGGCATTGGTGGGGTGAACTGCGGCGGAGGTGGAATGTCGTCTTGCCGACCTCTTGAGGTATCTTGACTATTTTGTTGTTCTAGTTGACCTCCATCAACCGGTGTCACTTCATCGTCATAGGTGACATCTGCAACTTGTGGTGTTCCTGCGGGAGTCTCGTCGCCTGCTTGTGAATCCATTGCTCTGCATCAAAAATAAACTATAAGAGGTGCACTGGAATCAAGGCATGATGCAAGAAAATTTAATTCGAATACGATATAGATATCAAAAAATGTTTCAAGCAAGTGGATGAGATCCTAATAACTTATCATATTCTTGTTGCAGGCTTGCTCGGTCCCTAAGTTGAAACCGAACAATTTGTCGTAGACCTGCATGGGCCACCACAAAAACCATGTCACGCCCCAGTCCCAAAATACCGTGGGACTAGACACGTGGCAATGGCCAGCAGTACGCACCGATGGACCAGCTCAATATAATGGATCCATTAGGGCATACTTAAGCTGTAAAATAAGTCTACGACAATCATGGCACAACTAATCTCATCCACACAAGATATAAAATATGATCCACAGAATAAATAAGGAATGTAAATCATCAGCTAGTCTCGCAAAGTACTTCGGGGAACAACCCGATAAATATCTAGTACAATGGTTCAACAGACCAGAAAGTAAATGACTGAAATACATAATAAAAATTGAGCATGAACATGGATGCTCAAGAGAAATCTTCAGCTAAGACCTCGTCCTCGGATGGCGGTACAGCTCCTGGATCGGCTCCTCCTGCTGCGTTCCGTATACCTCGGGATAAACCTCGTCTGCAAAATCTGGGGACAAAATCCGGATCCAGGTCCTCAGGGGACATAGCAAGGTACAAGAAAGCTCATACCAAAATAAATAATGCAGTGCAGCAGATAATGAAATAAATAGGGTAAGTATGTAACCATCTATGTGAAAATGCAAATGAGAGCATCACGAGTACTCAGGCTGAGCCACTACAAGCTCTGTGTCTGGGAGCCGGTAGCGGATTTTTCTATGTGTTTTACTATGTGTTTACTATGGATTATATATGAAATCAGCCTGTAGCCTGTGTGTCTCTCTCCACCCAATGTAACCACGCATATCATGGCCATAACGTCTCATGTCCATGGCAAACGCGATCATAACTAAATATAACGAGTCATCTGTATCTAAGAAAGTAGTATCTCTGTCATGTCCTGTATCCTATACAGAATCACCACGAATATCTCGGGAAGATCCTGTCTCATGATTAGTGTCAAGTGTCCTGGGTCATATGGTACTTGATAAGACAAGTACGAGAATATAAAGTGTCACGAATGTCCATCTCTAGATGACCGTACCCAATACTGCGTACAGTGTTGGCACCTGACTAATAATCGGATGCTAAGTACGTCACACGGTCCTATGTTAAGCATACACAGCAATATAATAAAGCAAGAAAATAAGTAACAAGAACTGCAATGTTGGCAAGGTACACTTGCCTGATGTTTGAATATCAACTATCGTCCTGGTATCGGTGGATCCGGTAGGTACTACTCCGAAAGCTGTAATAAATATCACCAACAGTCTCAGAAGATGTCAAATAGCTAGAAATGCCTATCCTTACGTCCAATTTGGACACAGGGGCAAAAAGGTCAATTCCGGGCCAAAGCGGGTTCCATAGGTGGGCCCACTTTGCACCGAAAAGCGTGCCGAGGGTAACAGTCTTTAAATGGGACAAACTATGGGTCAAAAAACTTTAAATGTCAATACGATCCCAACGGTATGTCCAAATTTGGATTCCGATGAGCCGAACATAATTTGGTCCAAAAAGTCAACTGTGAGGCCCGCCATTTGACGATCTGGTCAACCATCTCAGAAATGCGTGAAAATTGGGTCACAGGACTAGCGTGTTACCACGAGTCCAGTGGCATAAGTTTCGTCGCAATCTGACAAGCGTGCACAAAATACTCGCGAGTTCCACAAAAGTGGCGACACGGAATGTGTTCGCGGATACGGCCTGTTTTCGGTGCGCACACGCGTCCAAATCAGTCCCCACGAATTTTCACGTGTCCGATTATGCTGCGTGCACCATTCGGTACACTTGGCACACGGCGGGGCGGTCCCGTTTGGCGGGGCGCGCTCCGATCTCCAACTTTTAGAAAACCGAAAAAAGTGGGTGCGCGCAGTTTTGTGACGAATATATTTCTGTCCACAGCAACTAATAGCACAAAGTTATAATACAGAAAATAAACTAGGTCATGTAATCTACAGGTATCAAAAAGAATCACCGAATTCGGATCTCTGTGGTGGGAGATACGAACTCGGCAATATGGGTGGTCATTCTGGAATTCTGCGATTGCAGAATTCTGTCTGCTCGCGCTGACTTGGGCGCTATTTTTAACCTAGGAGCACACATTTTACGAGGTTGACTATAAAACAAGTATTGGAGAGGGTTGAGGGAAGATCATACCTATGAAAATGGAACAACGTTTGGATAAGCGAGTCAACGGGAAAACACGCCGGAGCGAAGGTGCTTCGAGTAAAAAACTGCAGTTCGCGAGGTCGGCGTCGACAGGATGGTTGGATGGCTTGGGGATGCTTCTCTGGCTGCGATGACGGCTCTAGATGGGAAGAGGAGGTCTGGAATATACATATATATATATATTTGTATATATATATATGTATGTATATATACAAATATATATATATTTGTATATATACATACATATATATATATACAAATATATATATATGTATGTATATATATATATATATATATACATACAAGTGGATGCACTACTTGTATGTGCAATAGTATTAATATTATATATATATATATATACATATATATATATTTGTATATATATATATATATATATATATATACAAATACATACATATATATATATTTGTATATATATATATGTATGTATATATACAAATATATATATATTTGTATATATACATACATATATATATATACAAATATATATATATGTATGTATATATATATATATATATACATACAAGTGGATGCACTACTTGTATGTGCAATAGTATTAATATTATATATATATATATATATATATATATATATATATATATACATATATATATATTTGTATATATATATATATATATATATATATATATATATATATATATATATATATATATATATATATATATATTCACACACAAGAAAATTTATATAATAGGGTATTGCACATCGTTAGGCTAGCAACTGCTCAAGGGGTCTCCTACATGGAATAAATTTCAAAAAATTCCTGATGGTCCCACAAGTCCTCTAAGTGTCCGAACACCTAACATAAAAATTATTAAAAATCTATTTCTCCTATTTGGACCTAATTACTATAATTTAATTAATAATTAATAAATAAAGGGTATATACGATTTTCTAGGAAGGGGGTTTTACAGTTTGTGGTGGTATTCATATATGATATCCTCGTTTATTCTAGTTGTGAGGCAGAGCATGAGAAGCATCTTTGGAGGGTATTACAAACTTTGAGGGAGCATCAGCTTTATGCGAAGCTTAGTAAATGCGAGTTCTGGTTAGATCGTATTTTTTTCTTGGGCCACATTATTTCAGGGGCAGGAGTGTCAGTGGATCTGAGGAAGGTTAATGCAGTGGAGAGTTTACCAGTTCCGAGAATAGTAGCAGAGGTTCACAATTTTCTGGGGTTGGCAGGATATTGCAGGAGATTTGTGGCAGATTTTGCAAGGATTTCTGCACGCTTGACGAGGCTGACACGTAAGGAGGTAGAGTTTGCATGGTCAATTGAGTATCAGGCATCGTTCGAAGAGTTAAAGAAGAGGTTGATCTCAGCACCAATTATGACACTTACGGCAGGATCTAGAGGTTTTACAGTATATTATGACGCATCTGGGAAGGGACTTAGGTGCGTACTAATGCAATACGGCAGGGTGATAGCTTATGCATCTCGGCAGCTTCGAGATAATGAGAAGAACTATCCCACCCATGACTTAGAGTTAGGAACAGTAGTATTTGCACTTAAGGTGTGGATGCACTACTTGTATGGTGATCGAGTAGAGATATTCACTAATCATAAGATCTTAAAGTACATATTCACCCAGAAGGACCTAAACATGAGGTAGAGGAGGTGGTTAGAGTTAGTGGGAGACTACGATATGGAACTACATTATCAACCAGGCAAAGTGAATATGGTAGAAGATGCTCTGAGCAGGAGGGTAATGCGTTCGTCTTGATGACTCGGAGGCACATATTGGAGGATCTTCAGAAGATAGGTATAAAAGTGGTTCTTCGAAGGATACCAGAATTATAACCAATTTAAAAATTTAGTCTACTTGGTACAGAGGATCAAGGCAGCTCAGGTAGAGGATCCACAGATTCAGAAGCTTCGGACAGAGTATGAGTCCGGTATTGGAAAAGAATTGACGATTCATGAAGATGGAACACTTAGGTTTAGAAACCGTCTCTGTGTGCCAAGCTGAGATATTAGACAGAAAGTTATGACCGAAGTGCATAGTTCCCCATACTTTATTCACCCAGGAGGCACAAAGATATATCGGGATATCAGGCAATATTTCTGGTAGAACGGGATAAAGAGGAAAATAACAAGGTTCGTGTCTCGATGTTTAGTATGTCACAAGTGAAAAGCGAGCAGCAAAGACCGGAATGATTATTACAACCACTCCCTATTTCAAAGTGAAAGTGGGACCACATTACGATAGAATTTGTGACTAGTTTTCCTATATACCCAACTGGCCGAGATACAATTTTGGTAATAGTGGATCAACTCATAAAAGTCGTGCATTTTCTTCCTTCAGAGTAGGGCAGTCCATTAAGCAGTTAGAAAAGATGTATATGAAGCAAATAGTAAGGCAGCATGGAGTCCCAGTCAGTATCATATCAGATCAAGACACCTGGTTCACTTCTCAGTTTTGGCAGAGCCTAGATCAAAGTTTGGGCACCAGGTTACAATTTAATACGGCCTACCAGCCACAGATAGATGGGCAGTTAGAAAGGACTATACAGCCTTTGGAGGATATGTTATAATCTTATACCTTAGATTTTGGAGGGTCTTGGGAGGATCATCTTCATCTGGTTAAGTTTTTATATAATAACAGTTATTAGGCCTGTATTCAGATGGCTCCGTTTGAAGCTTTGTATGAAAGGAAGTGCAGATCTTTATTGGCTTGGGATGACATTGGTGAGAGAAAGATGTTACGACCGAGATGATTACTCAAATAATATAGGTAGTGAGATTGATTAAAGATCAGCTTCGTGTTTCACATGATAGGCGGCGTCATTGGGCAGATCAGCGCCGTAGGCCATTAACTTTAGTACCGATGGCCACATATTCTTGGGGATTTTGCCCATCCATGGAGTCATTAAATTTGGAACCCGGGGAATGATTATGTAAAATCCCTAATTTTAAAAACCATATAAATTATTTAATAATTATTTAATTTATTTATAGTATTTATTAGTTATTAGAAAATATAAATTTATTGGATTTAATTACTAGGTAAATATTTAGCTAGATATTTATGGAGGAAAACTATTATTTTACCTTATTTTATTTTATGTAGGAGTTCTTGTGGACGAATGATTGATTATTTGTATGTACTAATATAATTTTCTAGAATTTATATATATATATATATATATATATATATATATATATATATATATATATATATAAAAGTAATTGATTAATAAAAAGATAATAGAAAAGAAAAAAAAAGAAAAAAAATATTTAACTCTAATTAAAACCCTAATCTAATTAATCCCTTAAACCCCCCTCCCTAACTAACCTAATTACCCAGCCCAGAGAATCACCCCCCCCCCCCCCGCTGCTTAAACCCACCCGCGGCCCAGAGCCCCCTCACCCGCGGCCCCTCTCTACTCCCCGCTTCCGTCTCTCCCTCTATATATATATGATGTAAACCCCCAGATTTTTAGAAATTTAAAAATAAATTTTCAGAATTTTTTTGGAAATTTCTGTATAATTAAATTAAATATTCTTCTGAATTAAATATTTTTAAGTATTAAAATAAATATTAAAATATTATAAAAATAATATTTTTGGGTGTAAAATAAAATATTAGACATAGGGTACTTTTTTTGGAATTTATTGGACCCCAGAACTATTTTTAAAGACCTAAAAATTAATATTTTAATTAAACCAAAATAAACCGGGTTGAACCAACCGGTTTAACCCTGAACCAAATTGAACCGGACCAACTGAACCAACCCAATCCAAACCCTAGCGGGTCGGGTCGGGTCTGAACCCGGCCCAAAACCCGTTAACCCGGCCCGCTTTCCTGCTACAGTAAATCCCTAAACTCGATCCCCCGTCGACCTTTCCCCTCCCCAGTGGCCATTTCTGCCACCGTGGCTCAACCCCTCCCCCGTGACCGTTCCCCCTGCAACCGACGACCTACCCCTTCACCTCTCGGCCGCTCACTGTCCCGACCTTCCCCCTCCCTGAAACTGCCGTACATCCCCTATATAAACCCGCTGCCACCGCCATCACCGACCATCCGCCACCGCGATCTCCCCTCTGCCACCTTCTCCCTTCGGCGATGCCTCTCCAGCCCCCGACGAACCCCGATCCCATCCACCACCTCCACAACACCGTCGACCACCGCCACTCCAGCTCCAGCAACCTTGAGCCCAGTCGCCGAGAGCCGCCTCCACCCGAGCTTCCCCGGAGACGATGAAGCGCCGCCACTACCAGCTCCACCACGGTCGGCGACGAACCCCCAACAACCGTCGTGCCCTGCAGCACCGCCGTCGGCAAGCCCCGCCACCTCGCAGTTGCAGCGCAACCTCGCGTATATGCGTTAAACGTTTGATTTCGGCATCCTGTTTCGGTGAGTGTATCTCTCTCCTTGTCGCCTTGTTTTCCGTTCTGTCAGCTATAACGCATATCCTGCATGACCCCCTCAAAACCCGTGCCATCATTTTAGGGTATCGCATCCTGTGGCAATCACAAACTGCGACGCAAAATTAGAAAAATATTCCCCTTTTCTACAAAATCAGAAAATATCCCGAACTCCCCAGTTCGCGATCGTTTTGTGAATAACCTGTTAAATGTTTTCAAAATCCACCAAAATAATTATTTAGACCTTATGACCAAGTTTAAAGCCCTATTTTTGTGTAATTTATTGAGCTGTAGTTTGTAATATTTTCGAGGGTAAAAATGACCAAAATCTTGGCTACTAAATATCCTAATTTTTCCGGAACTGGATGTGCCCCGCTAAACGGGATGACTTGGTCGTATGCGAACTTTACCAAAAGTTGCGCGCCATTAATACGGACGTGTAGGATTTTGTGGAAGTTGATTTGGATGTACGTGCACACTGGAATCAATGCGTATCCGTCGATAACGCCCGTATCGGCCATGTTCTGAAACTTATTGTAAATTCGTGTACGCTCGTCGTATCGACATGAAACTTGCTCCATCAGACTCGTAGCAATACGCTGGTCCAGTGACCCAAGTTTGGTTCGATTCTGAGAACGTTGACAAAATCCCATATCGTGGGCCCCATGGCTCCACTTGACGCGCAATTTTGTGCTCGGCTCGTCGGAATCCAGTTCTGGACATTTCGTTGGGTTCGTATCGTCATTCTGGACTTATGGACACTAAGTTTGACGAATTTGGAGAACATTATCTCTGGCACGTTTCTCGGTGCAAAGTGGGCCACATGTGGACCCCGCTTTGACCAGAAACTGTCACTTTTGCCCCTGTGTTCAAATTGGACTTATGGACAGGCAATTCTAGCTATTTGATATTTTATGAACCGGATGGTAACGTTTATTTCAGCAACCGGAGGAGTACCTACAGATCCCCCTGATACCAGAGCAGCAGTTGGAGTCTGAACCCCAGGCAAGTGTACCTTGCCAATCTTGAAGTTCTTGTTACATAATATTCCTTTGATTTATTTATATGTTATATTTGTTCAACCTAGGACCGTGTGATATTACTTAACGTCCGAACAAGATTCGGGTGTTAACGTCGTACGCGGAGTTGTGTAACGTCACCTAGACATGGATATCGAGACCCTATATATTTTCTGTGCTTGCATCATCAAGTACGTCATACCATAGGACACCTGACACTATTCATGAGACATAATTTTCCTGAGATATTTATGGTGATTATGTATAGGTTACATGATTCGTGACCTAGATATTGCATATGCTTAGCTATCATTATGACTTGTTACATTATATATGATCTTGCATGACATGGACATGAGACGTCGTGGACATGAGATGTGTGATTACATTGGATGGGGAGAGTCACACAGACTACAGGTTGATTATATTATTACGGTGCCGTAGCCTCTCCGAGCTAGACTCCGACATGATATCACTGCTACCGGCTCCCCCACACAGAGCTTGTGGTAGTCTCAGCCTGAGTTCTAGTGATGCTCTCAACTCGCATATCACTTAACTGGTTACTTAGTTTACCCTATTGATTCATTTATTATTGCACTGCATTTATTTGGCTTGAGTTATTCTTGTACCTTGCTATGTCCCCTGGGGACCTAGAATCCGGATTATGTCCCCAGGTTTAGCAGAGGAGATCTACCCCGAGGTGTACGGGACATGAGCAGTCTTTGGAGCAGTACCAGTACCCGATGACGAGGTGATCGCTGAGGATTTCTCCTGAGTATCTGATTTATTATACTCAGTTATTTCTATTTGTAGAACTTCTATTTCTTGTCTCTTGACTATTGTATCAGACGTATTATCGGGTTGTTCCCCGATTTACTTTATTGAGACTTGATGACAGTTATATTTGATTTTGCTGATATTGATCATATTTATCTTCCATGGATGAGATTAGATTGTGACATATTTAGTAGACTTTATTATTATTTTACAGCTTAAGTACACCTTGTTGGGTCCATTAAATTGGGTTTGCCCATTAGAGTGTGTTGCTGGCCATTGCCACGTGTCTAGTCCCTCGATATTTTGGGACTGGGGCGTGACATAGTTTTTGTGGTGGTCTATGCAGGTCAACGACTAAATTACTTCGGTTTTAACTTAGGAACTGAGCAAGCCTGCGACAAGGATAGGATAGGTTATAGGATCTCATCCACTAGATTAAATCATTCTTAATCTCTATTGGATTCAAATTTCTTGACTTGTATCCTGGCTTGATTTCCTGTGCGCCTCTTATAGTTTATTTTGGATGCAGAGTAATGGATCCATGAGCAAACGATGAGACTCCTGCAGGATCACCACGAGGTGATGTGGTAACCAACGAAGATGAAGTAACACTAGTAGATTGAGGTCAATTAGCACACCGAAGCAGTCAGGCAAATCAGCATGCCTCGAGAATCCAGCAAGATGATATGTCGCCACAGTTTACTCTATCAATGCCCGTATTCCCACAAGGGCAGGCTATGGACAGGTAGCAGATGTTTCAAATGATCTACGCAATGATGCAAGCTCAACAGCAGATTCAACAAGAGGCTCTGTGAAACAGTATAGTGACCGCACTAGAGCAGGCGAATCTACTAGCACGACGACCATCGACTGGCACTATCACCGACTTTCGCCAGCTGAAGTCCCATACCTTTTCTGGCAAGGAGGACCCCACTGAAGTTCATGAGTGGCTCACAAACACTCAACATCAATTAGAAGCAGCTGAGCTTCCAAGAGAGCGTTGGATGACTGCCGTCAGAATGCAGTTGACGGACAATGCACATCACTGGTGGCTATCTGAGGAGACGCGGCTCGGACCAAACTGAGTCACTTAAGAAGAGTTTTCTAGACTCTTTCAGGAGATGTACATTCCAGCTATTGCACGATCGAAACTTCGGGACAAGTTCAATTGCCTCACTCAAGACAACATAACAGTGAAAGAGTACAATACGTAGTTCATTCGTCTGAGTCGCTTCGCCCCAACCCTGATCCCGACAGAAGAAGAGAAGGCTGAGAAGTTCTTCGACGGACTAAACTTCGAGCTACAGAGACTGATCAGATCTGTTGCACCAACATCTTACTCGGACGTCCTTACTGCAGCCCGACGCATGGAGCGCGTCACCAGGAGAGAGACCAGCCTGAAGCGGCCTTCCACATCGGCACCAGCCAGAGCACCACAGGAAGAAGCTGTAAAGAGACCTCACATGCACCAACTACCCGGAGCATCTCTGCAGGCACTGCCTATCTGTCAACATTGTGGCAAGCAAGGCCATATTGAGAACGAGTGCAGATGCAAAATGGGATTATGTTTAGCTTGCGGATCCAGTCAGTATTCAATGAGGGAATGCTCCGAGCGTCGAGAAGGAGCACCAATGGTAAACCAACAAGCTCTACCAGCACCAGGAGGATATCATCCGAGGCCACCCTTGGCACCCCAGGCAGTACTCTTTCAGCAGGCCCAGCAGCAGCAGAGGAATCCACCACAAAGACGTGGACAAGCTTTTGCGATAACCATGGAGAACGCGCAGACTCGTGGAGTAGCAAATGCACGTAAAATTTAAGTTATTCATAGCTATCTATTCCTAGCATTGCTTTAGCACATGCCTGTTAGTTCATGATCTTAGCCTTAAACCTAGTATTTTGAACTTATTAATAATTGATAACCTAGTTTTCTAAACTGTAGTTTTATTTGTTCTAACCAGATTTCTTCACTCTTGAATTATATATCTCTCATTTTCTAGGGAAATATTTTTATTATTTCCCTATGTATTCTGCTTAACCCCCATATTTTCTCAATTTTGATTCTTTATCCCGTGTGTCGTACTACAAACGTATTTTTGTAACCGTGTCATCTCTTATGACCGATTATGTTTTGTTATTCTTTGATTGCGAGGACGCAGTCCTCTTAAGGGGATAGATTGTAAACCCTCAGATTTTCAGGAATTTAAAAATAAATTTTTGAAATTTTTCTAGAATTTTTTGTATAATTAAACTAAATGTTCTTCTAAATTAAATATTTTTAAGTATTAAAATAAATATTAAAATATTATGAAAATAATATATTTTGGTGTAAAATAAAATATTAGACATAGGATAATTTTCCTGGAATTTATTGGACCCCAGAACTATTTTTAAAGACCAAAAAATTAATGTTTTAATTAAACCAAAACAAACCAAAATAAACTGGGTTGAACCAACCGGTTTAAACCCTGAACCGAACCGAACTAACTGAACTAACCCAACCCAAACCCTAGTGGGTCGGGTCAGGTCTGAACCCGACCCGCTTTCCTGTTACAGTAAATCCCTAAACCCGATCCCCCGCCGACCTTTTCCCTCCCCGGCGGTCGTTTCCGCCGCCGTGGCTCACCGCCTCCCCCGTGACCGTTCCCCCTGCAACCGATGACCTACCCCTTCACCTCCCAGCCGCTCACCGTCCCGACCTTCCCCCTCCCTGAAACTGTCGTACATCCCCTATATAAACCCGCTGCCACCGCCATCACCGACCATCCTCCACCGCGAGCTCCCCTCCGCCACCTTCTCCCTCCAACGCCTCTCCAGCCCCCGATGAACCCCGCTCCCATCTACCACCTCCACAATGCCGTCGGCCACCGCCACTCCAGCTCCAACAACCCTGAGCCCAGTCGCCGAGAGCCGCCTCCGCCCGAGCTTTCCCGAAGACGACGAAGGGCCACCACTACCAGCTCCACCATGGCCGACGATGAACCCCCAGCAGCCGTCGTGCCCTGCAGCACCGCCACCGGCAAGCCCCGCCACCCTGCTGTCGCAGCGCAACCTCGCGTGTATGCGTTGAACGTTTGATTTCGGGATCCTATTCCGCTGAGTGTATCTCTCTCCTTGCCGCCTTATTTTCCGTTCTGTTAGCTGTGACGCGTATCCTGCATGACCCCCTCAAAACCCATGCCATCGGTTCAGGGTATCGCGTCCTGTGGCGATCGCAAACTGCGACGCAAAATCAGAAAAATATTCTTCTTTTCTGAAAATTCAAAAAATATCCCGAACTCCCTAGTTCGCGACTGTTTTGCGAATAACCTATCAAATGTTTTCAAAATTTACCTGAACAATTATTTAGACCTTATGACCAAGTTTTAAAACCCTATCTTTGTGTAATTTATTGAGCTGTAGTTTGTAATATTTTCGAGGGTGAAAATGACCAAAATCTTGGCTATTTAAATACCCTAATTTTCTCGAAACTGGGTGCGCCTCGCTAAACGGGACGACTTGGTCGTGTGCGAACTTCACCGAAAGGTGCGCGCCATTAATACGGACGTATGGAATTTTATGAAAGTTGATTTGGATGTGCGTGCACACCAAAATCAACGCGTATCCGTCGACAACGCCCGTATCGGCCCAGTTCTGAAACTCGTCGTAACTTTGTGTACACTCGTCGTATCAAAACAAAACTTGCTCCATCGGACTCGTAGCAATATGTTGGTCCTGTGACCCAAGTTTGGTTCGATATTGAGAATATTTATAAAATCCTGTATCGTGGGCCCCACGGTATCACTACCACTTTTCCATGTAAGGGTATTTCTGTAATTTAGCTATTTTAAATAATTATGAATTTAAATTAATTGCTGAGTCTTGTAACTAATTATATTATTACTAGAATGTTTAGTTTAGGTCATAACCCTAGAATCCATTAGAAAACCCTATTCTAGCAAAAACCCTAGAATACAAAATTAGGGTGAACCCTCAAAACCCTAGGCTGACTAAACCTGAGTTTATTTGGTTCTACATGAGAGGGACAGGGGGGTTTAACCTAAAGCTACGCAAGGAAACCCTAAAATTAGGTTTAATATAAAAGGAAGCCTCATTCTAAGCTATTCTTCACGTAGAGAGAAAAGAAACCCTAGCCTCCACAAGAGAAACCAATCCCCCACCCCATTTTTCGAGATTCAACCTAGGGTTCCATTTTATCCTCCTCCAAAGCAAAGAAATCAGGAAACTTGGGTCAAGGAAACTCGGGAAGGAAGAACTTTCATAGAAGAACCATCCCTGAAGGTAAAAACCCTATTTCTATTCCTTTAAATTCGGTTTTTCAGATGTTCATGACCATTAGGGAACCCCCTTGCTGTGTAATTCGAATTTCTAGGGTTTTGATTTAGGTTGGTGTTCATACATTGGTTTCCCAATTAATCCTGGAACCTAAACCCTAGGAAATTCGTGGAGGCACCATTACCATCTCCTACATTTAGTTGGATCTCGATCTTAGGGTTTGTTTTGGGGGCATTCAATTTCAGTAGGTATTTAGGGGTTTCCCTATGAAATCGGGTTCTGTGGGAGAATTTCTGTGTGCTGAATTTACTGATAGTCGGGTTTTGGGGTTCAGTAGGTGTAGGTGTAGATGGGGGGTGTGTTGCTGTGCCAGTCTCCACAAAACTGTAGGTGTACTAGTTAGGTTCTGTGCACATGTGTATGTGAGTAGATGTGAAGTTCAATAGGAGGCTGTGCATGAACCTATCTATATGTACCTGTGTTATTGTGTGAGGGTGTGTCCTTGTTCAAATTTCTGTGTGTATTGTGTTAGGAATTACTGTGTCTGTGTGTGTTTACCTGTGTGTTAGTTCTAGGGTGTATCCTAGTAGCAGTGTGTACCTATGTCAGTTTGATTTCTGTGGAGCTGTGTGGCTTTGTATTCTGTGAATTACCTGTGTGATGTCAGTGTATCAATGTGCAGCTGTGCAAAAATTTATAACCTGAGGGTGCTGTGTATGGATGTGTGAAACTGTGTGAAATTTCTGTGAGTGTTGTGAGTACCCTAGAGCCAGTACCCTTGTGTGCATATGTGTGCTGTGTGTGTATGTGCAGTGAATTGGGAGTGAGATACCTGAGAGTGTATCTGTGTGTGTTGATATATGGCTGTGTGGTTAAGTAGCAGTGACTTATGCATTGTGTGTGTGTGTTTTAGCATGTTAGGTATCTGTCAAAGGAAGGGAGGCAGAGTAATAATCTAGGGTACAGTATTAGTTCAGTAGGTGCAGTGTTTTGTACCAGTAACTTTGGGTATATGTGTGTAGGATTTTATGTATTAGTGTGTGTAAGTATGGGTGAAACTGAATGTACCAGTCTTCAGTTTTACACTGATATGCACCAGTTTATACAATGGATTGACATCAGTTCTCCCACTAATGTGTATCAGTTATACACTGATATGTGTTGGTGAAACTGTGTGTGTACTGTTAGTAGAGTGTTGTGGGTATTGTGTTGCTTTGGTGTGTTAGTATCAGACAATGGGTTTTATTGTGCTCAGTAAGTAGTGGTATCTGCTAACATTGGTGCTGAGTTTCATATCAGTATTTACAGAGAACACTTGGAGCTTGAGCATACAAGTAGCTGCAATGTGAGTAAGGGAACACAACAGCAGCAAGGTGAGTATATGTTAGAGTTGAGTTGCATTGATATGTAAGGTATTAAAATTAGTATAAGTTGAGTATAAGTTTGTTAATATTATGAAGTACGTAATATATGTGTGTGTGCAGGGAGTTATGAGTGTCAGTGTTGGTATGTATCACTGTGTAAGTCAGTATATCAGTGTGTGTGTAGTGTGTGTCCCAGGTTATTTCAATTTCAGTATAGAACCTGTGGAAGGAGGTGTGGTTCAATGATCTGTGAGTGAGCACACAGTGTGGTAATACCTATGTGTGTAGGAATTTAGTATTTCTGTGTAGCTCAGTGTATCATGTGAACCTATGTGTTAGTACCAGTAATTCAAACCAGCCTGCCTATGGGAGTTTAGAATTCAGTGATCAATGTGTGAGTACTGTGGGTTAATGGTATTAAGTATATGAGTAAGGTATAAGTTAAGTCACTAAATAAACACTATCCTATAGATAAATTGGGCAGTATATTTATAAGTCATATATATATTATTACGACTCACTATATAGTCTATATAGCTATATGATACCTAGTATCTAGATACTCATGAGATGGACCTAGAAACCTAGTCACAACCTAGTTTTAACTAGTATTAGTTAACAATAGCTAGTATGAACCTAGAAGCAAGGTATTAACTAGTTTTGACCAAAAACCTAGAATTGACTTAGTTGGACCTAGTATTGACCAGTAAACCTTAGACATGACCTAGAAACCTCGTTTTTAATTGTTAAGCATGTTATTCTTTTAAATTCATTAATTAACATTGAATTTCCATAAATAGGTCATTGTGATTCCATTTTGGACCTCGATCCTCACATTCTGCTCAGGACCACAGGCGAGTACATTCTCTGACAGTTTTCATGGTTGATTACTTCTATAAATTGTAGTGTATTTCATACTTGATTCCGACACTATGGATACACGGGTTAGCACCCTAGATCCCCATCATGAGGAGTCGTGGTTGGAATCCATCGTGCTAGCTGGGGGATGGGGAACTATTAGTAGATTATGTGATCATATCCAAACATTTATATGCACCATAGCTCACCCCACTTCTCACGTCGGGTGCGGCCTGACCACTTATATGCTCCATAGCTGTTATATATGATTAGCCTGACCACTATATGTACCATAGCTAACCATGCGGTTAGCCTGACCTAAAAGAATCATAGCTAATCATATATAACCAGCCTGATCCAGTCCCAAGCCGATCACATGATAAACTAATAATTCAAACACTTAGCTAGATGTCTTATCTTTATTCAGATTTACTTGTTCTAGCATTTACTACTTATTGCTCATTGCTAGATGCCTACTGTCTATTTCATTTTCTCCAGTACTTCACATGTTCAGCTTTTATTTCCATCTTGTATCTCTTACACTGTTTATAGATTTTGTCAATTAATGAAACTGCTGTTAGTGCTTGTGCTTCGCTCCAATCCTGACTGGATAACCAACATTTTTCAGAGGACCTGGAGGACTTTTGCCCTACTCATTACGGTCCAGGAATAGAGGAGGATTTCACCCCAGAAATCCCAGAGGAGGTGCCTATCTTAGAGGAGAACTTGCCTGCCCATGCTTAGATTATTTTTCTGCATTTATTGTTTTAGACTGAGACTGAGACTGAGACTGAGACTGAGATGTATTTATTTTTATTTGTGACTTTGTGAGGTCATTTGGACCCAGGATTTGAGTTGAACTTCTTGTGATTGGTTTAAATAGAACTCTTTTCAATTCTCATCGTGCCATTATGTTTATACTTGTGATTGAGTATATAATAGAACTGTGATTTATTTATCATTGTTCTCCGTACGGAGTTGAGACTATTGACAGGATATACTATGTTTGTGACCTAGACAGCGTTCTACCGCCGATGCTGCGGCGTAGGCTGGACGTACCCACGACTCATGCCCAATTTCCGGGTGCGGGTCGTGACACGTTTTTAGTGGTGGCCCATGCAGGTCCTGTAGTCTCTAGTCTGTAGTCTCTAGTCTGTAGTCTCTAGTCTGTAGTCTCTAGTCTGTAGTCAGTAGTCTTAGATTCACATTAGAGCGATATTGTAGTAATAGGAATTAGGCCAAGGATATGCTCAATCACAATTAGGAAATTCTGATTCTTATGATACTATTCTTAATGGTTAATTCCTTTAGAAATTTTCTGTCCTTCCTTGATATCATATCCATTGCCTTAATTGAATCTTTCGATCTGTCTTCAGGATGCCGCCAAGGAGATCCCAGAGACTCGGAGCAGCAGATTCAGAGAGGTCTGCCACCTCTCGCGCTGCCGGACAGACATCAGCAGCACCTCCTACATCTCCAGGACAGGTGGGAGTGTCTGCAGCATTCGGGGGTCCTCCACCACCAGTTCAGAGGGTCCCCACAGCTACGACGGCACCACTACCTCCACCACCACCAGCTCAGCATCCAGGAGGTGTGCCCGTCGATGGGGCACAGATGTTCGCTTTGATTCAGGGCATGGTCGACGCCCAGAGGACGTCGGCAGAGGCCCAGAGAGTGCAGGCTGAGGCACATCAGGCCCAGACAGAGATGATGAGGGTGAACATGGAGAATGCTCACCAAGTGGCTCTCCAGGCTGTGGAGAGAGTCACTCAGCAGCAGCAACATCCTGGTCAGCAACAACAGAGGCCGGGCACCATTGTGGACTTCAAGAGGATGATGCCTCGGGAGTTCAAGGGGACAGAAGGGATACTCTACGCCGATGACTGGCTAGAGGACATCGAGAGGAACTTGCGTTTGGCGTAGATTCCAGAGGCGCTCCAGATCGAGGCCGCTGGCAGCCAGATGTTCGACATTGCCTTGACGTGGTTTCGCACGGAGCCGAGACTCTTGCGCGGGGGACTCACTTGGGAAGCTTTCAAGGATCTCTTCAAAGAAAAGTTCTTTCCTGATGTCGCCCTGGGAGCTTTGGAGAGTCAGTTCCATGACTTAGCCCAGGGGAGCTCGTCCGTCGATGAGTATGCTGCGGAGTTTAGCCGTCTGAGCCGCTTCGCACCGTCGATGATTAGAGATCCGGGGGACAGGGCCCGGAAATTCAGAAAGGGGCTGACAAGAGAGATCAAGTCTCGCACGTCGGGACGTCGCACAGCTACCTACGAGGGCATATTGATGGATGCCCAAGTAGCCGAGGATGACTTGGACCTCAGGCCCAAGAGGGGACGCGATGTTACCGGAGGGGCAAACAGTAGTGCGAGAACAGGCAAGCGTCCACACTTTCAGCAGCAGCAGAGACACTTTCAGCAACAGCACCAGGCACCAGCTCGAGGGCAGGTTCAGCAACAGCAGCAGAGGCAGACTCAGCCCGCCATCCAGTGTGCGTACTGCGGGAAGATGGGACATACTAGAGATATCTGCAGGCACAGATTGGGCTCATGTTTGTCCTGCGGATCGACGACACATCAGCTGAGGGATTGCCCTACCATTCGGACTCGTCCAGGTCAGGGTGGAGCAGCCGCCCAGAGAGGACCAGGCAGGGTACCTACCGTACCAGGAGGCCAACAACAGAGGGGACCACTTCCACCGCAAAATCAGAAGTTCGCCCAGCATCAGCAGCAGAGAGGTGCGCCCCAGGGGCGAGCGTACGCCATGGCAGTCGAGGAGATCGAGCCAGCAGGAGACTTGATCACAGGTTCGGTTCTTCTCGATTGTATTCCTGCATTTACCTTATTCGACTCTGGCGCTTCCCATAGTTTTGTGTCTGTATCATATGCACTTCGACATCATTTAGACACAGAACCATTAGCTAGGACTTGCAAGATCATGACTGGTGGAGGTATTATCCTAGTCCGTGATCACTGCAAGGACCGGAGAGTGTCAGTAGGAGGCCGAGACTTGAGCGTGAGCTTACTTGTTATGCCACTTCCGGGGTACGATATTGTACTCGGAATGGACTGGTTGAGTAGGCATCATGCTACGATAGATTGTTATAGAGGCAGAGTATTGTTCAGACCACCAGGAGAGCCGGAGTTTGAGGTCGTCAGAGCAGCAGCGGAACAGAGCAGGAGCACATTTTGCGGAGCCAGGGCGGAAGAAGAGGAGTTGCCACATCCTCTGATAGCGGAGTTCCTGGATGTATTTCCAGAAGAGTTGCCAGGCTTGCCGCCAGACAGGGATGTTGAATTCTCTATAGATTTGGTTCCAGGAGCGGAGCCCATTTCACAACATGTCTATAGAGTCAACAACAGCGAGCTGGCAGAACTGAAGAAGCAAGTTGAGGAGCTGCAGGACAAAGGCTTCATCAAATCCAGTTCATCACCATGGGGAGCTCCGGTATTGTTCGTACCGAAGAAGGACGGCACGGTGCGCATGTGTATTGATTATAGAGCTTTGAACAATATCACTATCAAGAATAAGTACCCGCTGCCGAGGATAGATGATCTTTTCGACCAGTTGAGCGGGGCGAGGGTGTTTTCAAAGATTGATTTGAGGTCAGGCTATCACCAGGTGAAGGTGAAGAAGGAAGACACGCCAAAGACAGCCTTTCAGACCAGATACGGCCAGTTTGAGTTCATGGTGATGCCATTTGGTTTAACCAATGCACCGGCAGTATTCATGAACTTGATGAACAAGGTGTTCCACCAGTACCTTGACAAGTTCGTGGTGGTGTTCATCGACGATATTCTTGTGTATTCCAAGACCCCGGAGGAGCACGAAGAGCACCTGAGATTGGTCTTAGAGACTCTCAGGAGGGAGAAGCTGTACGGGAAACTCTCTAAGTGTGAATTCTTCCTTGACAAGGTTGAATTTCTTGGGCATGTGGTATCGGGTGACGGAATCTCGGTTAACCCACAGAAGATCGAGGCAGTGGAGTCATGGGCTACCCCCAGTTCGGTAGCTGAGATCAGGAGTTTCCTCGGGCTTGCAGGATACTACAGGAGGTTTGTACAAGACTTCTCCAAGATTGCAGCGCCGATGACCAGACTGACTAGGAAGGATGTGGATTTTGTGTGGACGGAGGAGTGCCAGGCTGCATTTGATGAGCTGAAGAAGAGGTTGACGACAGCTCCAATTTTGACGTTGCCATCAGGGACAGGTGGTTTTACCATCTACAGTGATGCTTCAGGGAAGGGTCTGGGATGTGTTCTTCAACAGCACGGGAAGGTAATTGCCTATGCTTCCAGGCAGTTACGCCCTCATGAAAAGAATTATCCCACCCACGATTTAGAATTGGCAGCAGTTATCTTCGCTCTAAAGCTGTGGAAACATTACCTGTACGGAGAGCGTGTGGAAATCTTCACAGACCATAAGAGCTTGAAGTACGTATTCACACAGAAGGAGCTGAACATGAGGC
This sequence comes from Iris macrosiphon, assembly GCA_036927795.1. NCBI lineage: Eukaryota > Viridiplantae > Streptophyta > Magnoliopsida > Asparagales > Iridaceae > Iris > Iris macrosiphon. The sequence goes on from JAYESA010000002.1 coordinate 122,905,713, forward strand.
AGAGGAGATGGTTAGAGCTGATGAAGGACTTTGACATATCATTGCAGTACCATCCAGGGAAGGCTAACGTAGTCACCGATGCTTTGAGCAGGTATCCGATGGCTATGTACTTGACAACAGATAGGCATTTGTTGGCTGATTTAGAGAGCTTGGAGATTGAGGTGTTAGTTCCCGGTACCGAGATTCAGATGTGGGGATTACAGATACAGTCAGAACTGATGGACAGGATCAGAGCTACGCAGTACGATGATGAGACTCTGAGGAGTATCAGAGCCCAAGTTCAGATGGGATTGTCGGACGATTTCACTATCGCAGATGATGGTTCCTTACGGCACGGCACAAGGATATGTGTGCCTAGCGGGGAGCTGCGCGAGGAGGTTTTGCAGGAGGCACACCGCTCTCAGTACTCAATGCATCCCGGTGCCAACAAGATGTATCGAGACTTGAGGGAGCACGTATGGTGGTATGGAATGAAGCGCGAGGTAGCACGCTTCGTATCTCGGTGTCTAGTGTGCCAGCAGGTAAAGGCAGACCGGCAGAGGCCAGGAGGTTTGCTTCAACCCTTACCGATTCCAGAATGGAAATGGGAGCACGTGACCATGGATTTCGTTTCAGGGCTTCCACGTTCTCCAGGAGGGAAGGACGCGATTTGGGTCATCGTGGACAGGTTGACCAAATCAGCCCATTTCTTACCTTTCAAGGTGGGCACGTCGACAGAGAAGCTAGCAGAGATGTACGTGCGACAGATTGTTAGGATTCATGGAGTTCCTGTGAGCATCGTCTCAGATCGGGATAGTCGTTTCACTTCCCACTTCTGGAGGAGTCTGCAGGCTAGCTTGGGCACCCAGCTCAAGTTCAGTACCGCATATCACCCCCAGACAGACGGGCAGTCTGAGAGGACTATTCAGACTCTCGAGGATATGCTACGCACTTGTGTGTTAGATCTCGGAGGTTCTTGGGAGGATCATCTGCACCTGGTAGAGTTTGCTTACAACAACAGCTACCAGGCCAGCATCGAGATGTCACCATTTGAGGCTCTTTATGGACGGAGGTGTCGTACACCGCTATCGTGGGACGACGTTGGAGAGAGAGCCTTGCTAGGACCAGAAATGGTCGTGGATGCAGCAGAAAAGGTGAAACTCATCAGAGACAGACTGCGAGTGGCGCAGGACAGACAGCGGCATTGGGCCGACAGCCACCGCAGACCCCTTGAGTTTCAGGTATAGATTGTTAATTTTCTGATTTGTGTTGTTTGTTTAGACTGCGTGCTAAGACTGTTGTTTTAGGTTGGCGATCTAGTTTTCCTACGGATTTCTCCGACGCGTGGAACGATTCGTTTTGGCAGAGGCGGGAAGCTTAGCCCACGCTTCATCGGACCCTTCGGTATTCTGACGAGGGTAGGTGCAGTGGCATATAGACTGGACTTGCCGCCTGCATTGGAGGGAGTGCATAATGTGTTTCACGTGTCGCAGCTGAGACGGTACGTGGCAGACCCTAGTCACGTACTTGATCACTCGGAGATTGAGGTTGGTCCGACGCTCAGCTACCCTGAGCAGCCCGTAGAGATCTTGGACCGCAGAGAGAAGGTATTGCGGAACCAAACTATTCCTTTGGTTCGCGTGGCATGGAGACACCACTCTCCAGGGGAGTCGACCTGGGAGAGAGAAGACGAAATGCGCGAGCAATACCCTTATCTCTTCCAGACTTGAGGTATATTCCTTTTCTGATTTCGTCTTGTTCTAGTTCAGTCCAATTTCGAGGACAAAATTTCTTTTAGGAGGGTAGACTTGTCACTACCACTTTTCCATGTAAGGGTATTTCTGTAATTTAGCTATTTTAAATAATTATGAATTTAAATTAATTGCTGAGTCTTGTAACTAATTATATTATTACTAGAATGTTTAGTTTAGGTCATAACCCTAGAATCCATTAGAAAACCCTATTCTAGCAAAAACCCTAGAATACAAAATTAGGGTGAACCCTCAAAACCCTAGGCTGACTAAACCTGAGTTTATTTGGTTCTACATGAGAGGGACAGGGGGGTTTAACCTAAAGCTACGCAAGGAAACCCTAAAATTAGGTTTAATATAAAAGGAAGCCTCATTCTAAGCTATTCTTCACGTAGAGAGAAAAGAAACCCTAGCCTCCACAAGAGAAACCAATCCCCCACCCCATTTTTCGAGATTCAACCTAGGGTTCCATTTTCTCCTCCTCCAAAGCAAAGAAATCAGGAAACTTGGGTCAAGGAAACTCGGGAAGGAAGAACTTTCATAGAAGAACCATCCCTGAAGGTAAAAACCCTATTTCTATTCCTTTAAATTCGGTTTTTCAGATGTTCATGACCATTAGGGAACCCCCTTGCTGTGTAATTCGAATTTCTAGGGTTTTGATTTAGGTTGGTGTTCATACATTGGTTTCCCAATTAATCCTGGAACCTAAACCCTAGGAAATTCGTGGAGGCACCATTACCATCTCCTACATTTAGTTGGATCTCGATCTTAGGGTTTGTTTTGGGGGCATTCAATTTCAGTAGGTATTTAGGGGTTTCCCTATAAAATCGGGTTCTGTGGGAGAATTTCTGTGTGCTGAATTTACTGATAGTCGGGTTTTGGGGTTCAGTAGGTGTAGGTGTAGATGGGGGGTGTGTTGCTGTGCCAGTCTCCACAAAACTGTAGGTGTACTAGTTAGGTTCTGTGCACATGTGTATGTGAGTAGATGTGAAGTTCAATAGGAGGCTGTGCATGAACCTATCTATATGTACCTGTGTTATTGTGTGAGGGTGTGTCCTTGTTCAAATTTCTGTGTGTATTGTGTTAGGAATTACTGTGTCTGTGTGTGTTTACCTGTGTGTTAGTTCTAGGGTGTATCCTAGTAGCAGTGTGTACCTATGTCAGTTTGATTTCTGTGGAGCTGTGTGGCTTTGTATTCTGTGAATTACCTGTGTGATGTCAGTGTATCAATGTGCAGCTGTGCAAAAATTTATAACCTGAGGGTGCTGTGTATGGATGTGTGAAACTGTGTGAAATTTCTGTGAGTGTTGTGAGTACCCTAGAGCCAGTACCCTTGTGTGCATATGTGTGCTGTGTGTGTATGTGCAGTGAATTGGGAGTGAGATACCTGAGAGTGTATCTGTGTGTGTTGATATATGGCTGTGTGGTTAAGTAGCAGTGACTTATGCATTGTGTGTGTGTGTTTTAGCATGTTAGGTATCTGTCAAAGGAAGGGAGGCAGAGTAATAATCTAGGGTACAGTATTAGTTCAGTAGGTGCAGTGTTTTGTACCAGTAACTTTGGGTATATGTGTGTAGGATTTTATGTATTAGTGTGTGTAAGTATGGGTGAAACTGAATGTACCAGTCTTCAGTTTTACACTGATATGCACCAGTTTATACAATGGATTGACATCAGTTCTCCCACTAATGTGTATCAGTTATACACTGATATGTGTTGGTGAAACTGTGTGTGTACTGTTAGTAGAGTGTTGTGGGTATTGTGTTGCTTTGGTGTGTTAGTATCAGACAATGGGTTTTATTGTGCTCAGTAAGTAGTGGTATCTGCTAACATTGGTGCTGAGTTTCATATCAGTATTTACAGAGAACACTTGGAGCTTGAGCATACAAGTAGCTGCAATGTGAGTAAGGGAACACAACAGCAGCAAGGTGAGTATATGTTAGAGTTGAGTTGCATTGATATGTAAGGTATTAAAATTAGTATAAGTTGAGTATAAGTTTGTTAATATTATGAAGTACGTAATATATGTGTGTGTGCAGGGAGTTATGAGTGTCAGTGTTGGTATGTATCACTGTGTAAGTCAGTATATCAGTGTGTGTGTAGTGTGTGTCCCAGGTTATTTCAATTTCAGTATAGAACCTGTGGAAGGAGGTGTGGTTCAATGATCTGTGAGTGAGCACACAGTGTGGTAATACCTATGTGTGTAGGAATTTAGTATTTCTGTGTAGCTCAGTGTATCATGTGAACCTATGTGTTAGTACCAGTAATTCAAACCAGCCTGCCTATGGGAGTTTAGAATTCAGTGATCAATGTGTGAGTACTGTGGGTTAATGGTATTAAGTATATGAGTAAGGTATAAGTTAAGTCACTAAATAAACACTATCCTATAGATAAATTGGGCAGTATATTTATAAGTCATATATATATTATTACGACTCACTATATAGTCTATATAGCTATATGATACCTAGTATCTAGATACTCATGAGATGGACCTAGAAACCTAGTCACAACCTAGTTTTAACTAGTATTAGTTAACAATAGCTAGTATGAACCTAGAAGCAAGGTATTAACTAGTTTTGACCAAAAACCTAGAATTGACTTAGTTGGACCTAGTATTGACCAGTAAACCTTAGACATGACCTAGAAACCTCGTTTTTAATTGTTAAGCATGTTATTCTTTTAAATTCATTAATTAACATTGAATTTCCATAAATAGGTCATTGTGATTCCATTTTGGACCTCGATCCTCACATTCTGCTCAGGACCACAGGCGAGTACATTCTCTGACAGTTTTCATGGTTGATTACTTCTATAAATTGTAGTGTATTTCATACTTGATTCCGACACTATGGATACACGGGTTAGCACCCTAGATCCCCATCACGAGGAGTCGTGGTTGGAATCCATCGTGCTAGCTGGGGGATGGGGAACTATTAGTAGATTATGTGATCATATCCAAACATTTATATGCACCATAGCTCACCCCACTTCTCACGTCGGGTGCGGCCTGACCACTTATATGCTCCATAGCTGTTATATATGATTAGCCTGACCACTATATGCACCATAGCTAACCATGCGGTTAGCCTGACCTAAAAGAATCATAGCTAATCATATATAACCAGCCTGATCCAGTCCCAAGCCGATCACATGATAAACTAATAATTCAAACACTTAGCTAGATGTCTTATCTTTATTCAGATTTACTTGTTCTAGCATTTACTACTTATTGCTCATTGCTAGATGCCTACTGTCTATTTCATTTTCTCCAGTACTTCACATGTTCAGCTTTTATTTCCATCTTGTATCTCTTACACTGTTTATAGATTTTGTCAATTAATGAAACTGCTGTTAGTGCTTGTGCTTCGCTCCAATCCTGACTGGATAACCAACATTTTTCAGAGGACCTGGAGGACTTTTGCCCTACTCATTACGGTCCAGGAATAGAGGAGGATTTCACCCCAGAAATCCCAGAGGAGGTGCCTATCTTAGAGGAGAACTTGCCTGCCCATGCTTAGATTATTTTTCTGCATTTATTGTTTTAGACTGAGACTGAGACTGAGACTGAGACTGAGATGTATTTATTTTTATTTGTGACTTTGTGAGGTCATTTGGACCCAGGATTTGAGTTGAACTTCTTGTGATTGGTTTAAATAGAACTCTTTTCAATTCTCATCGTGCCATTATGTTTATACTTGTGATTGAGTATATAATAGAACTGTGATTTATTTATCATTGTTCTCCGTACGGAGTTGAGACTATTGACAGGATATACTATGTTTGTGACCTAGACAGCGTTCTACCGCCGATGCTGCGGCGTAGGCTGGACGTACCCACGACTCATGCCCAATTTCCGGGTGCGGGTCGTGACACACGGTTTCACTTAACGGGCGATTTTGTTCTCGGCTCATCGGAATCCAGTTTTGGACATTCCGTTGGGTTCGTATCGTCGTTCTGGACTTGTGGCACGAAGTTTGACGAATTTAGAGAACATTGTCTCTGGCATATTTCTCGGTACGAAGTGGGCCACGTGTGGACCCTGCTTTGACCAGAAACTGTCATTTTTGCCCCTGTGTCCAAATTGGACTTATAGACAGCAATTCTAGCTATTTGATATTTTCTGAACCTGATGGTAACGTTTATTTCAGCAACCGGAGGAGTACCTACAGATCCCGTTGATACCAGGGCAGCAGTTGGAGTCCGAACCCCAGGCAAGTGTACCTTGCCAATCTTGCAGTTCTTGTTACATAATATTCCTTTGATTTATTTATATGTTGTATTTGTTCAACCTAGGACCGTGTGATATTACTTAACGTCCGAACAAGATTCGGGTGTCAACGCCGTACGCGGAGTTGTATAACGTCACCTAGACATGGATATCGAGACCCTATACATTTTTCGTGCTTGCATCATCAAGTACGTCATACCACAGGAAACCTGACACTATTTATGAGATAGAATTTTCCTAAAATATTTATGGTGATTCTGTATAGGTTACATGATTCGTGACCTAGATATTGCATATGCTTAGCTATCATTTTGACTTGCTGCATTAGATATGATCTTGTGTGACATGGACATGAGACGTCGTTGACATGAGACGTGTGATTACATTGGGTGGGGAGAGTCATACAGACTACAGGTTGATTATATTATTGTGGTGCCGTAGCCTCTTCGAGCTAAACTCCGATATTATATCACTGCTACCGGCTCCTCGACACAGAGCTTGTGGTAGTCTCAGCCTGAGTTCTAGTGATGCTCTCAACTTGCATATCACTTAGCTGGTTACTTAGTTTACCCTATTGATTCATTTATTATTGCACTGTATTTATTTGGCTTGAGTTATTCTTGTACCTTGCTATGTCCCATGAGGACCTGGAATCTGGATTATGTCCCCAGGTTTAGCAGAGGAGATCTACCCGAGGTATAAGGGATATGAGCGGTCTTTGGAGCAGTACCAGTACCCGAGGATGAGGTGATCGCTGAGGATTTCTCCTGAGTATCTGATTTATTATACTCAGTTATTTTTATTTATAGAACTTCTATTTCTTGTCTCTTGACTATTGTATCAGACTTATTATCGGGTTGTTCCCCGATTTACTTTATTGAGACTTGATGACAGTTATATTTGATTTTGCTGATATTGATCATATTTATCTTCCATGGATGATATTAGATTGTGACATATTTAGTAGACTTTATTATTGTGTTACAGCTTAAGTACACCTTGATGGGTCCATTAAATTGGGTTTTCCCATTAGAGTGTGCTGCTGGCCATTGCCACGTGTCTAGTCCCTCGATATTTTGGGACTGGGGCGTGACATATTATATGATTAAAACCCTAACCCTAACCTAGCCTCTCACCTCCACGACGCTGACCCACCGCATGCCTGGACCACTGCGTCACCGCCGGTGCAGCCGCCTGCCGCCGCGACCAGCGTCCGCGCCCGCGCCCCGCGAGCACTGCACAGGAAATCACTGCAACGAACCCATGTTCACGCATAGATTTCCGCTTCGTCTCACAACCAAATTCGACCCCGTCTTTACCGGTATGTTCATGACCTATCCCTCTTCCAACTATATGTTTTAGTTCCTCCGAATAGCGCGTAACCCTAGGTGAAAATTGAGACCAAGTTGAAGAAAAACCATAACTTTAACTTCAGAAAAACTAATGTAACCACCCATGTTTAAGGACTCGTATCTCCCACCCCAGAGATCCAAACTTAGATTTTCTTTTTGCTATGTGAAGACCGCCTAACCGAGATTATTTTCTGTTAATTAGATTAATTTATTTAGCATTATATGCAGAATTAAATTGTATTAAAAATTATGAAAAACTATTTTTGAAATCTTTAAAATTTATGATACGGAACGCGCCCTGCCAAACGGAACCGCCCGTCCTATACCAATTGCACCGAAAGGCGCATATGGTATGTCCAGACGTGTGGGCTTTCGAAAAATCTGATTTGGACCCATGTGTGCGTCAGAATCAACCCATATCCACGAAAAGTCTCTGTATCGCAACTTTTGTAAAATATCGCACCATTTAGTGTACGCTCATCAGAATACGACGAAACTTACGCCATTGGATTTGTGGTATCACGCTGGTCCTGTGACCCAAGTTTTACGCGATTCTGAGACAGTTGATCAAGCCGCCTATTTACGAGCCCCACGGTTGACTTTTTGGGCAAATTTGTGTTCGGCTCACCGAAATCCAAAATTGGACGTACCATCGAGTTCCTATTGATTTTTAGAATATGTTTGACCTATAATTTGTCCCTTTTAGAGACCTTTACTCCTGGCATGCTTTTCGGTGCAAAGTGGGCCACATTTGGACCCCGCTTTGACCCAAAATTACCGTTTTGCCCCTATGTCCAAATTGGACGAAAGGGTAGTATTTTCTAGCTATCTCGCTTATTTTGGAAATGTTGGTGATGTTTATTTCAGCATCCGGAGACGTTCATTCTGAGGCTGTAGTTTTTGATCCTGTGTGCGTGACTCCTAGACATTACACTTTGCAGCTCTCTTGCCAAACAAGATACCTTGCCAAATTGCTTATAGTACTTTGCATGCTTATTATATTTTTTATATTTATTGCATGTATGTGTTTCTTTCAGTCATAATTATTTACTATATATATGTTGACACACACTTAACACATAGTATCATGGGAGGGGAGGACAATCATTAGGCATATGGGCTATAACCACTCTGGTAAACCGTAGTAACTAGCACGTATTACGGTAGTGTGTCGCACTGGTCGCTACCCCCAAGGTATGTCAATTTCTGGTGTCGCGCTAGTCGCTACCCCCGAGATATGTCAATTTCTGATGTCCCTGACGTGTGTGAGAGTTGTGAGGTTTAGATTGAGTAGCCTACCCATGCCCATACGTCGAAAAGTTGTCCTCATTATACATATTCATATAGATTGTCTTGTACAACATACTTATATATTTTCTGCCTATTATGCATGTTTACTGTATTCAAATTGGCATGCTTCTATGTATCTTGTTACGTCCCTCTAAGGACCTGGTCCCTTTCCAGGTGTAGACGATCTTGACTATTGGCAGGAGCACGGATCAGGACTTGCTACTTATCCCTCTTTCGAGGAGGTCTTCTCTTTGAGTCTTATTGTTCATTAGATGTTCTTATGTGGTTTCTCTTATATTCTAGTTTGGAAGTAGATTTGTTTCCACCCGACTATCATTCTTTGATACTTCATATTGAGATGCAGTTATATAATAGATTGGTTATTTATTTCTATTTGATTCCATGGATGAGATTTAGTTATGCCCTGTGACTTGTGATAATTATATACCACTTATGAATTATAGTTCATATTATAGTGTACGTGTGTTTTATGGTATCCATATATTGGAGTTGTCATATACATACGGCTGGCATGCTTACGTGTTCCTGGTCCTACGTATTTTGGGACTGGGGTATGACAGATTAGTCTATAATACAACGGTCCCTTTGATATCCTCGAGCGGGTGGGCAATATTGTCTATCGCCTTGCTCTTCCGCTTTCGCTGCATGATATACATGATATCATTCATCTATCTCAGTTGCATAGGTATATCCAGATCCGAGCCACATCCTCGACCATTCCGAGCTAGTCATTGGTACCAACTTGTCTAACAAAGAGAAGCCCGTGTCCATTTTGGACCAGAGAGAGAAGGTGCTCAAGAACCAGAATATCTGCCTTGTCTATGTCGCTTGGGGCCATCACTCACTGGGAGAGTGGAGGTAAGAACGCGAGGACGATATCAGAGCCAAATACCCATACTTGTTCGAATCCAGAGGTATATTCTTTTTTATGCCTTCATATCTCCTCTTAGTATTTGCTCGAAATCCATGTGGAATGGATGTTGCTTTTATTCAATTCCATGACTTACTTACTTAGTTATAATAGTATGGTAGATGTGTGCATGATTAGCTTAGTTGTTTTCGTAATCTTCTCTTACCTAGTCTTAGCGAAATTTCGATGAATAAATTTTTCTAAGGTGGGTAGAGATGTCACTCCTTGTCCTGATATACGTACCTTAATACTTGTATTGTCTGCTTTTATTCTTGGGACCAATATTTTGTTCATGATTCATGGCATGACTAGAATACCCATCTCTTTTTCCCTCATATATATATATATATATATATATATATATATATATATATATATATAAAAACTTTTCTCTCTCCTCTCAATCATTTTTTTCATTTTTCTTTCCTTCTCCTCCCCAAAACCCTCAAGCCTCCATACCCTAGATCTAGCCTAGGAGTTTTAGTTTTCCTTTTTCTTTTTGGAAAAGATTAGAGTTAGGGTTATCTAGCACTTAAGGCAAGTACACCTTGCACAAAGTGGAAAAACCATAATTTTTGGCATATTTTGTTTCTTTAAATTTTTTTTTGCATATTTTTAACTTATAATGTATATCTAGTGATCCTCTACAACTTCAGCATTTGGCATTTATGATTTTGATGAACGGTTTGGAGTAGACCTAAGTTTCAAAGTTAGGATTTTATAAATTTTGTAGATTTGATCTCTTAAAACTTGAAATTTCTGAAAACTAGTTATCCCATGTTGGAGGAAATTCAATTTTATGCAATTTTGGCTTTTGAAATGTTGGATTTTGAGTTAAAATAAAAATTTTATGGCCAAAATAATTTTTTAGAATTTTTCATGTCGTATGAGAAAAAGAACAATTCTAACATAAAACTATGCAGAGGCCCTATGCGTAAAACTGAACATAAGCCCCTCCCTCTTTGCAAAAGTGCGCAGATGTCCCTCCTTCAGAGTAAAACTACACAGAAGCCCCTCCCTCTTCCCAAAAGTGCGCCAATAGGCCCTTTTTGAGCCAAAAGTGCACGAATAGGCTATTTTTGACCCAAAAGTGCACGTATAGGCCATTTTTGACCCAAAAGTGTGCAGATGGACCATTTTTGACACAAAAGTGCACGAAAAGCCTATTTTTAGCCACTTTTGACTGTTTTGTTCGTAGAAAAGCTATTTTTGTCTATTTTAAGCCATTCTGACTGTTTTCTACACAGAAAAGCTATTTTGCCTATTTTTGACTATTTTTACCTATTTTTGGCTATTTTGTCCTTTTTTTTTATTTTCTTCAATTAGTTTAATTTTTTATCAAAATCTTGTGATCATGTCTGTGATAGTGAATTAAGGACTTATATTATTCTTTGTTATCTGAATGATGTCAATTGCTTGATGTAACATATGATAGAATTATAAGTCCAATTAGAACTTTATAGTAGGAGCACTAGTTGTATACCTGATCCGATATCCATGTTACGATGTGAGTAGAGAATATTTACTTGATTAACCAATTGACCATAGATCCTGACTTAACTAATTGTATATGTGCTGGTACTCCTCGGTATAGCACCAAGGTGCTACAAAGTGTATTACGCACTAAGTGTGCTATATTGCTCTTGTAATTATGTGCTATATATACACTGCATTGTTATATTATAGGTATATTCTTGTTACATGCTCGTTAGTACTATAAAATACGAGCTGTACGAAAAATCCTATAGCTAGTCAGAATAGCGTGGTTAGATTACTTGATTGATTGTTGCATTACGCTCAGATTAAGTCCAGATTGGAACCGTAAGAACCAATGTGGATTTATCCTTAGCGTACCCATACCAAGAAACGACATCTAGGAGGATAATTGTGTGACTACGACACAAGATTTCAGATAATTATAGGGTTAATTAGGTAACTAAAAGTTGTACCAGCATTAGGAGGAAACAGATCCCGAGACCGTGCATACCGACCATGTAAGAGATATTAAATCATGGGGTGCAAGGCTGGCCATCAGGATATGTGCAGTATTTGACCAAAAATATTATTAAACAGAGCCAGTATCCCACTATAGAGGAGAACTTGAACTGTTACTATTACTAATTATTTAGCATAGTAGCCTTGCGAAGAACTAGTACATTTAATTTATTTATTCATGTTGTATATTATTGGTTCGACTAGCCCTGCTCAGACATAGTATTGTTTGAGGATCCAATTATATTACATTACTGAGGTTATCCAGACATCACCTAGTAAGCCGTGGGATTGATTGAACGATTATTTTAATTTTGTTTGTTTAGGTATTGCTTTCTATTTAGTAGTTTAGGAAAATGGATCAATGTGGCACGATGATCCAACATTTGTCCTTGTTTAGTTGTGGGGTTAGACCGTTGTGTTACGATAGGCTATGGACCAAAACTATGAACCTATGGTTTGACCAAATCCATGGACTATACTCTGTCTCGGTATAGTTTGGCACTGGTTGTCCTTATTTGGTTGTAGAGATGTCATATTATTTCGATGACAGAATACATGCCTCTTATTTGGCACAGGCCTTGCTCTCTTTTCTTGTATTTTATTTATTTGTTGGTTTTGGTTCTTCTCTTGTGCTTCCTTGTGGTACTTGTTATTCGGGGTCTGGCCCCACTGGTTTTGTTTGGCCAGATTTGGTTGCGGAGTTCGAGGAATCTACTTTCTACTTGACCGATAGTGCATATGAGGAGCATGGTCGATGAAGCACTTGAGTGGGTTTTTTTTCCCTGCTTTAGTATTTTGTATCATTTTGGGCGTTTAGCTACCGACGTTCTTTAGCCGATAAGTTATGTACATATTTGTGTAAATTCAGACTGCAGTTGATAACGACTATGTGCTTTTGACCTTGTACTAGCTCGATATTTTGTAGTAGCTAGTTCTTGACCATTATAATAGAGCGTCGGAGATGCCATATTGCTTTATCATATATGTTCATCCCTTATTGCTAACAATTTTATTGATTGAGACATACATGTTCTTTTACCTAGAAAGACTTTATTGTAGTATTTATCCTCTTGTCTAGTTACAGTCATAATCGTCGCACGACGTATTATACCTTGTACGGGGTATTTGGCCATATATGTCTCCTTATTTCGGTACTAGGATGTGACAACACTATAACAAACCAAGTTTACTTTTGACCTCCCCAACCAACGTTACCATCTCCATGTAACATATAAAATCTTCTAAAGCAAAGCCACCCTCATTTCTATTTGTATGTATATTTTTGATCTCCTGCAAAAGCTACATCAACACCACAACAAGGCAAAGATCACTCACCCTTCTTTCCTCTCTAGCTAACTCTATATCCATGTACCTAGATATACACAACAATTGCTTCCATGTGCACTGTGCAGAACATAGTACACCTAAACCATGTGCTCCCTTCTTTACCTCTTCCTATATACAGCTTATTACCTTTCCAAACTCCTCTTCTTAAATACTATTAATCTTCTCTTGCCTCTCTCTCACACTATAGGAAAGAAGTCCATTGGTCTTTTTTAACCACACAACACACAGCTTTGACCTATTTCTAATTTTATGCAAGTATTCTCCTAACACCCATTTTCCTTAACCATACACCAAGTTTTTTTTGTGCAAGTCACTACAGTGCCCCTGCAGTTCCTGCCAAACCATACCCCTTATCCCTGCCTAGCCTCATAGCTACTACTCCTTATTATACAACAATCATTTCTCCTTCCCCATTCTCTGTAACTACCCTTATCTCTATTATCTTCTCTTCAAATAACCTGCATCATGATTCAACAATCAAACTCACCTACTTCTTACTATTGCAACCTCTAATTCCCCTCCTCTTCTTTGTTAATATTAGTTTGAACCGGCTTAGTGATATTAAAATTCTTGGTGATTGATTTAATAAATTTGGAAGTGGAAAGCTAGATGAATTGTAAGAATTTTATGTCAACCTATATCTTGGATAAAATAAATATGTAAGATTAAAGTAATTGGTAACTATGAGGATTGTCTTGACTTGTGGATTGATATTAAGTTGATTTGATGATATAAGTTAATTAGATGCACGGACCGAGGATGAGTTGGATTTGAATTGAAAGTAAGTTATGATTGGTGGATTAACGTAGATTGAGAAATTATGACTTATGATTGGTGATTTTGATTTATGACTTATGATTTGGTGATTGAGATATACGAATTAAAATTAGTGGATTTTATGAAACAAATTTGAGGATTTGGACTATAAGAGTTGCTTGGATTGATATCGTCGATCATGATATACTCGAGGATGATTGTTGGATGAATTTACCCTAGGAAAGAATTTGCTAGATAGACTTCAACCCTTAGATTTTGTTAATGTTGATGTTAGAGGGATGATCTATACTGGATATTTATTTTGAGAGATAAGTATTTTCCTTAAGTTTCGGTAGAATCCCTTAGATCATTGGGTAAGGTTTGACCATAGAATTGGAATGAGTATAGTAATTCTGGTTGTCTGTTGGAGATGAGTTAACATGTTGTTTGAGTGTGGCCTTGTGAGCTAGCCTAGTAGTTAGGCATATGTCATAATATTGAGAAATAGGATCGGTAGGATTGACATAAAGAAGAGTGCCAAAGTGGATTGCATTAGAAATATAACTGGGATAACGAGTTTGGGAGATTATGCTTGGATTTAATTTTGGTCTTTGAGATATTTTATTGGTTCTTGTGGTTGGAAGAATGAGATAGTATCTAGAACTAGTCGAAGTGACTACTTATTATCAGATTGTCTTATTTGATTATACTCATATGGAGGTGATGGATGAAATTTTGTTGACGAACTGGATTATAAATCAAAATCATGTGATTATAGAAGTGATTCATGGTAGTGTGATCCTTAGATTCGATTGGGCTTTGATTTATAATGATCTTCCTTGAGGTAACATTATGATATACATAGGCTGGAATACTTAAGATATCAATCATATCATCATAAATAATTGATTGAAAAAATTGGTTGTTGGCTAATGGAATGGATTAGATTTTGATGGCTAAAGATTTCATGTTATTGGAAGAAAGTTGATCAATTATATGGATACATGTTTTGAAATGTTGCAAGCTAGTTGTGAATTAAGATCGACCCTTGGCTATGTTCTTTTGAAAATTATGTATAATTGTGATTGGGACTTTGATGCAGTCAGATTTGGGAGATTGGTTGATAATTGAATTTGGTGTCTTGAGAATTATTTAGATTACTTGAGGTGCAATACTTGGAATTTGAATGGAGATATTGATTGGTTTTGGCTATGTTCTTTTGATTCAGAATGGAATGAGGTATAACGCTTAGGTAGATTGCTTTATTTCTCAGTTAGTTCCTTGGTATTGTGAGTGCTAATTTGCCTAATGAGTTTGAAAAGTATAGTTTTATGCATGGCACACTGTTGATGAAGCAGAGATATTGGTGAAGATTTAGAAATGGTTGGATTAAACATGGTACAAGTTGTTCAATAGATTTGGCTAAGCTGTGAGTGAGCTTCCATTGATTGAGAAATGATGGAAAGTTGTGTTTGAGTGATCTTTGATGTTATGTAAGGTGTATTCAAGTTGGACTATAAGGAAGAAGCTTTATGGCTTCATTTAGTTTACATGTTTGAGTAATTCGATGCAGCTATGGTTTGAAAGAGTAGGCATTGGCTTAAGTGAAGATAGTTACTACATGTATGTTTTTTGTGTGCATAAGGATTTACTCACTGTTGATCAGATATAAAAGGCATTTTATGGCTGTGTTGGCCCTTGATTTGCATGTTCTGTTATGGAATTGGCAAGGGAGTTTGAATTAGAGATTCAGTAAGAAGATTTTTCAGTGGTCAGTTAGTGCAGTTGGAGGAGTTTGTTCTTATAAATTTCGAGAATAAAACTTTTTCTTAGTGGTGTATTATTTAATGTCCCACTCTGCATGGTGCTTTGAGATGATTTGTTGGCTTGAAAGACTATTTGGACTTGGGTTTATGCATAAGATTTATTCAGATATCTGCTCGGTCGAGGTAGATAGGCATTTTTTATAGTGAGTGGTTTTGATTATTCTCTATTTTGCCATCATACTTAATGAATTGATACTACATATTTAGTTTTTATGCTATGAGTTTTATTGTATGCTAATAAAAGATAAAAACCAAAATAGAAGATAGTAATGATCGTGTTGTCAACTTGTTGTTAGAATATGAAATATTACCTTATTGTGATAGATATAGCTTTTAGTACTATCGTAACAACTTATAATTCATGTGCAATATTATCAAAAAGAGAATCATTTTTTGTATATCTTGTGTCTATTCAATTTTTTTGCTTATTTCTGCTACACTGACTTTTTTTTTAGATGTTCTATCGATCGTGTTCCGTTTCTCTTGTATAAGTACAATTTATGCTTGTACGACATCATGCCAAGTGGCCACTTTCAGTTTTTCAGAACCAGGACATGACAAAGGGCGGATGATGGTAGTGGGTTGGGTAAAGGAGGGAAGGAGATGGAGAAATAAGAAGGAGAAGAAAAATAATAATAAGAAAAAGATGAAGTAAGAAGATAAGATAAATAAAATAGAAATGTAACTCCTCTAGTTTCAAATTCTATAAATAAATGAAATTTCAATAAATAAATTTCCAAATAATTTTTAAATCATAAGTTCTTTCTAAATATATTTTCCTAAAGCAATTAGCTTAAAGAAACTAAATAAAATAAGCAAAAGGGATTAAAAAGGACATTTTGGTAATTGTGCAAACTAAGCTAGATATTTTCCAATTAAGCATGTGGGGATTAAAGACCTCTAGAAGATTTCCTAACTAACCTATAAAAAACCCTAACTAACTTGTAACCACCATAACCACCTAGTTCTAGAGACTTCTCTCTAACCCTATAAATACCCTTATTTTTCTAAATCCAAACCATTTTTACATTTTTTTCTCAACCCAACCCAATCCAACCATTCCTTTCAGCCATTTTGGCTTTTGGGCTCAGCCCAACATTGACCGAGTTTAAAGAACTGAGTGAAGAGAGAAAGACTCTTTACTTCTCAGGGATCAAGAACCATTTCGGTTCTGTAAGCGTCCCCGCTCGAAGCATCTCGGCCATGGCAATTGCTCCTCAGCAGTGCCGCCTTCCTCCACCGTGACTTCATCGGTGATCTTTCTTCCTCCGTCGAGACTTCGAGCAAGTCGCTTCCCTCTGCCGGTCAAATTAGGGTGAGTTTTTGAACCAATTTTGTTTCGGTTTTGTTTTCCTCATGCAACTTCGATTGAATGATTTGATTTATGATCAGTTTCCTCTGTTCTTCTTCATCTCTGACTTTCTTTGATCGAGCTCCATTGATCGGTTGATGTTTGTGGAAATAGAGTTGATCGAGCCGAGAACGAGTAGATCAGGAACAATCGAGCAATTAGTGTTGAACTTGAATCCAGAATAATTCAATAGGTATCAAATCTATTCTCCCTTAATTTATTTGTGATTTTTTTGTTTTTGATGGATTAGAAGTCAAGAATTCCATCTAAACTCTCATTTTTTATTCTGCACTCCATATGTTTGATGAAATTCCTTAATCAAGGTTCAGATCGAGTCTGGACACAAGATGACTGTATTCGACATAATTAAGGCCTTGTCTCTGCAGACGAGTCCAATTGACTCAATATAGGTTTCTTCCTTTGATCATTCACCTATTTAATTCTGTGTGTCGATCAAGTGTTCTCTGTTCTTAACACAGAGTCATGTCAAGACTGACATGTGTGCTCATGTCTGTGCCTCGATGAGCTAGAGCTTGTGTAGGGATGGATACGAGAGGATACTTATCTGTTCTGGAATGAATAGTATCATGTTTGACACAGTCGCTGTGAGCATAGTTTAATAGTTTGAAATAAGTTCAGTGAAGTATATTTGCACTAAGTCTTTGAGGGGGAAATTCTAGTTTGAGTCTAGAAACTCAAAAGTGAACTAATAGTTGATTTTGAATTTAGAATTCAATTTTAAAATAGGCGGTATTGGGTCAATTGAAGTTTTGGATAACTGAGTTATGTTCTGAACTTAATGGTGAAATTTGAATGAAGTAAGACTTGGCAGACCGGGCCTAATATTTCAGAATTAATACAAAAAGTTTATTAAAATTGTTACTTAAAGATTTAGTTGGTCAATAATTAATTAATTAGTTAATATTCAATTAGTTAGTAATTAATAAGATAGCAAAGAATGGTTAGTTAATTGGTTACTATTTAAAAGAGTAGTTAATTAGTAATAAATAAGAACTGATTAGTTAGTTAGAAAATAAGTTAAGAGTTAGTTGGTAATTAAGATCAAATTGATAAGGATTATTTAGAAAGACTTGCACCAATCTAGAAGCTAAAAATTCCTTATTGTCTTTATAGGAGGGAAAATTTCGTTATCCAACTCAAGCTAAGGCAAGTACATTGACTTGGACACTTTACTTAGTATCTCTGCATTTTACTTGATTCCATATTGGATAAAAGATTGACACGATTGTATTTTACTTTATTGATTGTGTAATGTAGAGGGAAAATACCTATTTTGTATGTGACCAAACCTACCTTAGCTAGGAATTATGGATAGGTTAATCAAACATCGTGCACGTGTGGTTAAGTCGTACCTTTATTGTATTGTATTGTACTTACCAGTAGGTCACATGCTAAATTGGTATTTCAAACGCACATGCATAATTGATTGTTTATTATTTCAGTCATTGTACTATAGTCTCGTATTACATGTTAGTCATTTCACTACTTGTCGCAGTTTTGTCATGACCCACATCCGGATAATTGGACACAAGTACGTGACAACGTCCAGTTTATGTCATAACAACGATGTAGAACGATGTATAGGTCATCAATATCCAGCTATCAATTATACTAATACAACTAGTTCTATCAAGTACTCAATCACAATAATCTAAGGAAGAATGAATAAGAAAGATAATCCAGAACAGTCTAAAAAAAATAAAACTCGACATGAAATAGATAAAGAAACAATAGTCAAGACTACTACAATGTTACCTCACTGTTTGTAGTACCAAAGCATTCTAAACTATAGCATCGCTCGAAAGTCTAGAGTCGTAGGGCACAACAATCATTAAAAAATATTATCCAGTCAGGATTGGAGCAAAGCATACCTCTAACAGCAGTTCCAAATAAATTATAAAGACTATGAAACCGTAAATAGTAAATAATTACATGATAAGGTAATAAAAGCGGGAAATAGAAACATAAAATAATAATGGAATGCTGAAATATAAATAAACAAGAGTATTATACATGAATCAGAAAATAAGAAAACTAAACTAAGTGTGTGAGTACTAGCTTCGACATATGATCGACTTGGAAACTTGTACTGGGAATTGGCCTGGTTAATCATACTTGAATTGTACGATTAACACTCACAGGGACATGCACAGGGTAAGGGTATGATCATATATCTAACTAACACTCTCCTCCCCCGACTAGTATAGTGGATCCAAACCATGACACGTCAGGACACATATATCACAGGGAAAGTCTGAAAACTAGCACAGGAATATCATGTACAGGAAATAACTTGCACAGGAATATCATGTATAAGAATAATATCTCATGACAAAAATTTAAGATATACCAATCCGTGTACCATCATGTCAGGAATCGCATCTAACACTACTAAATATATGTAACATAGAAGCTACCATATAAAGGAAACTGTCAGAAAATGTACTCGCATGAGGTCTAGAGCAATAAATATCAAATAGTGTCTGAACTAGAGTTCAAGTGACATATATATGATGTATCAATGTCAAAGAGTATTTTAGAGTCATAACATGCATAACAAATAAAATTCTATGTTTTTAGGTCATTTCTAGGTCTATTGGGGTCAAACTAGTAATTACCTACTTTTGGGTTTCAATTGGGTAATTAGTTGAGTCTATAGTGTGAGACTAGCTAATAATAGGTCCATACTAGGTCGAACTAAGTCAAACTAAGTATTCTCGGTCAATACCTTGCTAAACTAGATTTTTTTAGTACATACTAGTCAATACCTTGTTAATATCCAAGTTATACTAGCTATTACTAGGTATACTAGCTAATATAGACTATATTAGTTAATATTTTATACCAAGATACCATATATACTATATAAATTAGTAATACCTCACTTAACTTTTTTTACCGTAACCTTATACTCTAATACCCTTTGATACCAATACCTTAGATATAACTGTAATAGTTATATATACAGTAATATATAATCTTACTTAGTAATACCTTAGTGTATATTCATAAACCTTACCACTACCAAATACTCAAAACCAATACCTTGGTACCTATCCAATACCTTACTCTGTATCACGATATTTGGCCCGTATCCTAACATTACCCCGTATCTTAATATTTATCCTTACCTAGAGATATCCCATATACCTTAGCTAGATTCCCATTACCTACCCCAAAAACTAATACCTTAACTTGACTTAATAACTTATCTACCAATACCTAGGTATTATCCAATACCTTAACACTTAATACCTAACTCACAACCCACACATAACACCAAAACTTAACCCAAGTTCATAACTGAGTAATACCTTAGTATATTGGTATCACAAGCAAAATCCAATACTTCACTAGTAACCTTCTGCCCTCAAGTTACCCACACTACCCAATCAACCCATCATACTAATTAGACACTAATACTACCCCATACCTATCACTCATACCATACTCAATAATACTCACAAACCTATATACATACACCCTCGCCTAGGTAATTATACCTCTGTATATATGAATACACACACACCCCCTATGTATAACTATGTATCTATATATATAACACACACATATATATGTAACTCTATGTCTATATATATATATATATATATATATATATATATACACACACACACACACACACACACATTCGACTGTATGCTAACCCCTACACACTATACTAAGCCACAACCTATACTCTCGACTGACACACTTTCACACGGCCACTTGTGCCTACTAAACTCCCCTCACTGCATTTCCTTTGCCTGGGTACTATACCCTGTTGTGCACCTAAAATTAATGCACAAGGTGCACTACTACTTCACTGAAACCCCTACTTGTACTGCTCTGTGCACAACCATTTTGTTGTGCAGGCACTGCCACACACTACGCTGGGCCGAGCCCGAACTCCATCCCCCTTGCACTAGTGCACCAAGCCTGTAGCAACAATCTCGAGCCCAACTCTTTGCCGCACACCCCACTACTAACTTTCTATTTCAGTAGCTCTAAAAGCATTCAGCCTCTTCCTAGTTGCCTAGGTCCTAACCCCCTCTTTAATGCTGTAAAACCCGAGCCCCATGGATTGCACCTTAGTCCCCACACTCGAGCTTAACATTTTTACTTCTTCACTCGATCAAAATACCTTGTATTATGCTACCTCTTATAGTCATCACTTGGTTGTACTGAAGTGCTCCTACTACAGTGCCACATCTCCTATTTGTTGCTTCTATGCATTGGCAAAGCTCCACTGCAACAACAACTTATTTGTAGTACACACAAGACGGCATCTAGTATGTGTTCAGATATGAACCCAAAGCTCCCAAGCAACTCTACACCTATACTCTGTTGCAGGGATACCGATATGTTGTTGCAACTCTGTGCAAGAAGTGCACAACACAACCTCTCATTCCCTCATCCTCAACTGTGTACCTTGCTTCCAGGTTGAACTGATCTACAGTACATGCATTCCCCTCATCACCTTATATTTATACAGCACTCACTTCCTCATAGTCATCTCACTCTCCACACCACATGAATTCTACAGTAAAGATGCAGACCTACACACTGAAATGCCAAGATGCAGCACTGGCTGTGCACAGATATGCAAGTGCACATCAAAATGCACTCTACAGCCCAATCCAACTGTCCACAGTGCACTACACTGCTCTAGGCAATGCACTTACCTCTCTAAACTGAGATTACCACAAATCTAATGTGATCACTCCTCAACCACATCAACATACTCCAAACAACTCATCACAAATAATTAATCAAACACTCAAGGTACAATATTTCATGGTACTCACTAAAACCTATGATACTATCATGATACATACTCTAAACATCACCAAACGCTACCAAGACATATTGAACACCATTAACATATGAAATAATATTATAATTAAGTCAAATAAAATAATACAATTGAATCTATAGAGAATTGACACAATAGGACACAAGAACACCAAGGTAATTCTATACCACCGTATCATGGTGTATTATGATATGCACTCTCCGTATCCAATTTTGGACACAAGAACACATACACACCATAAAATAAAAATCAATAGTCCTCATTAGAATACAATACACACATACTCAATGGACAGAATTGAGATTTTCCCAAATTGATCCCCAAAATTAGGACACCAACTTAGATCTATCAAATTGAGGGATCCTAGTGCCTAGATCTACCATTAAAAAGTCAAATCTAACCATGAAAAGATTTCTACATGTCTATAGGGTATTCCTAACCATGAATTTGATGAAATTGGGAGAATTACCTAGTGTTTCGGTAGCCTCTTTAGAGAATTCTGAATTTGGACATAGAAGAGATGAGTCGAACACGATCCTCTAAGAATTGGACTCCTCCTCAAGCTCTTCCTTGTGCTCCAAGCTCTTTCTCTCCAATGGAAGTGAAATAAAATGGTTTGGTGAAGAAATGAAATAGAAATTCAATTCTTGATCTAAATTTAGGAGAAAAATTGAATTGGTGTTGCTTGAAAAAAAAGTAGGAATAAATGGATCGAATTTGAAATTTTAATCTCTTCATGACAATGTGGTCCCCTATAAGAGCTTGTAATTAGTTATAATTACTAATTGTGTCATTCCATTATCAAATTAAAATTCTAATTAAATAGGAAAATGAATCTAATTAATTAAAGAAAGGAATCTCTACAACAAAAAAGAAATATTCTTTTCATGACAACTAACTAATTTAATTAGACTAATCTATGGTCATAATTAGCACTAACAAACCACTAACAACTAACAAATTAATTCTAGCAATTAATATACAATATAATATAATAATATAAAATTAGCACTTGTAAAATATTAAAATATTTCTAGAGTGAAAAGTGGTGGTTAAAATCCTACCCCCCAGAAAAAATTTGTCCTCGAAATTTAAGGTAGGTACTAGTACCAGAAGAAGATAGAATATCCATAGATTATATATTACCTCTCATGGTAACAAGATCAAAGGATTCTTCGCAACAGGAAGAATAGGGGAAAAAGTATGAAAAGTTTAGAATGATCATAAAATACGATCATCTTTCAGTAGCTCAGGAAGAGTTTCTCAAACATCTTCTAGAATGCAAATAAGAAGCTTATAAACAGTATATATCCTAAATTCTAGGAGAAATGACAGAAATTACTATATTAAATCCAATTGCTAGGGTTCTAACTTATTTACTAGAAGATGTTAGAAGGAACGACCAATGTTGTATTGTAAGAACATGGTTCTTGGCAATCAATAATAACACTAAAGGATAGGCTCTAGATCAAAAGGAACTTTATCGTTTAAAACAATGATGAAGAGGAATACCCTAAGACTAATATCATAAACTCCAACTCTAGGTACCTTGTTACCTTATCTTCCTTAACATATCTCAGTAGACACTAGGATACTTATCCATTACTTCGACCAAAAGTAATTACCTTGATCTTACCCAATTAACATACTAGTATCTCATGATCAGCTGTACAAAATAAGAAGCTAGCAGAGTAGAAAAAGTACATGACCATGATCAGCTGTAGTATGATTAATTATAATCATGTAAGAAAACTAAATGTCCAGATCTACTGCTAACAAGTGTCGATGGCTAAACGTCCAAAAGAGAAAAATATACAATATCGAGCAGGGAAGAAGAAACCCACTCGTGTACCTCAGCAACCATTCGTCTGGTGTGCGTCATTGTTCAGGGAATGTCACTACCACAATTCCAAATAAGGGTATTTGTGTAATTTCACTATTTGAATAATTATGTGTTTAATTTATCTGCTGAGTTTTTTAAACTATTTATATGTTGTTAGTAATATTTGGTTTTAGGTCAAATCCTAGAACACATTAGGACAAACCCTAATGGCTAAACCTAATTTGAAAACCCAATTCTAGTGAAACTCTAGAATTTTAATTTTAGGGTGGAACCTCAAACCCTAGAAGGACTAAACCTTAGTTAATTAGGTTCTACATGACCTAACCTGAGGGTTTAACCTAAAACTATACTTTAGAAACCCTAACCTAGTTTTAATATAAAAGGAAACCCTATTTTCTTCATGTAGAAAGGAGAAACCCTAGCCTCCATCAAGAAAGCCATCTACCTCACCCCAAATTCGAAATTTAACCCTAGAATTCCATCTTGCTCCTCCAAAGCAAGGGAAGCAAGGAGCTTGGGTCAAGGAACCTTGGGGAAGAAGAACCTTCATAGGGAAACCATCTCCCTATAGGTAAATCCAAATTTTTATTCTTTTATTTTCTATTTTTCTAATGTTAATGCCATTAGGAAACCACCCTAAGATTCAGATTTTGATTTTAGGGTTTCGATTTGGGTTTTGGTGACCAACATTTGGATTTCCCCCAATTTTTCGTGAACCCTAACCCTTAGGGTTTGCTGGTAGACTGATTTCACCCTCCTACGTGAAGATTCAGATCTCGTTTAGGGGTTTCATTTGGGATTTTAGAAGTTCTGTGTATGGGTTCGATTCCAGCACCTAAGTGCTCGATGAAATGTTCATTAAGGATTTATCTATCTAAGGTATTCGAATTTATGCATGTTTTGATTTATCGATCTATAGAGATAATATAAGTTCTTGTGTTTTAGCTGTGTGTTGGGTGTGTGCAGTGTCTCCCTGATACTGTGAACCAGTGTCTCAGAATATGCCTGTGTGTCTTTGCATCAGTGTCTAGGTTTTGGGTTTAGTATCAGTGTCAGGACTTTATGTATCAAATACATGTGAGATGAGTGCCTGTGTATTTTGTGAGTAAACTGTATCTGTGTGTATAGCTTATGGGTGTAGGTGTGAGTTGTTCCTGTGTGTTGGGTTAACAGTATAGCTCTGTGTTGAGTGCCTGTGTGTGTATTAGGGTGCCAGTGAGTGAATGTGTGACTGTGTGTAGGTAGGTGTCCATGAGTTTAGTGTGAGAATGCCTGTGCTGTGTGGCTGTGTTTGTGTGTCAGTTAGGTACCTGGGTGTCTTTGTGTCAGTATGTCTAGGTATTAAGTGGATACCTGTGTTATGCAGTGAGTTCCTACCCAGTGTGTGTCAGTGTGGTTTCTGTGTGAGTGAACTGTGAGGGGTGTATCAGTTTAGTCAGGATCTGGGTGTGTGTAATTCTGCCTGTGTGTGTGAGTGAGTTTGAGTGTCTGTGTATCCCTAGGATCAGTAAAGACTTGTGTGCAGTGAATGCTAGTGTGAGTTCCTGTGTCTCAGTTAGAATTAGAACCTGTGAGTATTGGCAAGATGAGATGTTTCAGTTGGTATCCAGGAATTTTTATGGTAGAGATGCCTTGCTACCTTGAGTATCCTATTCACTTGTGTTTGAGTATCCTGGAAATTTTTGTGTTCCCTGTGATTGCTTCCTAAGTCTAATTGTTGCTGCCTTGGGTAATTGCTCAGTTGGTTTTCCTGTAAACTATGGCTAAGATGGAATTAGGTTGATGTGTATCACTGTTATAGTGGACTATGTGTGCATGTGTTAGGGGTGAACAAGTCCTGATGGCTGACTGCTAGTAGTTTAGATGCCTGTTATAGCTAACCAGATGAGCATACCTGTGCATCCAGTAGTCACATATTGTGTATCAATGTTTAATCCATGCCTGTGTAAGAGTGAGCAAGTTCTTACCTATTTGTTTCTGCCAGTATCCATATAGTTGTCTCAAGATTAAGCTATGTATGTGTATGTCTGAACAGTTCAGACTGTGAACTGTGGAGGGTTCATTAAAACTGGACCTTGGCTACTTGAAAGGGATTTAGTATCAGTTATTGATACGAGTTAGTATTAGTTAGGAAATTAGCTTAGTTAGTATTGTATTGTTTGATTAGTATTTGCCAATTATATTTAGTATTAGTAATTAGTTTAGTTGGTATCAAGTATTGATATGTCTAGTATAGCTAGTAATGACTAGTATTGACCAGTAGACTTTAGTATGACCTAGAGGTCTCATATTTAATTAATTAAACCTGTTATTTCCTTAATTCAGTCTCTGACATTTATATTCCACAAATAGGTCATTGTGAATCCACTTTGGACTTCGATCCTCATACCTTGCTCAGGACCACAGGCGAGTACATTCTCTAACAGTTTTTATTGTTGATTACTTCTATAAATTGTAGTGTATTACATACTTGATTCCGACACTGTGGATACACGGGTTAGCACCATAGATCCCCATCATGAGGAGTCGTGATTGGAATCCACCGTGCTAGCTGGGGATGGGGAACTATTAGTAGATTATGTGATCATATCCAAACTTACCATGCATCATAGCTCACCCCACTTCTCACGTCGGGTGCAGCCTGACCATTATCATGCTTCATAGCTGTTATATATGATTAGCCTGACCATTATCCTGCATCATAGCTAACCATATGGTTAGCCTGACCTTCAAGAATCATAGCTAATCATATATAACCAGCCTGATCTAGTCCCAAGCCGATCACATAATAAACTAATATTTCAAACACTTAGCTAGATGTCTACTTTATTCAGATTCACTTGTTCTAGCATTCACTGTTTATTATTCATTGCTAGATGCTCTATTGCCTATTTCATTTCTCCTGTACTTCTCATTTTTAGCATATACTTTCATCTTGTATTTCTTACACTGTTTATAGTCTTTGTCAATTTAATGAAACTGCTGATTAGTGCTTGTGCTTCGCTCCAATCCTGACTGGATAATATTTTTCAGAGGACCTGGAGAACTTTTGCCCCACTCATTATGGCCCAGGATTAGAGGGAGATTTCACTCCAGAAATCTCGGAGGAGTTGCCTATCCAAGAGGAGATCTTGCCTGGCTGTACTTAGATTATTATTCTGCATTTATTGTTTTAGACTGAGACTGAGTTGTATTTCATTAATTGTGACTTTGTGAGGTCATCAAGACCCAGGATTTGAGTTAGACTTATTATGGTTGGTTTTTAATAGAACTCCTTTCTATTCTCATCGTGCCATTATTTCTTATAGCTTGTGATTGAGTATATTATAGAACTGTGGATTATTAATCATTGTCCTCCGTACGGAGTTGAGATTATTGACAGGATATATTATGTTGAGACTTAGACAGCGTTCTACCGCCGATGCTGCGGCGTAGGCTGGACGTACCCACGACTCATGCCCAATTTCCGGGTGCGGATCGTGACACGTTTTTAGTGGTGGCCCATACAGGTCTAGCTTCGCAAGTTGTGCGATGTCGTGGTAGTGCGACAACTTAGTTGTACTACTACGAGCCTGTTTTAGGAATAGGAATTAGGTCGAGGATATGCTCAATCACAATTAGGGAATTCTGATTCTTATGATACTACTCTTAATGATTTTCTTTAGAAATTACTGTCCTTCCTTGATGATATCGTGTCTATTACCTTAATTAAATCTTTCAATCTGTCTTCAGGATGCCGCCGAAGACCAGGTCCCAGAGACTCAGAGCAGCAGCTTCAGAGAGGTCTGCCACTTCTCGCCCTGCCGGACAGACATCCGCAGCACCTCCTACATCTCCAGTACATGTGGGAGTATCTGCAGCATTCGGGGGGTCCTCCACCACCTGTTCAGAGGGTCCCCACAGCTACGACGGAGCCACCACCACCACCACCAGTTCAGTATCCAGGAGGTGTGCCCGTCGATGGGGCACAGATGTTCGCTTTGATTCAGGGCATGGTCGATGCCCAGAGGACGTCGGCAGAGGCCTAGAGGGTGCAGGCTGAGGCACACCAGGCCCAGACAGAGATGATGAGGGTGAACATGGAGAATGCTCACCAAGTGGATCTCCAGGCTGTGGAGAGGGTCACTCAGCAGCAACAGCATCCTGGTTAGCAACAACAGAGGCCGGACACCATTGTGGATTTCAAGAGGATGATGCCTCGGGAGTTCAAGGGGACAGAAGGGATACTCTACGCCGATGATTGGCTAGAGGACATCGAACGAAACTTGAGCTTGGCCCAGCTTCCGGAGGCCCTCCAGATCGAGGCCGCTGGCAGCCAGATGTTCGATATTGCCCTGACATGGTTTCATACGGAACCGAGACTCTTGCGTAGGGGACTCACTTGGGAGGCTTCCAGGGAGCTCTTCAAGGAGAAATTCTTTCCTGACGTTGCCCTGGGAGCCTTGGAGAGTCAGTTCCATGACTTAGTCCAGGGGAGCTCGTCCGTCGATGAGTATGCCGCGGAGTTTTGCCGTTTGAGCCGCTTCGCGCTGTCGATGATTAGAGATCCGGGGGACAGGGCCCGGAAGTTCAGAAAGGGGCTAGCAAGGGAGATCAAGTCTCGCACGTCGGGACGTCGCACCGCTACTTTCGAGGGCATATTGATGGATGCCCAGATAGCCGAGGACGACTTGGACCTCAGGCCCAAGAGGGGACGCGATGTTTCCGGAGGAGCAAACAGTAGTGCGGGACCAGGCAAGCGTCCACACTATCAACAGCAGCAAAGGCCCTATCAGCAGCAGCACCAGCAGCACCAGGCACCAGCCCAAGGACAGGTCCAGCAACAGCAGCAGAGGCAGACTCAGCCCGCCCTCCAGTGTGCGTACTGCGGGAAGACAGGGCACACCAGAGAGATCTGCAGGAAGAGGTTGGGCTCATG
This sequence comes from Iris macrosiphon, assembly GCA_036927795.1. Taxonomy (NCBI): domain Eukaryota; kingdom Viridiplantae; phylum Streptophyta; class Magnoliopsida; order Asparagales; family Iridaceae; genus Iris; species Iris macrosiphon. The sequence goes on from JAYESA010000002.1 coordinate 122,934,117, forward strand.
TTTGTACTGCGGATCGACGATACACCAGCTGAGGGATTGCCCTACTATTCGTCCAGGTCAGGGTGGAGCAGCCGCCCAGAGAGGACCAAACAGGGTACCTGCCGTACCAGGAGGCCAACAACAGAGGGGAGCACTTCCACCGCAACATCAGAGGTTTGCCCAGCATCAGCAGCAGAGAGGTGCACCCCAGGGGCGAGCATACGCCATGGCAGTCGAGGAGATCGAGCCAGCAGGAGACTTGATCACAGGTTCGGTTCTTCTCGATTGTATTCCCGTATTTACCTTATTCGACTCTGGCGCTTCCTATAGTTTTATGTCTGTATCTTATGCACTTCGACATTATTTAGACACAGAACCATTAGCTAGGACTTGCAAGATCATGACTGGTGGAGGTATTATCCTAGTCCGTGATCACTGCAAGGACCGGAGAGTGTCAGTAGGAGGCCGAGAGTTGAGCGTGAGCTTACTCGTCATGCCACTTCCGGGGTACGATATTGTACTCAGAATGGACTGGTTGAGTAGGCATCATGCTACCATAGATTGTTTTAGAGGCAGAGTATTATTTAGACCACCAGGAGAGCCGGAGTTTGAGGTCGTCAGAGGAGCAGCGGAACAGAGGAAGAGCACATTTTGCGGAGCCAGGGCGGAAGAAGAGGAGTTGCCACATCCTCTGATAGCGGAGTTCCTGGATGTATTTCCAGAGGAGTTGACAGGCTTGCCGCCGGACAGAGATGTTGAATTCTCTATAGACTTGGTTCCAGGAGCGGAGCCTATTTCACAATATGTCTATAGAGTCAACAATAGCGAGCTGGCAGAACTGAAGAAGCAAGTTGAGGAGCTGCAGGATAAAGGTTTCATCAAATCCAGTTCATCACCATGGGGAGCTCCGGTATTGTTCGTACCGAAGAAGGACGGCATGGTGCGCATGTGCATTGATTATAGAGCTTTGAACAATATCACTATCAAGAACAAATACCCGCTGCCGAGGATAGATGATCTTTTCGATCAGTTGAGTGGGGCGAGAGTGTTTTCAAAGATAGATTTGAGGTCAGGCTATCACCAGGTGAAGGTGAAGAAAGAAGACACGCCGAAGACAGCTTTTCGGACCAGATACGGCTAGTTTGATTTCATGGTGATGCCATTTGGTTTAACCAATGCACCAGCAGTATTCATGAACCTGATGAACAAGGTGTTCCACCAGTACCTTGACAAGTTCATGGTAGTGTTCATCGACGATATTCTTGTCTATTCCAAGACCCCGGAGGAGCACGAAGAGCACCTGAGGTTGGTCTTAGAGACTCTCAGGAGGGAGCAGCTGTACGGGAAACTCTCTAAGTGTGAATTCTTCCTCGACAAGGTTGAATTTCTTGGGCATGTGGTATCGGGTGACGGGATCTCGGTTAACCCACAGAAGATCGAGGCAGTGGAGTCGTGGGCTACCCCCAGTTCGGTAGCTGAGATTAGGAGTTTTCTCGGGCTAGCAGGATACTACAGGAGGTTTGTACAAGACTTCTCCAAGATTGCAGCACCGATGACCAGACTGACTAGGAAGGATATGGATTTTGTCTGGATGGAGGAGTGCCAGGCCGCATTTGATGAGCTGAAGAAGAGATTGACGACAGCTCCAATTTTGACGTTGCCAGCAGGGACAGGTGGTTTCACCATCTACAGTGATGCTTCAGGGAAGGGTCTGGGATGTGTTCTTCAGCAGCACGGGAAGGTAATTGCCTATGCTTCCAGGCTGTTGCGCCCTCATAAAAAGAACTACCCCACCCACGATTTGGAGTTAGCAGCAGTTATCTTCGCTCTAAAGCTGTGGAAACATTACCTGTACGGAGAGCGTATGGAGATCTTCACCGACCACAAGAGCTTGAAGTACGTATTCACACAGAAGGAGCTAAACATGAGGCAGAGGAGGTGGTTAGAGTTGATGAAGGACTTTGATATCTCATTGCAGTACCATCCAGGAAAGGCCAACGTAGTCGCCGATGCCTTGAGCAGGTATCCGATGGCTATGTACTTGACGACTGATAGACATTTGTTGGCTGATCTGGAAAGCTTGGAGATTGAGGTGTTAGTTCCCGGTACTGAGATTCAGATGTGGGGATTGCAGATACAGTCCGAGCTTATGGACAGGATCAGAGCTGCGCAGTACAAGGATGAGGCTCTGAGGAGTATCAGGGCACAGGTTCATACAGGATTATCGGACGACTTTACTATCGCAGAGGATGGTTCCTTATGGCACGGCACGAGGATGTGTGTGCCGAGCGGGGAGCTGCACGAGGAGGTTTTGCAGGAGGCACACCGCTCTCAGTACTCGATGCATCCCGGTGCCAACAAGATGTATCGAGACTTGAGGGAGCACGTATGGTGGTATAGAATGAAGCACGAGGTAGCACGCTTTGTATCTCGGTGTCTAGTGTGCCAGCAGGTAAAGGCAGACCGGCAGAGACCAGGTGGTTTGCTTTAACCTTTACCGATCCCAGAGTGGAAATGGGAGCACGTGACCATGGATTTTGTTTCAGGGCTTCCACGTTCTCCAGGAGGGAAGGACGCGATTTGGGTCATCGTGGACAGGTTGACCAAATCAGCCTATTTCTTACCTTTCAAGGTGGGCACGTCGACAGAGAGGCTAGCAGAGATGTACGTGGGTCAGATCGTTAGGCTTCATGGAGTTCCGGTGAGCATCATCTCGGATCAGGATAGTCGTTTCACTTCCCACTTCTGGAGGAGTCTGCAGGCTAGCTTGGGCACTCAGCTCAAGTTCAGTACCGCATATCACCCCCAGACAGACTATTCAGACTCTCGAGGATATGCTACGCACTTGTGTTTTAGATCTCGGAGGTTCTTGGAAGAATCATCTGCACCTGGTAGAGTTCGCTTACAACAACAGCTACCAGGCCAGCATCGAGATGTCACCATTTGAGGCTTTGTATGGACGGAGGTATCGTACACCGTTATCTTGGGACGACATTGGAGAGAGAGCCTTACTAGGACCAGAAATGGTCGTGGATGCAGCAGAAAAAGTGAAACTCATCAGAGACAGACTACGAGTGACGCAGAACAGACAGCGGCATTGGGCCGACAGCCACCGTAGGCCCCTTGAGTTTCAGGTATAGATTGTTATTTTTGCTTGTGTTTGTTTGTTTAGACTGCGTGTTGAGACAATTTTATTTTAGGTTGGCGATCTAGTATTCCTACGGATTTCTCCGACGCGTGGCACGATTCATTTTGGTGGAGGCGGGAAGCTTAGCCCACGCTACATCGGACCCTTCGGTATTCTTGCAAGGGTAGGTGCAGTGGCGTATAGACTAGACTTGCCGCCTGCATTAGAGGGAGTGCATGATGTGTTCCATGTGTCGCAGCTGAGACGGTACGTGGCAGACCCTAGTCACATACTTGATCACTCGGAGATTGAGGTTGGTCCGATGCTCAGCTACCCTGAGCAGCCCGTAGAGATCTTGGACCGCAGAGAGAAGGTGTTGCGGAACCAAACTATTCCTTTGGTTCGTGTTGCATGGAGACATAACTCTCCAGGGGAGTCGACCTGGGAGAGAGAGGACGAAATGCGCGAGCGATACCCGTATCTCTTCTAGACTCGAGGTATATTTCCTTTTTGATTTCATTCTTGTTCTAGTTCAGTCCAATTTCGAGGACGAAATTTCTTTTAGGAGGGTAGACTTGTCACTACCACAATTCCAAATAAGGGCATTTGTGTAATTTTACTATTTGAATAATTATGTGTTTAATTTATCTGCTGAGTTTTTTAAACTATTTATATGTTGTTAGTAATATTTGATTTTAGGTCAAACCCTAGAACGCATTAGGACAAACCCTAATGGCTAAACCTAATTTGAAAACCCAATTCTAGTGAAACCCTAGAATTTTAATTTTAGGGTGGAACCTCAAACCATAGAAGGACTAAACCTTAGTTAATTAGGTTCTACATGACCTAACCTGGGGGTTTAACCTAAAACTATACTTTAGAAACCCTAACCTAGTTTTAATATAAAAGGGAACCCTCTTTTCTTCATGTAGAAAGGAGAAACCTTAGCCTCCATCAAGAAAGCCATCTCCCTCACCCCAAATTCGGAATTTAACCCTAGGATTCCATCTTCCTCCTCCAAAGCAAGGGAAGCAAGGAGCTTGGGTCAAGGAACCTTGGGGAAGAAGAACCTTCATAGGGAAACCATCTCCCTATAGGTAAATCCGAATTTTTATTCTTTTATTTTTTGTTTTTCTGATGTTAATGCCATTAGGAAACCACCCTGAGATTCAGATTTCGATTTGGGTTTTGGTGACCAACATTTGGATTTCCCCTAATTTTTCGTGAACCCTAACCCTTAGGGTTTGCTGGTAGACTGATTTCACCCTCCTACGTGAAGATTCAGATCTCGTTTAGGGGTTTTATTTGGGATTTTAGAAGTTCTGTGTATGGGTTCGATTCCAGCACCTAAGTGCTCGATGAAATGTTCATTAAGGATTTATCTATCTAAGGTATTCGAATTTATGCATGTTTTGATTTATCGATCTATAGAGATAATATAAGTTCTTGTATTTTAGCTGTGTGTTGGGTGTGTGTAGTGTCTCCCTGATACTGTGAACCAGTGTCTCAGAATATGCCTGTGTGTCTTTGCATCAGTGTCTAGGTTTTGGGTTTAGTATCAGTGTCAGGACTTTATGTATCAAATACATGTGAGATGAGTGCCTGTGTATTTTGTGAGTAAACTGTATCTGTGTGTATAGCTTATGGGTGTAGGTGTGAGTTGTTCCTGTGTGTTGGGTTAACAGTATAGCTCTGTGTTGAGTGCCTGTATGTGTATTAGGGTGCCAGTGAGTGAATGTGTGACTGTGTGTAGGTAGGTGTCCATGAGTTCAGTGTGAGAATGCCTGTGTTGTGTGGCTGTATTTGTGTGTTAGTTAGGTACCTGGGTGTCTTTGTGTCAGTATGTCTAGGTATTAAGTGGATACCTGTGTTATGCAGTGAGTTCCTACCCAGTGTGTATCAGTGTGGTTTCTGTGTGAGTGAACTGTGAGGGGTGTATCAGTTTAGTCAGGATCTGGGTGTGTATAATTCTGCCTGTGTGTGTGAGTGAGTTTGAGTGTCTGTGTATCCCTAGGATCAGTAAGGACTTGTGTGCAGTGAATGCTAGTGTGAGTTTCTGTGTCTCAGTTAGAATTAGAACCTGTGAGTATTGGCAAGATGAGATGTTTCAGTTGGTATCCAAGAATTTTTATGGTGGAGATGCCTTGCTACCTTGAGTATCCTATTCACTTGTGTTTGAGTATCCTGGAAATTTTTGTGTTCCCTGTGATTGCTTCCTAAGTCTAATTGTTGCTGCCTTGGGTAATTGCTCAGTTGGTTTTCCTATAAACTATGGCTAAGATGGAATTAGGTTGATGTGTATCACTGTTATAGTGGACTATGTGTGCATGTGTTAGGGGTGAACAAGTCCTGATGGCTGACTGCTAGTAGTTTAGATGCCTGTTATAGCTAACCAGATGAGCATACCTGTGCATCCAGTAGTCACATGTTGTGTATCAATGTTTAATCCATGCCTGTGTAAGAGTGAGCAAGTTCTTACCTATTTGTTTCTGCCAGTAGCCATATAGTTGTCTCAAGATTAAGCCATGTATGTGTATGTCTGAACAGTTCAGACTGTGAACTGTGGAGGGTTCATTAAAACTGGACCTTGGCTACTTGAAAGGGATTTAGTATCAGTTATTGATACGAGTTAGTATTAGTTAGGAAATTAGCTTAGTTAGTATTGTATTGTTTGATTAGTATTTGCCAGTTATATTTAGTATTAGTAATTAGTTTAGTTGGTATCAAGTATTGATATGTCTAGTATAGCTAGTAATGACTAGTATTGACCAGTAGACTTTAGTATGACCTAGAGGTCTCATATTTAATTAATTAAACCTGTTATTTCCTTAATTCAGTCTCTGACATTTATATTCCACAAATAGGTCATTGTGAATCCACTTTGGACTTCGATCCTCACACCTTGCTCAGGACCACAGGCGAGTACATTCTCTAACAGTTTTCATTGTTGATTACTTCTATAAATTGTAGTGTATTACATACTTGATTCCGACACTGTGGATACACGGGTTAGCACCATAGATCCCCATCATGAGGAGTCGTGATTGGAATCCACCGTGCTAGCTGGGGATGGGGAACTATTAGTAGATTATGTGATCATATCCAAACTTACCATGCATCATAGCTCACCCCACTTCTCACGTCGGGTGCAGCCTGACCATTATCATGCTTCATAGCTGTTATATATGATTAGCCTGACCATTATCCTGCATCATAGCTAACCATATGGTTAGCCTGACCTTCAAGAATCATAGCTAATCATATATAACCAGCCTGATCTAGTCCCAAGCCGATCACATAATAAACTAATATTTCAAACACTTAGCTAGATGTCTACTTTATTCAGATTCACTTGTTCTAGCATTCACTGTTTATTGTTCATTACTAGATGCTCTATTGCCTATTTTATTTCTCCTGTACTTCTCATTTTCAGCATATACTTTCATCTTGTATTTCTTACACTGTTTATAGTCTTTGTCAATTTAATGAAACTGCTGATTAGTGCTTGTGCTTCGCTCCAATCCTGACTGGATAACATTTTTCAGAGGACCTGGAGAACTTTTGCCCCACTCATTATGGCCCAGGATTAGAGGAAGATTTCACTCCAGAAATCCCGGAGGAGTTGCCTATCCAAAAGGAGATCTTGCCTGGCTGTACTTAGATTATTATTCTGCATTTATTGTTTTAGACTGAGACTGAGTTGTATTTCATTAATTGTGACTTTGTGAGGTCATCTAGACCCAGGATTTGAGTTGGACTTATTGTGGTTGGTTTTTAATAGAACTCCTTTCTATTCTCATCGTGCCATTATTTCTTATAGCTTGTGATTGAGTATATTATAGAACTGTGGATTATTAATCATTGTCCTCCGTACGGAGTTGAGATTATTGACAGGATATATTATGTTGAGACTTAGACAGCGTTCTACCGCCGATGCTGCGGCGTAGGCTGGACGTACCCACGACTCATGCCCAATTTCCGGGTACGGGTCATGACAGGGAAAAGTACGCTGGATCCTCGGGTGCTGGCTCTAAACCTGGCTATGCAAAACCAGTAGGATTAGACCCCAAATAGCAAGTACCACAAAGGAAGCACGAATAAAAAAACAAAACCAGAGATATATATATATAGTTCTGTCTCATAGTTTTGGTCCATTGCCTATCGTGATACAATAATTTAACCATACAATCAAACAAGGACAAGGGTTAGACCATCACACCATGATAGTCCCTGTCCCAAAACTATTCAACAGTAGATACGACCACAAACGAGTTCAATTACAGTATCGGCCAATCACTTGTACGGCTTCTAGGTGGAGTATGGGTTATCCCAGAGGTATTATGCATGCAATAGGAATCCTCGAATTGAACCATGTGCTAGTAGGGCTAGCCGAGCCATGAATCATCGTGTAGCACGTAGTAATTATGCACCGGTCCCTCGCAAGGTCACCGTGCTAAGATCGCATAAAATATATAATACAATATAATAGTCGGATATCGCAATCCACTAATGAGGGTTTAAACAATATCCAAATGGTGGCCAGCCTGCATTCCCCAGATAAAGATTTGAGGGTGGCTAGTTAAGCACGATCTCGAAATTTTGTCCCTCATAATGCTCTACAAGTTTTATTTGCCTAATTAACCCTACGGTTAGCTGGAATCGTATGGCATTGTCACATGTTATTCCCCTTATATGTCGTACCGCAGTACAGGCACGCAAGATATGAATCAACTTTGTCTCGTGATAGTTCAATTTGGATTCATCTATTGTGATACAACAATCAACACAAGTCCTAGCCATGCTTGGTTATCGACCAACTATGATGTCCATGTTGGAGGAAATTGTATCATATTACTTGTCGCATAGCACGTAGGTACACCTCGATGAAAAATATGTAACATAATCACGTAGGAACACTTAGCACATAGGAACACATAGCTCGTAGTAAGTGTATTAGCACGGATACCAATAGCCAGGTCAAGTTACCAATCATTGGTAAATTATATGAGTTCTAGCACATAGCAACACATTAATTAAGTCAGGCACATAGGTGGTCATAGTCACTTGGCGCATGGGTAATATGGCCACTTTGCGCATAGCCTAGTCTTGCACATAGTCGGGTCAGACATTTAGTCGAGTCTAATACATGGTCACCTAGCTCGCATACACTCACAAAATCCAATAAACCACCAAACCCAAAAAATTAATAAATCATGCAAATAGGGCCACATAGGATCAAGGCCGCATAGGAGTCAGTACCGCATAGGTCATTATCGCATAGGTCAAGGCCAAGTCCACTCCTTGGGACAAGTGCTGAGTGACAGCCAATAAATTCGTGTCAGAAAAGTGACTAAAGTGATGGACATGACAAGCCGTAAAGTATGTCAGGAAGAAAAGACAAATTCCTAGAAAAATGTGCAAGGCAAGCAGAGTTTAATCCAAAAGAGAAGAGGCGCATAGAGTCACTGCCGCATAAGTCCGCTTGCCGCATGATCTAATTGCCGCATAGATGTCTCTTGGACTTAGTGAATTTCTTATTCGTTCAGCGAGTGAAACACAAGGAGTTCCATTCTGTTACTTAGGATATTTCCAAGTACTTAGCTCTAGAACACTTTGGTAGTAATCAGTCATGTATCCAACAAGATGGACGCATGCTGTGATGGCATATGCGGCAAAAAGTCCAGGCCGCATAAGGATAAGGCCGTATAGAAATATCGGCCGCATCAATGCTGGCCGCATGAGAACTTCATCTTATCCAGATAGCAAGTTCAGCCATAGCAGAAAGCTCAAAACCAAAGATTTGTTTTCTTCATAAAAATTTTATTTTAACTCTAAATCAAGTGAAACAAAAGTCAAAATCGCACGAAATTGAATGCTCTACCACATGGAATAATTGGTTTTCAAGTATACTAAGTTTAAATAGATCAAAACTACAAAAAACTCATAGAACCCATGAAAACCCTTAACTAAAATGTAGATCTAACTAAATTTACCCATCAAAACTGAAAACTCCAAGTATTAAAAGTGCTTAGAATCATAATGTACATATATTTGACAAATAAAATGCAAGAAAAAAAAATTAATAATTAAAATCTAAGAGTTTCTCCATGTCATGCAAGGGATATTTGCCTAAAATGAAGAAAGAGAGGAAAATGAAAGAATAGGGGAAGAGAGAGAAAGAAGTTGGCTTATATAGTTAGGATTGAGGTTTAGACCATGGGTTCAACTCATGACCAAACCAACCCAAACAAATAAACAATGAACTAATCTAAACCAAAGAATGGGTCTAGTCTCTATACAACCTAATTATCATGTAATCAAGAAATAATACATTCCAAATACGTATATCAAAAATGGGGAGTGGCAAGCCTCTTTGGAGAATTCTAAATTTTGACACGGAAGAGATGAGTCGGACAAAATCTTCTCGTAAACTCCTCTCATATAGATATTCTTGTGCTCTCCAATGCTTTAGGCCTTCATGATGGTGAGAATGAGTGGAATTAGAAGTGAATTGAGTGAAATTGATAGAAAAAGGTTTTCTTGGAAATGTAGAAGCTTTGGAGAAAATGAGGCTAATGGGTGAAATAAAATGAATGGATGAGCCCTAAATTGAACTTATCTCTTATAGTAAGGTTTGGTCATGCCAAAATATCAAGTTTGTCCCTCTCTATTTGTCATGAATGGAATCTAATTAACTAAAGGAATGAATATCTACAAGTAAAAGGAACATTCTTTTTATGACAACTAAACTTAATTAATTCTAATTACTAAAGTCATGACTAACAATAATTGCACTAACTAACACTTGCACATTCTAATTGGCTAGCCACTAACTAACACTAATATAATTCTAGGAAATCACTAATATAAAATAATATAAAAAATTTAATAACATGAAAAAATTATCAAAATACCCCTATGGTGAAAAGTGGTAGTTATAATCTACCAGGTTGCTTGCAGGGTGCGGGACAACCTCGTTCGGTATAAAAATCCCTTTGTGCGCGCTAAGGCATGGAGCTAACTATGGAGCCTTGGGATATTGCATCCGGAGCTGAAACACATATACAAGACATAATGTATTGGAACATCGCCTATGTATCATCCTATGTTCTAAGTCGCTTAGCATGCTTTAATTATTTCAAGAGAGAGAGCTTGAGCGACTTGTGTCACGACCCACACCGGAAATTTGGGCATGAGCCATGGGTACGTCCAGCCTACGTCGCAGTATCGACGGTAGAACGTTGTCTAGGTCATAATACTATCTAATCAATCTCACACGAATATCCAACTCCATAAAAAGACACAGATATTACAATATAATATAAAAATACTCAACCATAGAACTAAAGCACGATAAAATATCGAAGAAAATAAACGAAATACAATACAAGTCTAAACAACAAAAATAATCTAACTCAAACAATATCATCCAAGTCTCCAAATATGCTGGAAATAAATCTGGTACCATAAACTGCTAAAAAAAACTAATTGGATAACTAGTGATCCCGGCTAGACCTCCCGAAAATCATATCTGAACTACAAGGTCCAAGGCTGCAGCTACTCTTCCTGTGATCCATAATATGTCGGACACCAGTCCTCTAAGTCGCAGTCTGAAAAAATATATCCAGTCAGGATTGGAGCAAAGTACAAGCACTAACAGCAGTTCCATGTATATTGGCAAAAACTATAATACAGTGTAAAAAAATATAAGATGGATATAAATACTGGAAAAAGAAATACTAGAGATAATAAAATGCTGGAAATAAAAAATGCTGGAGAATATATCATCATCAATAGCACAACTAGCAATGAACAGGAATATAAGTATATGCTAGAACAATGAACTGGAAATACATGAATAAATATCTAGCTAAGTGTGTGAAATATCAGTCTATCATGTGATCGGCTTGGGACAGATCAGGCTTGTTACATATGATTAGCTATGATTCATGTAAGGTCAGGCTAACCATCTGGTTAGCTATGATGCGAGCAATAGTCAGGCTAATCATACATAACAGGCTATGAGGCATGTAATGGTCAGGCTGCACCCGACGTGATGTGTGGGGTGATCTATGATGCATGTAGAGTGGGGTATGATCACATAATCTACTAATATTTCTCCATCCTCAGCTAGCACGATGGATTCCAATCACGACTCCTCGAGACAGGTCTCGATGATGCTAACCCGTATATCCATAGTGTCAGAATCAAGTATGTTATATAACTAGAATCATAGATGTAATCAACATAATGAAAACTATCAGAGAATGTACTCGCCTGTGGTCCTGAGCTGGCAATACTAATATCCTGTTTCTGAAGTCTCATATGAACAATCCAACGATCCTATATACATATAATATAATATAATATAGCATCAGTCATTACACTAGCACACATACAAACACAATTTTATTGAACTCAGAAACTACGCTAGGGGGTGATACTAGTCAACTAGCAGGGTCAAGTGTGCGTGTCTAAACGCACATGTGTCATATCCTCGATTACTGTACCTAACCAAATAGTCAACTCACTAACATATGTCTAAAACTCTAAATCTTGTGTAACACTAACACATGGTCTAGCTAGCAGGTTAGGGTACACATAAGGCACTGAGTTACCAAAATACGTTAATATATATAATAGTCCCTATTCATATTACATAGTATTACCCACTACTATATTTATACTAATACACCTAGGTCTACACAAAAAATAGAATAAGTGACACCCTCAATTAATAATTTAATTTCTAAGGAGTAAATACTAACACCAAATTCCATGAAGCAATTTATAACCCTAATTACTATTCAAATAATTTCTAAACCTAATGACTATGGAAGAAATTACTATTAAACCTAATTACTATTGGCACATGCACACGTGTACACACTAGTTATTAGGGTTTACCAACACGGGGTCACACAACGCACACACGGAAGAAGGGGCAAGTTACGAACCTGTGCGTATACGGGGTCGAGGGAGACTGTTGTGGGTCGTCTCTGGCCAGGGTGGTCGACTGCTGCCGGGTTGCTGCTCACCGGGAAGGAGATCGACAAGGATGATGATGATGATGAACCAGCGCCGATGGAGGCTCAGGCGGGTGGATGACCGAAGGTGGGAGAAGGAGAACAGGGAAGAAGGGACTGCTCGAAGGTCGGGGAGGAGTGGTTTTGACGATGGTGAGGGGAGGAGACGATGGTGTGGCGGGTTGTTGGAGATGATGAAGACGATGGTGATGGTGATGTGGTGGTATTGTCGTGTTGTCGTGGGTGGTGGAGACGGTGGTGCGGGTGGTTGTGATAATGGCGGAGGCGGTGGTGATGATTCATTATGGTGGTGTGGATCCGGCGAGGGTGGTCGTGAGGATGGTGTTGGCGATGATGGGGTGCAGTTGGCTGCTGTCGGCCGGGTTGGCGAGGTGGTGGCGATGATGTTAATGATGGTGGTAGTGAAGACGTTAACGATGGTGGTGATGGTGTAGATGATTATGATGACGACGATGTTATTGAAGATGATGGGGAAGTCGAGGGAGACTGACAGCGGGAATGGCCGGAGATAGATGTGCAGTCGACGGTGCTCAGGTCGGTCGGGGAAGAGGGAGGTGAAGTGGCGGCGGGGCAAGGGTGCTCGAGAAGTCATGGACGAAGGAAAGGGGTAGCTGCACTCAGGCGGAGGCTACTATGATGAGGACGGGGGCGGTGGTGATCGTGACGGTGGTGGTGACGACTCGGGGTTGGCGGACTGTGGAAGAGGAGGAGATGTCGATGGTGAGGACTGCTGTCGAGGTGGCCGCTGCTCGGCGGTGAGGAGGCTCATCGGGATGAAGGCTGTGGGTGAGGCGGTGGCTAGGTCAGGCAACGTCTGAGTGGTGGTGGTGAGCAGGTCGGGTGGCTGGTCGAGTCGGGGACGGCCGGAGTTGGCCGGGAGGCATGATGATGATGGTTATAAGGAGTTTTAGGGTTTCGGTTTCTTAAAGAGGGATGGTGATGATGATGTAAAAATAATGGAGGAAGAGCTTTGCATAAGGGAGAAGGGGGTGATGACAACCTTGGGATTAGGGCCAGCCTTGATTCCTAGGGATGGGGTTTGCTTGTTTTTACATGAAAATTGAAGGGTGGAGATGTTGTTGGGTTGAATGGAGGGTGAAGATGGCTTAAGGGGGTGAGGTTTGAGTGTTGCACACTCCAAAAAAATGTGAAAAAAATTGTATATGACCGGTCAAAGAAGAGGGGAGGAGTTTCTTCATGTGTTGGGTCCAATGGGAAGTGGACACCTCACTGCACTTTTGCATAAAAGTCTCCAACAATTGCAAAATTGTACAAAAATAGGAATTTGGGATTGAATGAAGGAAAATACCATGTTTGGTGTGATGTATTGGCTAAAAAGGGTGTGTGGTGTTTAGTATGAGCCTTGAGGGTGTGAATGGAAGTTTAGTTTGGTGTTGGGTCTAGTTTTGGGTTAAGTTGGGTCTTTACACCAATTTAATTAAAATTGATGTAAATGGTGTTCTTAAAATAATTGGAAGTGCATAGGGTTAAAATTAGGTGGGACACAAGTGTCATGGACGTAGAGGACTCAAAATAGAATATTGTCATAATTTGGGTTGCATAAAATGGGTCAAGATTGTGTCTCCAATTTTGATTGGAACGCACAAAGATGCAAAGTTGGATTTATTTGGATTTAAAAATAAACCTCTACGACGAATATTGTGCGACTAAAATAAAGCACAAAAGAGGGTATTTATGAGTTACACAAAAGTCAGAATGGAAGACTGGCACGTCTAGGACAAGAGTGTGAAATTTGTTGGAAGGCAAAAGCTAGTGTAGCGCTCCAAATATCGACGCAACGGTAAGGTGCAACAATTGAATAAAAATTACAGTAATAAATTATAACCCCCAATAATTAATCCCAAAAATATACTAATTAAAATTCATAATCCCATATTATGGTCAGGGGTTCATCTAGTGGATTTCTAGGTCTAGTCCACTAACCCATGCACTAAAGAACACTATATATATATATATATATATATATATATATATATATATATATATATATATATATATATATATAATAAAAAGACAAAAATACCCCTATTCTGGATTGTAGTAGTGAAAAGTCTACCCTCCTTAAAAAAATGTGTCCTTGAAATTTAAGATCCTCAATAGTTGTATTTATTTATTTATTCATTACCATCAAAATTTAAATTTATCAAACCATATAATCATGAAGTAAATCCATATTGTTATTTTACAAAAATTTCAAAATTTTATAAATATCATATTCCTGAAAATCTTTAAATTTAAAAATCAAATTTCATTCTTATCACAATCTCCTCCAAAATTTTAAGTTAATAACTAAATACTCAAAAAAAAAAAAATAATGTCCAATCCTCTAATTTAAATCCAATCAATACATATTTATAAAATTTAAAATCTCATCACAAAAATTTGAATTCAAACTCTAATCCAATAGTGATCTTATTCCTCGATTTTTTTTCCACACAATACTCAAACAATGTAATACTTATGAAATCTTCAAATATAACATTCAAAATAAAAAATTTAAATTTATATATTGCAGTCAAATAAATATAATGATAATCTTCTTAAATTCCTCAAATTATAATAACAAATTCAATCATATCATAATCTTCATAAATATCAATGATTTAACAAAATTATCAATTTTGCCATATTAAATTCTTAACTCTTTATTTAAATTAATATTTATCCTCAAAATTTAAGGCACCTTGTCTCTTTGTCTAGTCATAACCTATTCATTAATCTTCACTACGGTCAAACCCCCAACAATCAAAGTCTAAGAAAATCTTACTTACAGTCATGCAACATGCAATCTGGAGAAAACATGAATGGTTATGGTCACTTTTGTCATGGTATTGTAGTCTCTATCAGGGTGTACTACTAACTATATTCTAGCAAGAGAATCATTGATACAAGCTACGGTACTAAGAAATCAATCAATAAAATAGACGGAAAAGGAACAGAAGGAAAGAACAGAACAGAATATTCTAACACATCACCTGGACATCTTCAACCTCTAATATATACTTAACTCTGGCACATTCACTCACTAATTTCTATCCCTTTCACTCACTAATTCCTATCCCTATACACTAATACCCACATCAACTAATCATTAGTCCATAAGATATCCATGGATATATCCACATTGCACATACATGTCTATTGATACCAAAATCTGACACCAAGAACCTCTAACACAACCATAGGTTTAATGATGCATCCAAAGTTTGATACTTCTATCCCTTTGGTACCATTGTTTTTACTACAACCACACCTACTGCTAGCTCTTTTACCTACTGCAATTGCTTATACTAGTTGTTCTTATCACTTAAGTGCACACTAAGTGCAACACAGCACACTAAGTACTACTCCCTCTAATACAACTCTAAATGGACACCCAAATTAGTTTGCAGTGCCATCTCAGGCATGCTCAAGCCAACAGATCCTTACACATGCACACCATCCACTCATATACTGATATACATTTCTTACCTCCATCTATCTAAGTATACATATATATACTCACAGTCTCTAACACTCAAGGTACATCAATTGTCTACACCCCTCAACTGTGTACTAAAATTTGTACTGCCTGGATTACTTGCACTATTACTTCCAATAATTTTCTATCCATTAACTGATACACCAATCTAAAATTATCATACGAGGTACTTACTGTTACTAGCACATTGCTCAACTAATCCTTGGTGTAGAAATACTAGCACTCTTGGTATAGTAACACTAGCTTCCTCATTAGATTATCTCATCACACTGACACTCATCACCCACTGTGCATCCTGCACACAATTTCTAGACACTCTTCTATCTATTTTTTCCAACCCATCACTGGCCTCAATATCAGGTAATATACCATTAACTAGTCATATATTGGTACACTCATATCTACTCACATCAGGGTTCTACTTTTATCTGTAACATAAGTCTCACTACTTAGCACAGTATATTCTTATTCTCTCACACTCTCTTATACACTTATGAGTACCCTCCTACTATGTACTCTCATTAATACCCTTTATGCATATATATTTCTTTACTCTTGACACACCCAAGTATCAACAACCAAATTGAATATCATGCTCCATTAATTTTTAACACAATTTCCTTGATACTTAATGGTTTACATGGATCATCCAACTACATGAATTCATGACTATCTAGGACTGGCATGCTGACTCTGATACTAACTCCTGCAACCCTCACTGATACTCTTTACTCACCCTTCAACCTATAGTACCAATACTAACTATAATGACACCTATTATAGAACTATTGCTATAAGGTACTATACTACGTTTATCTCTAGATTGATGCCTATTGCTCACATGTCCAACCAAGAAATACTTACAGACTCACAAGTCATACTCCCAACAGTCAACACTGATACTCAAGACATAGACCTAATTGTAAGTCACCAATTATCATACTAACAAGGAATCCTAATGGAACGAAGCTCTATAAGGAACTGGACTAAGGACTGAAGGTATCTCTACTGCTAGCAAAGAAAATAATGGAACAAGGTCCTATAATAACAGAAGTAGATAAGTATTAAGATGATACTTTAAGAACCAATTTAAGATACAATCTGATAATCATACACGTCTGTCTGAAATCATGACACTCAGAATCCTCACCACGCCAGTGAGCATAACTGCGATAAACGATAGATTCCATAACTTATGCATGCAACTCTATAATTATGTCGTCTAGAATCCTCGTTGTGCCGACTAGTATAGCTGCGAGAAATTCTAAATTTTATAACTAAGATATATACATCCGAAGTTAGGTTCCTACGTTTCTGACACGCCAGCTAATATGGCTGCAATGAACTTTATGCTTCATAACCAAAGACGTTTTACCTTTTTCACTGTCCTCATCAACATATGTCATCAGATGATACCATAAATTTTAGTCCGTAAATTTTATCTCGATATGAAATCAAACTCAACAACGACACCAAGAATTAAATTTAATAACCGATCAATAAGAATCAAATTCAATAAAAAATAAGTGAGAACGGACGAAAATAAGGAAAAAGATTTGAATTAGAAATTATAATAAGATTCTCAAGGGTCGTCCCATGAATCTCTCAAGAAATTTGTTATTGAGTATCCTCTCTCATCCTAGTGTCCTACGTCCTATATCCTATCATAGGCTCGTAGTAGTACAACTAAGTCGTTACACTACTACGATATCGCACTACTTGCGAAGCCTGGCCTGCATGGGCCACCACTAAAAACGTGTCACGACCTGCACCCAAAATTTGGGCATGAGCCGTGGGTACATCCAGTCTACGCCACAGCATCGGCGGTAGAACGTTGTCTAGGTCATAATACTATCTAATCAATCTCACACGAATAACCAACTCCATAAGGAGACACAGATATTACAATATAATATGAAAATACTCAACCACAGAACTAAATCACGATAAGATATCGAAGAAAATAAATGAAATACAACACAAGTCTAAACAACAAAAATAATCTAACTCAAACAATAACATCCAAGTCTCCAAATATGCCGAAAATAAATTCGGTACCATAAACTGCTAAAAGAAACTAACTGGATAACTAGTGATCCCGACTAGACCTTTCGAAAATTATACCTGAACTACAAGGTCCAAGGCTGCAACTACTCTCCCTGTGATCCATAATATGCCGGACACCAGTCCTTTAAGTCACAGTCTGGAAAATATATCCAGTCAGGATTGGAGCAAAGTACAAGCACTAACAGCAGTTCCATGTATATTGACAAAAACTATAATACAGTATAAAGAAATACAAGATGGAGATAAATACTGGAATAAGAAATATTGGAGATAATAAAATATTAGAAATAAGAAATGCTGGAGAATATATCATCATCAATAGCACAACTAGCAATAAACAGGAATATAAGTGTATGCTAGAACAATGAACTGGAAATACAAGAATAAATATCTAGCTAAGTGTGTGAAACATCAGTCTATCATGTGATCGACTTGGGACAGATCAGGCTTGTTATATATGATTAGCTATGATTCATGTAAGGTCAGGCTAACCATCTGGTTAGCTATGATGCGAGCAATAGTCAGGCTAATTATACATAACAGGCTATGAGACATGTAATGGTTAGGCTACACCCGACTTGATGTGTGGGGTGAGCTATGATGCATGTAGAGTGGGGTATGATCACATAATCTACTAATATTTTTTTGTCCCCAGCTAGCACGATGGATTCCAATCACGACTCCTCATGACAGGTCTCGATGATGCTAACCCGTGTATCTATAGTGTCATAATCAAGTATGCTATACAACTAGAATCATAGAGGTGATCAACATAATAAAAACTGTTAGAGAATATACTCGCCTGTGGTCCTGAGCTGGAAATACCAATATCCTATTTTTGAAGTCTCGTCTGAACAATCCAACGATCCTATATACATATAATACAATATAATATAATATAGCATCAGTCGTTACACTAGCACACACACAAACACAATTTTACTGAACTCAGAAACTACGCTAGGGGGTGATACTGGTCAACTAGCAAGGTCAAGTGTACGTGTCTAAATGCACATGTGTCATATCCTTGATTATTGTGCCTAACCAGACAGTCAACTCACTAACACATGTTTAAAGCTCTAAATCTCGTGTAATACTAACACATGGTCTAGCTAGCAGGTTACGATACACATAAGGCACTGAGTTACCAAAATACGTTAATATATAAAATAGTGCCTATTCATATTACATAGTATTACCCACTACTATATTTATACTAATACACCTAGGTCTACATAAAAAATAGAATAAGTGACACCCTCAATTAATAATTTAATTTCTAAGGAGTAAATACTAACACCAAATTCCATGAAGTAATTTATAACCCTAATTACTATTCAAATAATTTCTAAACCTAATGACTATGGAAGAAATTACTATTAAACATAATTACTATTGACACATGCATACGTGTACACACTAGTTATTAGGATTTACCAACACGTGGTCACACAACAACACACGAAAGAAGGGGCAAGTTATGAACCTGTGCGTGTACGGGGTCGAGGGAGACTGCTGCGGGTCATCTCCGACGAGGGTAGTCCACTGTTGTCTGGTTGCTGCTCGCCGGGAAGGAGATCGACAATGATGATGATGATGATGATGATGAACCAGCACTGGTGGAGGCTCAAGAGGGTGGACGAACAGAGGTGGAAGGAGGAGAACAGGGAAGAAGGGACTGCTCGGAGGTCGGGGAGGAGTGGTTTCAATGATGGTGAGGGAAGGAGACGATGGTGTGGCGGGTTGTTGGAGATGATGAAGACAATGGTGATGGTGATGTGGAGGTGTTATCGTGTTGTCATGGGTGGTAGAGACGGTGGTGCGGGTGATTGTGATGATGGCGGAGGCGGTGGTGATGATTCGTTATGGTGGTATGGATCTGGCGAGGGTGGTCGTGAGGATGGTGTTGGTGATGATGGGGTGCAGCCGACTGCTGTCAGCCGGGTTGGCGAGGTGGTGGCAGTGATATTACTGGTGGTGGTGGTGAAGACATTGACGATGGTGGTGATGGTGAAGATGATGATGATGACGATGATGATGTTGACGATGATGGGGAAGTCGAGGGAGACTGACAGCGGGGATGGCCGAAGATGGCTGTGCAGTCGGGGTGCTCAGGTCGGTCGGGGAAGAGGGGTCTATCAGAGAAGAGGGAGGTAAAGTGGCGGCGGGGCAAGGGTGCTCAAAAAGTCGGGGATGAAGGAGAGGGGTAGCTGCGCTCAGGTGGACGCTATTGTGATGAGAACAGGGGCAGTGGTGATCGTGATGGTGGTGGTGGTGACGACTCGAGGTCGACGGACTGTGGAAGAGGAGGAGATATCGATGGTGAGGACTGCTGTCGAGGTGGCCGATGCTCGGCGGTGAAGAGGCTCGTTGGGATGAAGGTTGTGGGTGAGGCGGTGGCTAGGTCAGGCGACGACTAAGTGGTGGTGATGTGTAGGTCGGGTGGCTGGTCGAGTCGGGGATGGCCGGAGTTGGCCGGGAGGGATGATGATGATGGTTATATGGAGTTTTAGGGTTTCGATTTCTTGAAGAGGGATGGTGATGATGATGTAAAAATAATGGAGGAAGAGTTTTGCATAAGGGAGAAGGGGGTGATTACAACCTAGGGATTAGGGCCGGCCTTGCTTTCTAGGGATGGGGTTTGCTTGTTTTTACATAAAAAATTGAAGGGTGGAGATGTTGTTGGGTTGAATGGAGGGTGGAGATGGCTTAAGGGGGTGAGGCAGTGTTGCACACTCCAAAAAAATGTGAGAAAAATTTTATATGATCGATCAAAGAAGAGGGGAGGAGTTTCTTCATGTGTTGGGTCCAATGGGAAGTGGACACCTCATTGCACTTTTGCATAAAAGTCCCCAACAATTAAAAAATTGTACAAAAAATGGGAATGTGGGATTAAATGAGGGAAAATACCATATTTGGTGTGATGTATTGGCTAAAAAGGGTGTGTGGTATTTAGTATGAGCCTTGAGGGTGTGAATGGGGGTTTAGTTTGGTGTTGGGTCTAGTTTTGGGTTAAGTTGGGTCTTTACACAAATTTAATTAAAATTAATGTAAATTGTGTTCTTAAAATAATTGGAAGTGCATAGGGTTAAAATTAGGTTGGACACAAGTGTCATGGACGTAGAGAACTCAGAATAGAATATTGTCATAATTTGGATTGCACAAAATGGGTCAAGATTTGTCTCCAATTTCGATTAAAATGCACAAAGATGCAAAGTTGGATTTATTTGGATTTAAAAATAAATGTCTGTGACGAATATTGTGTGACTAAAATAAAGCACAAAAGAGGGTATTTATGAGTTACACAAAGGTCATAATGGAAGACTGGTACGTCTAGGACAAGGGTGTGAAATTTGTTGGAAGGCAAAAGCTAGTGTAGCGTTCCAAATATCGAAGCAACGGTAAGGTGCAACAATTGAATAAAAATCACAGTAATAAATTATAACCCCAAATAATTAATCCCAAAAATATACTAATTAAAATCCATAATCCCATATTATGGTCAGGGGTTCATCTAGTGGGTTCCTAGGTCTAGTCCACTAACCCATGCACTAAAGAATACTATATATATATATATATATATATATATATATATATATATATATATATATAATATAATATAATATAATATAATATAATATATATCATACAATATATAAAATAAAATATACACAATACTTATAAATAATAAAAAGACAAAAATATCCCTATTCTGGAATGTGGTAGTGACAACTTGTAATCTCGGCCTAGCACCGCTTGTAATATTTCTTGATTATCAATAAAGAGCTTATTTACTTATGTACTTGTGTTCATTCTATATTTTCACTATATCGACTTGTGAACTAGTTATCAAACGGCCGTTTACTCGTATCATTCAAATGTTTCACTGCATTGAAGACTATCTGGGCGACTATGTGGCTTAGTAATTTTATCGCATGTTCGGACCTTGGCCTTGCGCGGGCGTAGCTTATGTTCTCACGACATCACGTCATGATAGAAACGATCATCCTGTGGGAGCGCTGGCGCGGTGATTCGCTTCCAGTGGGGACGTCCAATCCAGCGGTGGATCGGGACATGATATATTGGTATCAGAGCACGGCTTTACGTTCTTGGACTTCGTATCAATTTTCTCAGTTTTGAAAGCTCGTTCGTGGGTTATGTACATACGCTCTCTCTCATTGTCCTATTGGGATATTTCATATAATGAGTCTAAATATTTTTAAAAGTGCATGTGAATGATATGATTGCTTAAACGAGATAATTATGCGAAGTCCTTTGTGCCAAACTGTGTGAAACTTTACAGGAATAGACTCATCCTAGAACATAAGAAGTTATGTGCGAACCCGAATACCTATATGCAAATACTAAGCGCATTAGTGTGTGAGACTAAGACATCGTTCAAATGGGATAGCTATACATACAGTCTTCCTACTTAGTTGTGTTGGGTATTATGCACCTAGACCCTTTGGTGCGAGCAAGTTACAAGCGAGATTCAGATATCGTTCGGATAAGATAAGTTAGACTTAGAATGGCTATCGATAGAGATGTTATCGGTAAATTACAAAGGCAAATCTAGGGAGTCGTGCCTAGGTTTTGAGATATAATTCGGATAGTTATTCGTATCGATAAGTTATGACTCAAAATATAGTTTGTGTGGATGACTATCGATAGAGGAATATACGAGACTAAGATTTATTGAGGCAACCCATAGGGATCGTGCTAGAGTTCTAAGGAACGAATTGGATATGCGAGTAAATAATGCAAACATGATTGATAATTTATTTGGATAACATGATTCTTGAGTGGTGTATACGATAACTCAGGAACGAATAAGCGATTTTAGGATATAGTGAGTTTTGAATATTCGTAGAGTATAGCTCGAACCATGAGTGGTGTATGGATCATCTTGAAAATGTTCGAACGAATCAAGGATTTTGGGGTAACCAAAGAGTCTCTTTGCAAGCAACATGATTATGTAAAGCCTAGAACGAGTATCAATTTGCTAGTAGTGAATTCAAAATATCTCGTGTAAGATTTGGTTCGAACAATTGAGCATGCGTGAGCAAGTGATAAGGCTTATATCAGATAGGGATTCAGAGTATTAGAATTAATATCTTGGTCGAGAAAAGTTAGTAGATCGTATGTACGATTCTGAATTTGAATCGAATGGATTGAAACTTAAGTCTGAGATTGAATACTCGAAGATACGATCAAAATTAGCCTGATTAGAAGATAGTGCGATGGAAGATAGCGTGCATCAAAAATTTAGATTGAGTAGGATATCGCTCGATAGAATTAGCCCGAGTATGGATGATTGTAGTTTCAAGTTTAGAAGACTTGATACAATATCGATAGTTGGAAGATAGCACGGATTGATACAAGTTAAGGAATTGTGTGGTTCAATGATTGAGGTAGGCGATAATAGACTTAATATTTAATTTGGACGAATGATCCTAAATCTAGTTCAAAAGATAACACTCGACATTAAGGCCCGAATAAAAATAATTATCCTGCGGGAGCACTAGCGTGTGGTAATTTTACGTCCGGCGAGGATGATCAAACTCGTGGAAGATTAGAGCCAACATGTTCAAAGATTATACAGACAAACTCGATAAAATATAGTGTAAAGAAGATTTTGAACTTGAATGTTTTAAAGAATGCTAGATGTAGACTACGGATTGATCGAACGGTAACATTAAAGTTGGACAATTTGGCTAAGAAAATTATGATTCACAGTATGAACGATTATTTGATGAACATGACTTGATGGATTATTATATAACTTGGAGGAAACGAAGTACAACGATAAGATGTCTTGGTCATTTCAAAGATAACCTTAACGTTTGATATTCTTGTCTTATACGAGCGTGATTCCATGCTTGCAGATGCGTCACATCCGGATAAGGGCGATTATATCGTAGGAGCGTTGGCGTGGTGATATCACATCCAGCGGGGGTGATCGAACTTGCGGGAGACTGGAGCATGATAATTGGAGGATCGTTTGACTTATGGTTCAATACGATAGGACGAGTTTCAGGATACAAGTAAATCAAAAGTGTTTTGAATATGAGTTAGTCTAAAACGTGAAGTGAGACACGTTGGATGGTTTCGTGAACGGATACGTGAATCGTGTTGGACGACTTAGAGTTATAATTGAGATCAAAGATTTACAATTGAATCGTGACTTGGTGGTATAGACTTAGAAAAGAATGGATAGGTTAATTCTATCAAACTTGTTGAGGTAATAGACTATGCAAATTGCTAGGTCTGACGTATGACATTGATATATCGTGGATTCGGTAGGATGAACTTACCATAGAACAGCTTTGCTGAGACGAACTCGGACCCTGTTCAACGAACGTGTTGATGTGGATAGGATGATCACTGCTAGATGTTAGAAATATGAGTGAAATATGCTTGGGTAGAATACCCCGTACGAATGAACAATGGTTTAACCTTAGAAATTAGGGTGAGCGTCATGCAATAAATTTGGACGATAAAAATAGTGAACTTGTAATATACCTATCACCTTGTGAGCCAACCTAGCGGTTAGGCAGACAACCCTATGCCGAGTGAAAGAACTTTTGTGACCGAATTTAGAGTATTGCTTGGGCAAGCCATAGAACTGGGACAACAACTTAGAGTTAGACTTGTAACGCTAAGTGTGCGCTATGTTTGACACAAACGAAATGGACGATAAGACTTGGACGTTAGTTGGTAGATCAGATAAATCATGCTTGACGGTAGTACAATGCTTGGTTTGAATGGAATTAGAAATAACTTAGATTTTGATTGACCCCGTTTGAGGTATCATTGTAATTCGTAAACTAGAACCCTTGAGATTATCGCGAGTAGCTTGTCCGACTTCGTTATCGCTAAGTTTGGTTGAAATGCATATGTTTGTGGGACGCCTTGAACGTATACACGATCCAAGACTAAGTGATATGTTAAACTCGAATGCAAAGACTCTGCTATCGCTAAGCTTGGTTGAAATATATATATTTTAGGGATGCCTGGAATATGTGTACGATCCAAACTTTGTGATATGTTAAACTCGAGTGCTAGTGCAAGTGAATATGTTAAATTCGCGTGGATAAGTATAACAATTTAGGTAAGTTTGCCTCAGCTAAAGATTTTTGTGCACAATAGATTATATTATATCCTGTGTTAAGCGATATATATTTTGTGCTAAGGCACAATGGAGACTGAGTTAGAGAACGCTATAATCGAGTAAATATAGTCAGCTTGAATTGAGTTATAGAGTCATTCAATGAACCAGCCTTAACATGCATACGACACGAAACTTAAAAATGAGTAAAAAATTATGTTTGAACGGGTCTAAGGACACAAAGTAATATGCTGAAGTTAGATTGATAGTGTGCGATAGATCGGTTTGCGCTTAGGAAGTCTCGAGGACGAGACTTGTTCTAAGTAGTGTATAATGTAACGACTCATTCCGCTCAAGGCAGAGAGCCGATTCAAACGGCGCAAGTGCGATGACCTATCCCACCTAGCTCGGCGAGAAAGACTCGCTTGATGCAAAGAAATTTAGACTTGGCCCTTCAAGAGTTCAAACTTAGACTTTCAAAGTCGCGCTCGAAGTATCGCTCGGCCGAGGCGAATCATTGCTAAGGTGGGTGGCTACGATGAACCTGTCTTTGCATAGCCTACACACATAAAACATGGATGATACATGCTAGTCGCTAGAAAAATCACCTATTGCATGCTAATAAAAAGAAGTCAACGCACCAAGCTAAGGGAATAATTCCATCTTGTATTGCTTGTGTAGAATATGGAAATAAAACTTGGATTATAGATGGTTCCACACACTGCCTCTCAGACCGTGCTAGTGTAATGGCTTATGTTTCTAGTAGAGTATGCCACATGTTTCTTTTAATGCTTATGTTTCATACTGATGCAATGCTTGCCTGCTTTACGTGCTAACTATAACTCGCTCGTTTCGTTTTAATGCTTATCAAATTGATAATGCAACGAAATGGAAGCACAACACAAAATATGGTTCACTCACCTGAGGCAGGGAGACTATCAAATAGTCATTCCGAGCCAAATAATGTAAAACATCGAAAGGCTTTGGGACCGTTGGGTCGCCAAGGAAACTCCCGAATTGAGAGCTGCATAATGTAATAAATTATCAGCTCGTGGAGTCCGTAATGAATTATCAGCTCATGGAGCCCGTAATAAAGAATGATAAAAGTTAAGTAAAAGAAAGAACTAAAAAAGATAACGTGCATCGTCACGGACAACTTGTGCACAAGGTTTTTATAGTTCCTACGAACGGTCGTCGGGACGCACCAAGCCCGATTCGACCTAGGAAGAATTCTGATAGCAATGGGTGATTCAAAAACTTGCAGCGGGGATCGCTACTCGCATTGCAAGGATCGTCATCTAACCCGCTACGGTCCATAATGTCTTGTGGTGCCAGCGACTTCTGTTCATATAGATTAAGTCAAGCTCGATTGTGGCAACCCGCGTGCGAGTCATTTGCATTGGAACAAGTAATATGTGCAACCTGAGTATTATGATCATTTAAATAACCTGAGTAACTGTCACATCCCAGTTTTAACATATGTGGGACTAAACACGTGGTAATGGCCAGCTAGTACGATTCCGTATAGCTTTTTAATTTAATGGACCCGACGAAGTGCACTTACGCTATCCACGGTCAAGTGATCAAGCTAAAATATCTATTTCTAACATCTAAAAACTAAACTAAATATCAATCCATGGTAAATAAATCTCAAGAAGGAACGGTATGCATTATTAGTCTATAACCCGATAATACATCCGTTCGAATAGGTCAAGAGAATAATATAAGCCTATAAATACTAGGCTATAAAAGCAGAATCATAATAAAAAGTAGAACATAAATATAATAGATAATAGATAAAAGATATAAAGATACTTGCAGAGATGTCCAACACACCACTAGATCAAGCATCATCCAACATGCTCAAATAACTTAGAAGAAAACCGGGTACTCAGAGGAACGTAACACGATACAAAAAGTATATGCCATAATATAAATACTGAGTGAAGAATCAGGGCAAACTATCAATCTACGTGAATGCAATTTGAGGATAACTTAGTGCGTTTAGTAAGTAGGCTAAGCTAGACATATGCTGATATAATTCACCAATTGCCGTGACTGGCTAATATATGCTACATATGCCCCCCATATTCGGGGTAGCTCTGCATGTAGTAACGGCCATAACGCTCCGAAGAACAAGATGCCTGAAATATAATAATGTTTGTATCGCTCCGAAGAACGCAAAATCTGCATAAATATAATATTTGTATCACTCCGAAGAACGTAAAATTTGCATAAATATAGAGGTGGGTGTCCCATACGCCTACTAGTTGTCCTTCCCATCCAATGCCAATGTACAAGTATCAAGTACGACATAGACCTCGTAACTACAATGCAAGTCTCTAAAGAACTATACAACTAGGCTAAGTACCAACACATGTACTACTCGCATCGATGGCCAATCAAGTGCGTAAGCTCGTTTCCTAACATGAACTCACTCTGTGACGTAAAATGCTATGTGACAAGGCCTCGAAGTTATGATGATAACTCCAAAACTTTAGGTATATCCACTAGACACTAGGTCAAAAATAAGTCCTAACGTCGATGCCTTCGTCGACTACATCTGATTCATTCTCAGACGTGCATAGTTATATAATATTCATAACACATAATATAATAATAACAACTGAATTTAAATAGTACAACAAGGCAAGGTATACTTGCCTGGAACTCCGATGTGAACAAGTAAATCTCCGGAACTTGCAGCCAAGGTAGAACCATCCTAGGTGCCTATGAATATATAACAATAATTATCAATCACTATATTATACTACACTAAGTATGCATAAGAGTATAATATACGCAACGTCATGAGTCACGTAGAGTCTAAACCAAACAAATATTCTAACTAAATGATTGACTAAGGTTGACTAGTCAAAGATCAAGAAAGTATGTGTACACTAAGTCTACTAGTCATACAATATCTATAAATCCCCTAAAATGGGTAATTTCTCATATGCTATAACCATGGACAAAACTAGGGTTCATGTAAGTGCTAAGTTGCCTTCCAACATCTAGGTACCAAATGTTAACCCTCTAGGTCTCCATGCACGAATATATAAAATGGTCCTCTAATATTTGTACACCATAAGTCAAGGTTGCTAACTACACTACTAACAATGGTCTACAACTCAAGATGTCATGTAACTCCAACCACGTGTACTAATTACTAGGTTATGGTGTATCTTTTATAAATATAGACCATCATAACACTCTCTAAAACATAAACCATCATCAATTCTCATTCATTTGAACTATCAACAATACTCAAGTGCACATCTACCTAGCATAGCACACTAGGGTGATAACATTGTGTCCTCATTTATACATGTATTATATATAAATAAAAATAAGAATTTAATCTAATATGGTGATAAAACTCCCAACATATCATTAAACGCATTCGTCAACTAGTGCAACCCTAGATAACAATCATAACACTAAGCCTCATACTGGCAATTTATTCATGCATCCAATACACCTCTAAACAATACTTTAATCAACATATATAATTCTGAAGTTAATGTATAAATGGAGTTATTAAGGGTTAAAAATGAGTACATAGGTTAGAATCAAGTGTTAGGTTTAGGATTGAGACATGGCAAGTGTTATTTTAGGATGGATGTATATATGCTCATTTCATAATTTAGAAGAGGATGAACACAAAAGATGAATACATGCATATATATATATATATATATATATATATATATATATATATATATATATATATATATGTTAAGAAGAAAACAAGATAAAGAAGAAGAGAAGAAGATCATGAAGATAATTACCTAGAGAACAATGAAAAGGAGGTGAGCTTGGATTGAGGAGTGCACTAGGTTGCAAGGGGGTGCTCGGTTGGAGGTGGTGCTCGGGTGGAGAGGGGTGGCCGGAGGTGGTGCTCATATGGAGGAGCTCGGCCTGGGCTTTCTCGGGTGGGGGATGGTGCTCGGTCTACAGTCGAAAGAGAAGAAGGGCAACAGCTGCAGTATATAATGAAGCATCAGCAGCAGCAGATTAAAGCAGCAGTAGCATCAGCATTATTAGGAGAGGAGGAAGGATAAAAAGAAGAAGAAGAAGAAGAAGAAGAATGAAGTGAAGGAGAAGAAGGGGGGAGTGATGGAGTGGTCGGCTGGAGGGATATGGAAAAGAGGGATAGGATGAAGAAAAAGAAGAATAGTGCATTAAATGAAATAAAGGAGTAAAAATAAGGAGGTACAGGTGCATGGGAGGGGGTTGGGTTTTTCGACCACAATTAATGAGGAGTGAGGGGAGTGATGGAGTGAAGGAGTGGTGCATCAAATGAAAAAGGGTATGAATACATTTATTACAAGGGAATGAAGGAAAGAGGTGGTGTGAATGCATTTATTGCAAGGAATAAAGAAAAGGGGGTGGTATGAATGCATTTATTGCAAAGGGATGAGGTAAAGGGGTTTAAGGAGGTGCTTGGCCGGCTATGTAAAGGGGGTGGAGTATGTGAGAGGGAAAAAGTTAATCAGATGTGAGGGGGTTTAATTATGAAGGGCGGGTTGAGTAAAAGAGTGGGTTAAGTATTAGACTAGGTTTCTCCATTTAATTGGAAGATATTGTGGAGTATTT
This sequence comes from Iris macrosiphon, assembly GCA_036927795.1. Classification (NCBI taxonomy): domain Eukaryota; kingdom Viridiplantae; phylum Streptophyta; class Magnoliopsida; order Asparagales; family Iridaceae; genus Iris; species Iris macrosiphon. Next base: position 122,963,546 of record JAYESA010000002.1, read on the forward strand.
TAAGGAGGGGGGGTGATCAAATCAGCCCACATATTGGTGTGGCCAAATATAGAGGGTAATTAATGAGGAGGATGAAGGATGAGATAAAAGAATATTTCCTAAATAGGTAAAAGCTGAATTTGAATTCTTTATTGGGTTTAAGAGGGTGTTTGGGGTTATGAACATGGTGTTTGGTGTTTTTGTCACTACCCAATTCTAGAAAATAGGGTTTTTTTATTTTTATTTGGTAAATTGTGTATTGATTATAATTAATTATATTTATATTTAATTGGTGATTGTGTTATTTTTTATTTGATTGTTTTAGGGTTTTGGCTAGTCTGGACCCGTGTCAGACCCTAGTGGACCCATGTCTGACCCAACCCACACCCTTGTGAGACATATTTTTGGGTTTAGAAATATTTATTATATTTTTAGTGGGTTAGTTGGAGAGATTTGGAGTTAGTTTGAGTGCTTTTGGAACCCGAAACCCAAACCCAAGTGAGAGGAGGGCATTTTGGGCATTTGGAGACTTTGAAAACCCTTTATACACTACATGATCGGCCTATTCCCAGCCCCTACCCGTGCACACAGCAGCCATTCCCCCCATTTTCTACTTCTTCTTCACTTCTTCTTCTTCTCCACTACTTCTTTCTTCTTTCTTTCCACTTCCCACTTCAAGTAAGTGCCCTATTCCTCTTCTTTCTTCTTCTATTCTCCATGGTTGTTACCCTAACCCTACATTTTTCTCCAACCTAGGTGGGTAGAGCCAAAACTTGGTGTGGAGGCTAGATTTGGAGGCTTGGAGCTTGAGGGTGGTGATTTCAAGTGGATTGGAGACTTTAGCCTTGGGATTCCAACTCCCAAGAGGTAAACCCTAACTTTTCCCTTGTTAATTACTCTTATGTAGTGTAATTAGTGGTTTAGAACCTTCCTAGACCCTAAGCCTACCCGTGGGAGGAAGTTGGAACTAGTTTGGTTGAGTTTGGAGACTTTAACACTAGGTTTTTTGTCAATTTCGGGTGAAATCCAAAATTGGCCCAATTTTGGATGATGCCCTAGGTTAGACGGACCTAGGTAGATGTTGTCGAGTGTCTTGAGGGTGAGTGCGTGTCTCCGTTCGGACACGTGAAGTCGTGTAGCGGAGAAACGGGCATTTCGGGCATTTTTGGGGTTTTCATCATCGTCGGTTCTAAGTGCGTGCGCGTTTTTGCCACGGACCTAGAATCGATGGAGTAGTATTTTTTTTCTAGGATCTAGACATCGTTTAAAATCTGTGGGTAAATTTTGGACCGATTCCGAGTTGGTTTGGTGTGCGTTTCAGGAGGTTTTCCGAACCGCACACCGCGTGTTCGTCGAAATGACCGAACGGCCATTTCGACTTGGTTTCCTAGTTTCGGGCTTGTCCGCACGTTGGATTAGCTTTGGAGAGTGTGTGCTAGAATTCTCGAGTTATATTTTATATATATATAGGTGTTCGTGTGCATAGGGGTCGTTGGGCGCGCGTTGGTGGGCGTTGTGTGCGTAGTGTTGTGTTGTGTTGTGTTGTGTTTGGTGTTTGTGTGTCTATGTAAGTTTATATATATGTGTGTGTGTGTCTATTTATATGTATATATGTTTGTATGTCTATATATATGTGTGTATTTATATATATGTGCTTGTGTATGTATATGTCTATGTGTTTGTGTGTATATATATATATATATATATATATATATATATATGTATAAGTGTGCGTGTGTGTGTATATGTATATATATATATATATATATATCAATGTGTATGTGTATATATATATTTGAGTTTAAGTGTATTGTATATATATATAGATATGTGTTTACATACATAAGTGTGTGTGTGTTCATAAGTGTTTATGTGAGTGTATATGTGTGTATAAGTATATATGTTAGTATGTGTGTGAATATATATATAGTTGTGTATATATATATATATACATATATATATATATATATATATATATATATATATATATATATATATATATATATATATGTTTGTATATATATATATATATATATATATATATATATATGCGTATATATCTGTGCGTGTTTGTGAGTGAGTGGTGCAAAAGGGGGGAGGCAGCAGCCTGCAGGGGCTGCTGTGCTGTGCACAGCAGCAGCAGATGCTGCACTGCAGCAGCAGCAGTAAAAGCAGCAGCAGCAGCAGTAAAGGCAGCAGCAAATGTTCGCAGCGGGGCGTGTAGCGAGTGGGAGAGAGGGTATATATATAGATAGATAGATAGATAGATAGTTAAATAGATAGATTGATAGATAGATAAGTAACTAGATAGATAGATAAATAGTTAGATAGATAACTAGATAGATATTAGATATATAGATAACTAGATAGATAGATAAATAATTATATAGATAGATAGATAGATAGATAGATAGATAGATAGTTAGATATAGTTAGATATCTATATCTATATGAATAGATATATATATATATATACCTATAGCTAGATAGATAGTTAGATATCTAGATATAGATATATATATATTTGAGAGTGGGTATAAGGTATTATATATGTATGTGTTTGTGAATATATATATATATATATATATATATATATATATATATATATATATATATATATATATATATATGCATATAGATACTTAGATATGTATAATATATGATAGATATAGATGTTTTAGCCTAGATTATAGCTAGATATATATTTACATACTTAGATAGCTAACTAAATAATTAGTTAGAGGGGTATTGGGCGATATCCCAATACCTTGAGATATCAAGGTATCTCAATACCTTGAGATATCCAAGGTATTGAGTTTTGAGCGGGGTTTTTGAGCATTAGCCTAGGAATAGTATTAGAGTGATTTTTATATGTATTGGTATATATATTTACGTGTGCTAGCATAGGTTTTAGCGGGTTTAGGCGGGGTGCGTGGCCTAGGGTGAGGTATCGGATACCGAGGGTATCCCGGTATCTCGAGGAGGCGAGTTTGAGAGTTTACTAGCTTAATGAGCTAGTTTTGACCTAGAATTTCAGGGGCACCCTAGTTTGACCTAGATTTGACCATAATTGTCCCCGTTGACCGTAAAAGTCAATGTTTGACCTAGTTTTGACCTAGAGTTGACTTTTTGGACCCCGGGTTGACTTTTTGACCCGAATTTCACCGGTTTGACCCGTTCGACCTAGAATATCCCTAGAAGCCTGTTTTTAATTATTTTATATCAGTTTAACTCCTTAGAACCCTGTTTAATCTTGCTTTTTCCAATAGGTTCTTGCAACACTGGTCCGGATCTCGATCCTCATCAGTTGCTCAGGACATCAGGCGAGTACCTACCTCTGATAGTTTCCATTTCATGATAGCGTTTATATCACCTGTTCTAGAACTATAATACTTGATTCTGACACATTGTTACACGAGCTGGTACTAGTGGATCCCGTCATGAGATGCTATCCCCTTACCGTGTTCAGCGGGTACTCTATCACGTATATTTCATTATGTGCTTCGGGTATTGATTCTCATGTGCTATCATGTGCTTCTTGTGCTCTCGCCTTCATGTGCGCAAGCTAGTTATCATGTACGTAGCATGTTGTGGTTGGATCCAAGAGTATTAGTGGGGGAGGGGAGTAGGAGTTGGTTATGTGATCAAAGCCAAACAGTATTCTTGTGTATGTCGGTTATGCAACTCATGCATAACGGAGTTATCATAGTGTTTTTCATGTGCAACCTAAGCCGATCACATAATGAACTTGTGCTCAAGGCACTTTGCTAGTATTCATATTTCTCACCTGCAGTTACTTTTCTACTACTTGTATTGTTCTCTAGTTTACATTACAGCTACTTATTCTGCTTCATCATGTATTTATTTCCTGTGCATCTTGTATACTTTTCTATTGCTCGTCATATACACCTTACCATGCATTTGGAGTTGCTTTCAGAGTTATCTACTTTGCTCCAGTCCTGACTGGACATATTTTTTTCAGAGGATCCTGAGGATTATTGCCCGATATTCTACGGGTCGGGTGTCGACGAGTGTTGCGACCCCGAGACTGAGGAGGAGTACGCCGAGGAGACATTGTTAGCGCCCTAGTTATCTAGGTGGGTTTCCTGGATTGTTCCCAGTTGTTATTTGGATGATTGTACTTATTATTTTGTTGCCTGTGAGATGTTGTAGATTATAGACTTGGACTGTATTTTGGATATTGTCTTGCTCGCTTTGGTTCTGTTTCTTTGTTGATATCATATCGTGCTTTTACTCTTCCCCTAGTTATTATGATTGAGAGCATATATATATTGCGTGGTTTCCCTCCTTTTGGAGAGGTTATTGACATATTTTTGTGAGTTATATAGATAGATAGTTGACCTAGAACGGACCTTTACAGCGTTCTACCGTCGATTCTACGGCGTAGGCTGGACGTACCCACGACTCATGCCCAATTTTTTGGGTGCGGGTCATGACAGTTTTGTAGAGAGAGAAAATGATGTTGGGTATTTTGTATGAGTCATTACACTACTCTCGGTGGGGGCAGAGTTAGGCTGGTGCGAAAGCAGCTCGTCGTCCGGCAACTGTGGTTCTACCATATGACTTGTCGAGCATTGTCCCCTTCGCTTCATAGGATACCCAGATTATCGAAGTGCATATAATTCCTTCAGCTTTGGCTCCCTTGACACCCTCTACGGAGGTTGCAGTAGCGAACACTTCCAAAGTTATCCTTCAGGGCTTCTACGTATTATTGAGGCAAGGGGTCCAAAATGTACTGGAATGAGGGATGCCTTTCGTTTAGTCCAAGCACGGTGCCCTGGGGCAGATACAGATTTTGAGGACCTTTCCTAGCTCTGAGCAAACGGTCGACCTGCTGCTTCAGAAATTAACTAAAGTAGAGCAGCGCTTGAACGAGTTAAAGCAGGTGCAACTGGCTGACATCACTGCGATGGTGGCTACGAAGTATGAACGCCTCCTGGACTTCGCGGAACAAGTAAAGGCAGCCTATGGAGAGACCAAGGTAGGTCTCGAGCAAAACTCAAGAAGCTGGTACTCCAACGAAACGTGTACGCAGACTAGGAGGGTTGCCTTGCTAGAGAAGATGGATTTTTCCATACCGTTGCTGAGATCCAGGAGAAGATTGCACAACTCCAGACCAACCTCAAGATCCTGGAGGGTCATGTTCGCGAATCCCGCCAAGAGTGAGAGATTATCCGCATACAATCTCTCACTGTGTCCCAGTCTTCTGCTGTCCTTGAGGAGACTCTAAAGAGACAAGAGGAGAGGCACCAGTCTTATGCTCACCTTGATAACCCCGCTGTTGTAGCGCAAAAAGCTGAGCGATGGGTCAGAACTCAGATTGACGCCAAAGTTGCTCGTCTCCGAGGGTGTTTAGAAGAGTTGTGCACTGATCAGTAGTATCAGTGGGTGTTTCTTCCTTTCCCCCTTTTTTTATTTTGATTGAGGTGTTAGTAAGTCCTCAAATGTACTTTGCTTTTAGTTCCCCTTTTGGAAGAAATAAAAGCTTTTCCAATTTTGTTGGAATTATTCGTGTGAACTTTGGGTATTGTACTAGAGGTAATGTGGACATAGTACAACACCACAGTTGTCAAAGATGTCCCACTGGGAGATCTTTGGTGGAACTATTACTTACTGCGCACTTGAGTGTGTTACGCCCCAGTCCCAATAATACGTAGGACTAGAACACGTAAGCATGCCAGCCGCATGGATATGGCAACTCCAATATATGGAAACCATAACCCATACGTACGCTGTAATATGAATATAAACTCACATGTGGTATATATAATGTCACAAGTCACAGATATGCTAATCTCATCCACACAACAAGTCATAGAAAAGAAATACTAAACTAGAATAAGGAGTCTGAAATATCCAAAATAATAGTCGGGTGGAGACAAATCCACTACCAATGACTATATCCAAAACTAAAATGAGAGAGGAGTATAAAATCTCCAATATAAAATAATATGAAGACAGAAGTGTATCAGCTAAAAGAATCCATCGCCAGATAATCAACGATGCTCAGAAGGTAAGACCTCCTCGACAGAAAATAATGCGTCAGATCCAGGCCCGTACTCCTGCAAATACTCAAGAGCAGATACACCTGGCAGAGGACCAGGTCCTCAGAGGGACGTAACAAGATACAGAAAATACGAGCCAATTTGAATACAGTAAACATGCATATAATTTAAAAATAAATAAGTACGCTGTACAAGACCATCTATATGAATGCAAATGAGGACAACTTTTTGACGTATGGGCAAGGGTAGGCTACTCGATCTATCTCACAACTCACACACACGTCAATGGACATCAGAAATTGACATACCGCGGGGGTAGCGACCAGCGAGACTCCAGAAATCGACATACCGCGGGGGTAGCGACCAGCGCGACACACGCCCGTAGTGTGAGCTATAAACTACGGTTTACCAGAGTGGTTAAAAGCCCATACGCCTAATGATTGTCCTCCCATGATACTAGGTGCCATGTGTGTGTCAACATATCTAATACATAGTACTTACTGGAGAAAAACTACACATGTAAGAAATAAATAGAAATACAATAAATATACAGAAATATACTAAGCATGCAAAATACTGTAAGCAATTTGGCAAGGTATCTTGCCTGGCAAGAAAGCTGCAAAATATAGTGTCCCAATGTCAACACCAAGAGTCAGAAACTACGGCCTTAGAATGAACGTCTTCGGATGCTGAAATAAACATCACCAACGTTTCCAGAATGAGCAAGATAGCTAAAAAGCACTTCCCTTTCGTCCAATTTGGACACAGGGGCAAAACGGTAATTTCGGGTAAAAGTGGGGTCCACATGTGGCCCACTTTGCACCGAAAAGTGTGCCAAGGGTAACAGTCTCTAAATGAGACAAACTATAGGTCAAACAACTCTAAATGTCAATATGAACCCAACGGTATGTCCAAATGTGAATTCTGATGAGCCGAACACAATTTTGTCCAAAAAGTCAACTATAGGGCCCGCCAATTGGCGATTTGGTCAACCGTCTCAGAATTGCGTAAAAATTGGGTCACAGGACCAGCATATTACCACGAGTCCAGTGGCACAAGTTTTATCGCAATCTGACAAGCTTGCACAAAATACGCTCGAGTTCCACAAAAGTTGCGACACGGGGTGTGTCCGCGGATACAGCCTCATTCCGGCGCGCACAAGCGTCCGAATCAGTTCTCACAAATTTTCACGTGTCCGGTTACGCTGCATACACCGCTCGGTACACTTGGTACACGGCGGGGTGGTCCCGTTTGGCGGGGCGCGCTCCGTTTTCCAACTTTTGGAAATCTGGAAAATATGGGTTCGTGCAGTTTTGTGACGAATTTAATTCTGTCCACAGCAGCTAATGATATAGAATTATTTAACAGAAAATAAACTAGGTCAAGTGTTCTACACATATCAAAAAGAATCATCGAATTCGGATCTTTGTGGTGGGAGATACGAACTCGGCAATATGGGTGGTCACCGTAGTTTTCTGCGATCCCAGAATTGGGTCTGCTCGCGCCCACTTGGACGCTATTTTTTGCCTAGGGGTACACGTTTTTCGAGGTTGGCTATAATACAAATATGGAAGAGGGTTAAGGGGTGAGCATACCGGTGAAGACGGAACGGCGTTTGGTTGAGCGAGTCGACGGAAAACAACTCCGGAGCGAAGGTACCTCGTGTGGGAATCTGCAGAGCGCGAGGTCGGAGTCGTCGGGATGGTTTGGACGGCCTGACGGGGTTCTCTGGCTGCGGTGGCGGCTCTAGATGAGAAGAGGGGGTCTGGATATTTATGTTAGGGTTTTAGAGAATTAATATATATATGTATATATATATATATATATATATATATATATATTTATGAAAGGGGGAGAGAGAGAGAGAGAGAGAGAGCCCGGTTGTTAATAGTCGCGGGTAAGGGTAAAGGCCTTGGTTGCTGCTGGATCACCAGCAAAAGGGGGGTCACGTAGGCTTTGTTGAAGTTGCTGTTGTTGTTTCTTAGGATGTGGTTTTGCTTTAAGTAAAGTAAGGAATAGTATTAGTAATAGTATTATTAGTATATTATTAATTAATTCTTTATACTTTCTTTTCTTTTCTTTTCTTTTCTTCTTCTTAAATATATATATACATATATATATTTGTATGTATATGCATATATATATATATATATTCATAAAAAATTTTATAGATTAGAATAATGCACACCGTTAGGCTAGCAACTGCTCAAGGGGTCTCCTACATGGAATAAATTCCGAAAAATTCCTGATGGTCCCATAAATCCTCTAAGTGCCCGAACACCTAAAATAAAAATTATTAAAAATCTATTTCTCCTATTTAGCCACTAATTACTATATTTAAATTATTAATTAATAAAAAAATAATAATAAATACGGTTTTTAGAAATAGGGGTTTTACATTCTACCCAACTTACAAAAATTTTGTCCTCGAAATTGACACTGACCCATATTCATAATGATAACTATAACTATTACACTACATTGGTATCTAGTAGGACTCCTGAAACTCATGGTCTGCCATTCTAACACTTCCTCATCTATTGTCTATCCACTATTTTATCATCCTTTAACTCGTCTACACTACCCAACTTACAAGATTCTACTAGTAGTCACATTTTTTGAAACTATTGTCTAGGTTTGTAAGGTAAATACATTTATTGAGTCGAGAATCTTTGGATACCTGTCTAGAATCTCATAACTATGACTTTTCCCATAACCGTCAAGTATCATAGTCTAATACTGCCACGCCACCTGGCCAGTATGGCTGCAAGTAATTCGACTACTCTACCAAAATCGTCTGGCGGTAACTGTCGCTACCTCGCCGGCGATTTGTCATAGTCATCAGTTCGTAACAAGTGCCTTCAACTCTTTCCTAGGCATAGTCTAAGTTTTTAGGGAAACACTTAGGGTCTTGACTAACTATTAGGGGTATGATCTGCCTCAAATGATCTAACAATTTCTACTATACTACATGGTGCTACTTAAGGGTTAACTAATAAAGAATACATATATTGCTATAGTGCATATACATATTAAGAACTCATCCTTAGCTATCAAGTATTACTAACACATTTATATTTTACTAACAAAATAGGGGTGAGGTTGATATGAATCAAATAATTCATAATGGCACAAAAGATACGACTATGATAGGAAGAGTTACGCACGAGATAAGGAATGAATATAAAATGAGGAGATGAGTCACCCAAGCGGGCGAGATAAGGATAGGGAAGAATACTATTACTGCTACTCATGTCATCCATTAGCATCGCGTGTATGCCATCTGGGTAAAATATACATACATTCTCATAACTGCTAAACTACCAGATATAATTCTACATCTATTTGTACATCTAAGATCTTGTCACAATGGGGTTATGAGTATGCAAAGTCAATTATAACTAAAAGGTCGTACATGTATCTACGGCTTCCTGTGTCTGCTCTCCCATACTTGTCATAATGAGTGCTTGGCCTTGTCCTTGATTGATCAACTGGGGTCTAGTCCCCTCCATTTGTGCAGACTGTAGAAGCAGTGGTGGGTCACTTTGGTCTTCTATACTTGAGGGTGTATGCGGTGTTCCTGATTCTAATGCCATAGACCTCTGGTTCTGCTTAGGACATCTTCGGGTTTGATGGTGACTTGATCCACATATCATGCACAGCCCCAATCGACGATGACAGTCTCTATGAATATGACCTATCTTACCACAAAAGTGACAAGTACGGGGGTCCTTGGTTGGATATGGTACAGCACTATCTGGTTGCTGGCGTGTCATAGGGTGTCTAATGGGTCCTCCTTGCTGTGTCCTTACTGGTCCTTGGTGACTTCTCTGTTGAATTTCGTTTCCCTTGCTGATGGCCTCCTGGATCCTGGCCTCTGTCAATAACTCAGCATAAGAGATCCGGGACTGTGAGCTAGTATAGTGCTGGAGCTCCTGAGTCAGCCCGCGGTGAAACCTCTTAGCCTTCTCCAAGTTATTAGGTATTAGGACTGTGCCATACTTACTGAGACGGCTAAATTCTGCGTCATACTCATCAACCGTCTTGTCCCCTTGCTCTAGATGGAGGAACTGATCGTACAATGTATCCCTTACAGTATCCGGGAAGTACTTCCTCTCAAAGCATTCCAAGAATTGTTCCCAAGTCTGACGCGTACCCAACTGGCGCTCCATTGATTCCCACCAGTGATGCGCGTTGCCTTCTAACTGAGTCCTTACGCCTATCATCCATAGGTCAGAAGGTAATTGTGATGCCTCTAACAACTTCTTGGTATTGGCAATCCAGTTCGTGGTCTCTTCTGGACTCTCATTGCCCTTATATGGCTTAGGGCCCATCTGCACAAAGTCCTTGACTGAACCAATCCGAGCTTGTGGTACTGAAACTAGTGCCTGGGTTGGTACAGGGGCTAGTGCAGCCATTCTCTCAAGTGCTGCCAGAAATTCTAGCCTCTGCTCTGCTGTTTGCTGCCTCTGTTCCTGGATTATCATCTGAAAGAATTGGAACAGCTGTGTTTGGCCATCCTGCGGTGCTAGTGGAGCTAGAAAAGTCCCATTAGGTATCGTGGAAGGGGTTGATGGGATTGGATTGCTAGTTGGTCCATCCGGTCCGGGAAGAAGAGGAGTCGTTGAGGTCACTCCTGGTGATTGGTCGTCGTCCCCTGGAGACGTGTTGTCCCCGGTGGCGGCATGCCCGTTATTCAAATTCATCTCTCTGCAAGAGGTGGACGAAGGATTAAGAAGAGTACATGAATCAAGCAGGATGCAAGAACTTAAGTAGGACATGTTGGAAGGAAGGTAAGTTATAGTCAAGTGTGGATGAGATCTAAAATTCTAATCCTAGGTGCAGGCCCGCTCGGTACAGTTACGTAACCGAAACGGCTAACTCGACCTGCATGGGCCACCACAAAAATATGTCACGCTCCAGTCCCAATAATACGTAGGACTAGAACACGTAAGCATGCCAGCTGCATGGATATGGCAACTCCAATATATGGAAACCATAACCCATACGTACGCTGTAATATGAATATAAACTCACATGTGGTATATATAATGTCACAAGTCACAGATATGCTAATCTCATCCACACAACAAGTCATAGAAAAGAAATACTAAACTAGAATAAGGAGTCTAAAATATCCAAAATAATAGTCGGGTGGAGACAAATCCACTACCAATGACTATATCCAAAACTAAAATGAGAGAGGAGTATAAAATCTCCAATATAAAATAATGTGAAGACAGAAGTGTATCAGCTAAAAGAATCCATCGCCAGATAATCAACGATGCTCAGAAGGTAAGACCTCCTCGACAGAAAATAATGCGTCAGATCCAGGCCCGTACTCCTGCAAATACTCAAGAGCAGATACACCTGGCAGAGGACCAGGTCCTCAGAGGGACGTAACAAGATACAGAAAATACGAGCCAATTTGAATACAGTAAACATGTATATAATTTAAAAATAAATAAGTACGTTGTACAAGACCATCTATATGAATGCAAATGAGGACAACTTTTCGACGTATGGGCAAGGGTAGGCTACTCGATCTACCTCACAACTCACACATACGTCAATGGACATCAAAAATTGACATACCACGGGGGTAGCGACCAGCAAAACTCCAGAAATTGACATACCGCGGGGGTAGCGACCAGCACGACACACGCCCGTAGTGCGAGCTATATACTACGGTTTACCAGAGTGGTTAAAAGCCCATACGCCTAATGATTGTCCTCCCATGATACTAGGTGCCATGTGTGTGTCAACATATCTACTACATAGTAATAACTGGAGAAAAACTACACATGCAAGAAATAAACAGAAATACAATAAATATACAGAAATATACTAAGCATACAAAATATTGTAAGCAATTTGGCAAGGTATCTTGCCTGGCAAGAAAGCTGCAAAATGTAGTGTCCCAATGTCAACACCAAGAGTCAGAAGCTACGGCCTCAGAATGAACGTCTTCGGATGCTAAAATAAAAATCACCAACGTTCCCAGAATGAGCAAGATAGCTAAAAAGCACTTCCCTTTCGTCCAATTTGGACACAGGGGCAAAACGGTAATTTCGGGTAAAAGTGGGGTCCACGTGTGGCCCACTTTGCACCGAAAAGCGTGCCAAGGGTAACAGTCTCTAAATGGAACAAACTATAGGTCAAACAACTCTAAATGTCAATACGAACCCAACGGTATGTCCAAATGTGGATTCCGATGAGCCGAACACAATTTTGTCCAAAAAGTCAACTATGGGGCCCGCCAATTGGCAATTTGGTTAACCATCTCAGAATTGCGTGAAAATTGGGTCACAGGACCAGCGTATTACCACGAGTCCAGTGGCATAAGTTTTATCGCAATCTGACAAGCGTGCACAAAATACGCGCGAGTTCCACAAAAGTTGTGACACGGGGTGTGTCCGCGGATACGGCCTCATTCCGGCGCGCACACGCGTCCGAATCAGTTCTCACAAATTTTTACGTGTCCGGTTATGCTGCGTACACCGCTCGGTACACTTGGTACACGGCGGGGCGGTCCTATTTTGCGGGGCGCGCTCCGTTTTCCAACTTTTAGAAATCTGGAAAATGTGGGTTCGTGCAGTTTTGTGACGAATTTAATTCTGTCCACAGCAGCTAATGATATAGGATTATTTAACAGAAAATAAACTAGGTCAAGTGTTCTACACATATCAAAAAGAATCACCGAATTTGGATCTCTGTGGTGGGAGATACGAACTCGGCAATATGGGTGGTCACCGCAGTTTTCTGCGATCCCAGAATTGGGTCTGCTCGCGCCCACTTGGACGCTGTTTTTTGCCTAGGGGTACACATTTTTCGAGGTTGGCTATAATACAAATATAGAAGAGGGTTAAGGGGTGAGCATACCGGTGAAGACGGAACGGCGTTTGGTTGAGCAAGTCGACGGAAAACAACTCTGGAGCGAAGGTGCCTCATGTGGGAATCTGCAGAGCGCGAGGTCGGAGTCGTCGGGATGGTTTGGACGGCCTGACGGGGTTCTCTGGCTGCGGTGGCGGCTCTAGATGAGAAGAGGGGGTCTGGATATTTATGTTAGGGTTTTAGAGAATTAATATATATGTATATATATATATATATTTATGAAAGGGGGAGAGAGAGAGAGAGAGAGTCCGGTTGTTAATAGTCGCGGGTAAGGGTAAAGGCCTTGGTTGCTGCTGGATCACCAGCAAAAGGGGGGTCACGTAGGCTTTGTTGAAGTTGCTGTTGTTGTTTCTTAGGATGTGGTTTTGCTTTAAGTAAAGTAAGGAATAGTATTAGTAATAGTATTATTAGTATATTATTAATTAATTCTTTATACTTTCTTTTCTTTTCTTTTCTTTTCTTTTCTTCTTCTTAAATATATATATACATATATATATTTGTATGTATATACATATATATATATATATTCATAAGAAATTTTATAGATTAGAATAATGCACACCGTTAGGCTAGCAACTGCTCAAGGGGTCTCCTACATGGAATAAATTCTGAAAAATTCCTGATGGTCCCATAAATCCTCTAAGTGCCCGAACACCTAAAATAAAAATTATTAAAAATTTATTTCTCCTATTTAACCACTAATTACTATATTTAAATTATTAATTAATAAAAAAATAATAATAAATACGGTTTTTAGAAATAGGGGTTTTACAGAGTGCAAGTAATAGATTCGAAATAGGCATTGTTAAAGGTAATATGGACGTGGCAAGTTTGGTGGACTTAGCACCGCTGGCACACTTAGAGTTAAGTACGGATGCTACGTATAAACAATAATTGATATCAGAGGTAATATGGACGTGATAATTGATAGTTGACATAGCAAACCCAACTGGGAAGGATGTGAGAAAGATAGCTCAGAGGTAACACGGACGTGAGCTAATCGATAGTCATACCAAGAGGTTAGGCATGATCTCAATATTTTTGGTTGAAGGGAAAAAATGAGCCTGAGGTAATATTGACATGGCTATTTTCTTTGGATGGGAAACATGGGAAGCTTATAGTTCAGAGGTAGTATGACTGTGAACTGTTTGCTTCCATTAAAGACAATCCAGTGGGGGATTTTTTTATTGACCTATTACTTTTTGTGTACGAGATTGCAAGTAATAAGTTAAAGATAAAAACTTATCAGAGGTAATATGGACGTGATAGATTTTGTGAATCCAGTACTTCTTGCGCATCTGAGTACAAATAATGGATTTGAGACAAGCCCTGCCAAAGGTAATATGGATGTGGCAGGTTTTATGAACTTAGCATCACTGGCGTACTTTTGAGGTAAGTATGGATGATAAGTTGAGATAAAAACCGATATCAGAGATAATGTGGACATGATAATTGATAGCCAAACTCGGAAGGTTTGCTCAGAGGTAATATGGATATGGCAAACTCGACCTAGAAGAAATGTTAAGACAGTAGTTCAGAGATAATATGGACATGAACTAATGTCTGGGCACTCACTGAGGAGAAGTTTGCTGAGTATGGTCTATCCAAAAATTTAAATAGACCTAAGAGTTACTCAGCTGGTGAGATTGTTAGGACGATAGCTCAGAGGTAATGTGGACATGGCTAGCATCTAACGAGACTGGGTTTTTTTTGGGTGGTCCCTGCGAGAGTGTGCAGGTGGACCTGGGGACTACTCCGCTAGAGAGATTTTGAGGATCCATTATCCGTTGCGTATCCAAGGATTCCTGAATACCGATAATGACTTGTTAAGGAAAGGTAATGTTGTGCATCGGCACTTGCTGGGGATGAATAACAAAGAGTGGGAGCATCGTATGTCTTTGTTGTCCTACAGAGGATAGAAATAAGTATAATCCTAGCCTTATACATAGTATTTTTTAGGAACTTATCGTTGATGGGCATCATGAGCAAGTAGCTATTGGGTTTCGCCAGTCGGTAGGCGTCGTTGGAGAATACAGATTCTACGACGAACGTGCCTTCCCATTTAGGTTGGAACTTATCGGTCGTCTTGCGGGTCATAACCATCGGCCTTCTTACTGTCAAGACGAGATCACCTACTTGGTGAGTCCTCTTCTTGACCCATTTATTGAGTACTTTGAAAAGACGCGATTGGTATAGCTCAATGTGTTGTTGAGTTAAGAGGCATTTATCATCGAGTGCTTCTAACTCTTATATCCATCGGCGGTGATTATCATCGACGGTTAGCCGGTTAGAGAGAGCCACTCGGAGCAAGAGAATTTGGACCTCGAGGAGGAGGACCGCTTCACTCCCGTAGACCAAGGAGAATGGCGTGCTACCAGTTGGCTTTCGGACCATTGTGCAGTAGGCCTAGAGACATTCACCCAGCTTCTCATTCCAGTCGCGCTTATTGGATAACATAAACTTCTTTAGAAGCTTTATGACAGTCTTATTGATTGCTTTTGTTAAAACATTTTTATTAGATTGTAGGCCGTTAAGGCTATATTCTGGATTCGATTTTTGTCAAAAAATCAATAAAATGTGTGGCTTGCAAATTGCTAACCATTGTCATGGATGATCCTTTGTGGCAAGCCAAAGCGGTATATAACGTGATGCTTGACAAAGCTGATTATGTTTGATGTTTTTAATTTAGCTAGTGGTACGGCTTCCACCCATTTGGAGAAATAGTCGGTAATAACGATGATAAACCGATGTCCCTTAGACAAAGGTGGACTGATTGGTCCTATGATGTCCATGCCCTAGGCTTTGAACGGCCAAGATGCAACGGTCGGGTCTAGGAACTCCAAGGGTTGGTAGATAAAGTCGGCATAGATTTGGCATGCTTGGCACTTTCTTGCGTAGTTGACAACATCTACGACCATTGTCGGCCAATAGTAATCCATTTTCAAGAGACGATCTTGTAGCTTGGGTCCGGGTTGATAGGCACGGCAAGTCCCATGGTGAGCCTCATGAAGAACCTACTTCGCTTTTGTATTTGATAGGCATCGCAGCAGAAGACCATCATAAGAACAACGATACAGTATTTTGGTAGCCGTATCATAATAAAACCGAAGGGAACAACTTCTGATGGAAGTGGCTTCCTTTGAGTTCTTGGGGTGAATTCCATAGACTGCATAGTCGATGAATGGGAGTCTCCAGTCTTGGGATTCAGTACTTGTCTTAAGTGAGTAGCTCAGGCACAGATAGAGATTATTTTTCGGGCAGACCAGCTCTTGACCGATCGCTGTGATCAGTTCATAAGCATTGACTGGAACAGCTAAAGAGGCTGTGAGGCCGACCAGGGCATCCACCTCGATGTCTTACAATCGAGGGACATGCTATCTGAAGAAACCCTCAAAGGTGGAGATAATATCGAGCGCAACTTGGTGGTAGGGAATCAAGTTTTTATTTTGGACTTCGTACTTGCCTCGGACTTGATTGACTATCTGCTCAGAATCGTCGTAGGCTTCCAGGTAGTCAACTCTGACTTATTTAGCGGGTTGGAGCCCGATGATAAGGGCGTTGTACTCTGCCACATTATTGGAGCATGGCTCTACGAGGGAGTAAGCACGGTTGATGACCAGGTCGTATGGGGAAATCAGTAATATCCCAATGCTATCGACAATATCGCTTTTGGGCCCTGTTCTTGAAGCATCGTCGAAGAACATTCGCCAAACGACTTCTGCACTTGTGGTCATGTTTTAATCTACTACCTCGTCGGGGATCTCCTCGTAGAGTTTCAAGGTTTCTGGTATATGGTGGGCTGTAAGGAAATCTGCCAATGCTTGGCCTTTGACCACATTTTGTGGGATGAATACCATGTTGTATGGTGACAACAGTATTGCCCACGTGGCTAGGCAAGAGTTAAGCACTCCAGGTTTAGTCATAAGTACCTTGAGAGGATTAACTTACGAGATCACATGGATGGTCTGTCCTTCCACGTAATGCCAGGTTTTCTAAATGGCGAAGACTAGAGCGAGGCACTGTCACGCCCCAGTCCCAAAATATCGAGGGACTAGCCACGTGGCAATGGCCAGCAGCACACACCGATGGACAAACCCAATTTAATGGATCCATCAGGGCGTACTTAAGTTGTAATACAACAATAAGGGTCTACTAATCTCATCCACAGAATGAATATATCAATATCAACAAAAGGAAATATAAACATCATCAAGTCACAAGTAAATAAAATTGGGGAACAACCCGATAACAAGTCTGATACAATTGTTCATTAAACAAGAAATAAAGATAACCACAGCAAATACTGAGTATGGAATAAGCATATACTCAGAAGATATCCTTGATGATCACTCGTCTACTGGACCTGGTACTGCTCCAGTGCCTGTTCATGTTCCTGCTTCTGCTAATGCTCCTGTCCTGTATACCTCGGGATCGATCTCGTCTGCTAATCCTGGGGACATAATCCGGATCCAGGTCCTCAGGGGACATAGCAAGGTACAAAATAACTCATGCCAAAATAAATACAGTACAGCAATAAATAAAATAATAAGGTAAATTATATAACTAGCTAAGTGATATGCAAGTTGAGAGCATCACTAGAACTCAGGCTGAAACTACTACAAGCTCTATGTCGGAGAGCCGGTAGCAGTGATATCACGTAGTGGGCCAAGCTCGGGTTTAGAGTCTTGAGCACCGCATTAATAAGGGTTTATATATATATAATCAGCCTGTAGCCTGTGTGTCTCTCCCCACCTAATGTAATCACACGTATCATGTCCATGACACGCAAGATCAAAGCTAATGTAGCAAGTCATATAATGTCTATGAATATAATGTCTATGTCATAAATCCTATAACCTACACAGAATCACCTTGAATATTTCAGGAAGATTCTGTCACATGAATAGTGTCAGGTGTCCTGGGTATAATGTACATGATAATGCAAGCACAAGAATGTAAAGGGTCTCGATATCCATCTCTAGATGACGTTACCCAACTCCGTGTATGGTGTTGGCACCTGACTATTAATCGGACGCTAAGTAAAGTCACACGGTTCTAGGTTAACCATGTACAACAATATATAAATAAGTCAAAGAAAAAAGTAACAAAACTGCAAGGTTGGCAAGGTACACTTGCCTGGGGTTCTGACTCCAACTATAGCTCTGGTCTCAGTGGGATTTGCAGGTACTCCTCCGGTTGCTAAAATAAACATCACCATCAGATTCAAAAAATATCAAATAGCTAGAAATGCCTGTCCTTGAGTCCAATTTGGACACAGGGGCAAAAATGATAGTTTCTGGTTAAAGCGGGGTCCACATGTGGCCCACTTCGCACCGAAAAATGTATCAGAATCAATGGTCTCCAAATTCGTCAAACTTAGTGTCAACAAGTCCAGAACAATAATACAAACCCAACGGAACTTCCAGAATTGGATTTCGATGAGTCGATCACAAAATCGCCCGTCAAGTGGAGCCGCGGGGCCCACGATACGCAATTTTGTCAACGTTCTCAGAATCGAACCAAACTTGGGTCACAGGACCAACGTATTGCTACGAGTCTGATGGTACAAGTTTTGTTTTAATCTGACGTGTATACACAAAGTTACAACGTGTTCGGGAACCGGGCCGATACGGGGCGTTATCGGCAGATACGCGTTGATTCCGGTGTGCACGCACATCCAAATCAACTTCCGCAAAATCCTACACGTCCGTATCAACGGCGCGCACCTTTCGGTGAAGACCGCAAGTGACCAAGTCGTCCTGTTTGGCGGAGCACATTCAGTTCCGGGGGAAAATAGAGTATTATTTTTCCTGTTTTTGGATCGCAGTTCGCGATCACCACAGGATGCGACACATCGAGCGGGTTACACGGGCATCGAGAGGGTCACGCAGTGTTCGCATCACAACCGATGGAACAGAAAACGGAACAGCGAGGAGAGAGAAAAGGGTACCTGAACAGGGCTACGCAGACTGAGTTTTCCCGTGTCCGCGAGGCGATGCGACACGATACTGTGCTGTGTCCGGGTTACTATAGCTAGGGTTAGGGTTCAATCGCCGGAGATAGCTTGGCTCGTCGGAAGCGGCTCAGGCGGAGCTCGTCGGCTCGAGGCGGCCGGGGATAGACGGCGCTGGAGACTCGAGCTGCTGCTGGTCTCGAGGGCGGCGGAGGCTCGGGCTGAGAGTGCTGGTCGGCTAGGGCTCCGGCGAGGTCGGCCAAGGCACTGCAGGGTTCGTCGGTAGGAGGTCGAGGCGGAGGGGGTTAGGGTTCAGGCGGAGCTAGGGCAGGGGATTAAATAGGGGTAGCCGGAACAGTAAAGGGTTTCGGATTAGGGTTTCGATCGGGTTAACGGGTCTGGGTCGGGTTCAATTCGGATCCGACCCGACCCGTTAAGAGTTAGGTTCGGTCCTGCTCGGTTCACCATGGTTCAGTTCGGGTTGGTTTGGTTTATTTTAAAATAAACCGGGTTTAATTCTAGGTTTATTTTGGTTTATTATAAACTTGGTTTTTAGGGCTTTAAAAATATTTTCGGGGTCCAATAAATTCTCAAAAAATTACCCTATGTCTAGTATTTTCATTTTACACCCAAAAATATTATTCTCATAATATTTTAATATCAATTAACATTATTTAAAAAAAATTAATTTCAAAATACCTTAGTTTAAATCCCAAAAATTCTAAAAAATAAAAAATAAAAATTTTAAAATCCAGAAAAATCAGGGGGTTTACAATCTATCCCCCTTATGAGGATTGTGTCCTCGCAATCAAAGAATAACCGGTCAACGGAGATGACACGGTTGCAAATATTGTTCGAAGCACATTACTATCAAGAAGAATCAAGGTTGAGGATTTTAAGAAGAACACATAGAGAAAATCATTTCCCTAAGCATAAAAAGTTATGCAACCTCCCATATGAAGGAGATCTAGAAGACTATAGTTTAGAAAAATATATTAGGTTATAACTAGGTTATCAATTATTAGCAAGTTTAAAACTGCTAGGTTAAGGCTAAGGTCACGAACCAACAGGTACGAACTAAAGCAATACTAGCAACAGATAACTATAAAAAACTTACGCACATTAGCTACTCCAAGAGTTTGCGCGTCCTCCAAAGTCATCGCGAAAGCTTGTCTGCGTCCTTGAGGTGGATTCCTCTGCTGTTGTTGAGCCTGATGGAAGAGTGCTTCTTGTGGTGCCAAGGGTGGCCTCGGCTGATATTCTCTTGGGGCAGGTGGTCTGACTTCTTCAACTCCCATTTGCAGTGCTCCCAATGCTGGATAGGCTGGTCTCGGTACTGGTATTGCTTGTTGGTTTACCATCGGTGCTCCTTCTCGATGCTCGGGGCATTCCTTCACTAAATGCTAACTGGATCCGCAAACTAAACATAATTTTCTTTTGCGTCTGCACTCGTTCTCACTATGGCCTCGCTTACGACAATACTGACAGATAGGCAGTGCCTGTGGAGATGCTTCTGGTGGCTGGTGCATGTGAGACTTCTTTGCAATTTCTTCCTGCAGTGCTCCGGCTGGTGCTGATGTGGCTGGTTGATGAATCATCAATGCTTTTTCTCGACGTTCAGGGCAATCCCTTACCGAATACTTTTTGGATCCGCAAGAAAAACATAGTCCCAATCTGAGTCAGCATTCTTTAGCGAAATGGCCTACCTTGCCACAGTAGTGACAAGTAGGAAGGATTAGTGCTAGTGGTGTAGATGCTCTCTACGGTGGATTCATCTGTGGTCGCTTTATAACTCTTTCTTATTGTGCTTGGTCTAGTGCTGATGCATACGGCCGCTTCTGGCTGGACTCTATCCTTGTGGTGCACTCCATGGGTTGTGCTACAGCAAGAACGTCCATTGCAACGGAGATGATTAACTTCCTTAGCTCAGAGTTAAGTCTGTAAATGATCTCCTCCGTTTGGCTTGGCTGGGCTTCTTCATGAACCTTCTGATAGGCTTGCATCATCGTGTAGAACATTTGAAATATTTGTTGTTCGTCCATAGCCTGCCCTTGTGGAAAGGTAGGCATCGATGGAGTAAACTGCGTCGATGGTGGAATGTCATCTTGCTGGATTCTCGAGGCATGCTGACTTGCTTGTTGTGATGATGGACCTTCACTAACTGGTGTCACTTCATCTTCGTTGGTTACCACAGCATCTCATGGTAATCTTGCAGGAGTCTCATCGTTTGCTCGTGGATCCATTACTCTACATTCAAAATAAACAATAAGAGGCGCACAGGAATCAAGACAGGATACAAGTCAAGAAATTAGTTTAAATCCGATATAGATATCAAGAACGATTCAAGAAAGTAGATGAGATCCTAAAAACTTATCCTATTCTTATTGCAGGCTTGCTCGATCCCTAAGTTAAAATCAAACAATTTAGTCAGGACCTGCATGGGCCACCACAAAAACCATGTCACGCCCCAGTTGTAGAAGCATAAAAAATATGCCGGATAGCTCTACGCAGCATGTTGATACAGGGCAGAGTAAACAGAGGACCTCGGAGCCATCAAACGTGCAACAGAGCTTTTTCGCTGAGCACAGCGCAAAATATAGGCTCAAGGACCATCCGCGTAATGCAGTATGTCCAGGCTGCTTCAGCGTAAAAAGGGTGCTACATCGCCTTTATGGCGTAAAACTCATCCACTTTCAATACAGCATTGAAGTGTACAAGGAATGCTTCGTATTCTTCAAAATAAACTTGTCAGATCATGCAATGAACCTGACGTCTGGACTCCTGACAAAGGGTACTGCATGACTACCCAGGCAACGGCTATAATGATGGCACGGCACTACAACCCAGGCTGTCATTTACTGCCATTTTCTTGGCGTAGACCGCTTTTACGCATACAAAGGAATACGCCGCCTAGTTTTACACAGGCAGATGTGAGCTGTTTACGCTCCGCAGAAGACAAACAGCCTGCCACGACAAAAGTTGCTCTTCGTACAGGGCTTGAGGCACGTCTCTGCATTTAATGCACAAAGCGGTGACAGGTTCTCAAGGCACGTCTCTGCATTTAATACGCCGAATACTGACAGATGCCCGAGGCACATCTCTGCATTTTATGCGCAGAAGGGTGGCAGACCTTCAAAACACGCATCTATATTTAATGCACAGGATAATGGCGAATCTCTGCATTTAATGCAGGAGATTTGATTAAATGTCTCCAAACCGTCGTCTAGTGACATTTCCTTTGCTTAAACTGCTCTTACGCATACAAGGGATATGCTGCCCAGTTTTACACTGGCAGACGTGAGCTTCTTACGCTTCGCAGAAGGCAAACAGACTGCCACATCAGCAGTTACTCTTCGTACAGGATTCGAGGCGCGTATCTGCATTTAATGCGCAGAATGATGGCAAATCTTAAAGACAAGCCTCTGCATTTAATGCGCAGGATGGGGGCAGATCTCTGTATTTAATGCAAGAGATTTAATTATATCTCCAAGAGCCGTAATTCTGGCTAAAAACGTCCATATCATCTCGGCTTCTACGCCTGCTCGGCTTCTATGACTGCTCGGCTTCTACGCCCACTCGGCTTCTATGCCCACTCGGCTTCTACGCTCGCTCGGCCTCTATGACCACTCGGCTTCTACGCCTACTCGGCTTCTATGCCTACTTGGCTTCTACGCCTACTCGGCTTCTATGCCTACTTGGCTTCTATGCCATGGTGACAGTCATTGGCTTCTACGCCAACCTCTTCTACACAAGGGATAACTACCTACGTGGCTTCTACGCCGTGATCTTCGCAGCAGATATACGCGTTTGTCCCTTAGTTGGACACGCGTCACATGCTTACTCAGAAGGTCATCTATACGCTGGCATTGGTTATTTTAAACCGTCGTGTAAAGGGGTGCTGTACTTTCTACTACTCGATTTCTACACCGACTGAGTGATCACTGTCACTAAAAACTCTATAAATAGAGACCTCTATCAACAGAGGTCCGAGAAGGGAAAAAGGGTGGGGAAAAGAGGTCGCAAAATTGAAGATCGAACGATCGGAGATTGGTCAAGGAATCCAGTATCAGATCCAAGGTCGAGAGAGAGAGAGAAGAATCCAGAGCTCAGGCAAAGAGAAGGGATCGACGACTTTGGCATCGGGCATCCACCCTCTTTAGCAACCCTCGAAGCTGCTTTTCGTCTTCTACGGCACTTCTTCAATATCATGTGGTCCAAGGGCCAAAGTGATCGACTGCAGATCAGACTCCAATAGCAATATTTATCCAGATTAAATAAATTGTACTCGACATCCTCGTATAGGATTAAATTGTACAATCTTGTTTGTAAACACAGAAGAAGGGCGGATTTTCGTATAAGACCTCGTTTCCACATATTATATCTTTCCGTTTATTTTATCAAACAACAAGATGGCGACTCTGCTGGGGACATCTTTCTCTTCTGACGAGAAAACAATTGCTCAACACGATGCGGTATCCGTGGGATCCGTGAAGAAGACACTGGTCGTCCAGTTCGACTAGTCTGCCTACGAAGACATGCTTCAAACAGGAGGTAGCTCTCACTTTCTCTCAGTCCAAGACAACAGAAAGCTGCGTAAGGTCTGGATGCCCAAGACATCCTCTACCATTCCTGTGGACTCTCCGACCTCTCCGATTTCTCCGACCAACGAGGTTGCAGCATTGCTCCCTCCGCGCCTTGCGCGTAAAATTCAGTCGCCTGCCTCTGGCAGGGCAGACAAAACTTCTGGCAAGGCCTCAGCGCTAACCCAAAAGTATACTCCGCGCTCTACACGTAAAATTCAGTCTTCTGTCCCTGGCGGAAAATACAAAACTTCGGACAATGCCTCAGCGCTAGTCCAGAAGCCTACACCGCGCTCTGTGCGTAAAAACCAATCTCCCGTCCCTGGCAGAACAGACAAAATTTCTGATAATGCCTTAGCGCCAAATCAGAAGTCCCAAACGCGCTCCATGCATAAAAATGCATCCGTCTTCCGCGAAAAAGTAGATGATCCCTACAATCAACGCAAGGGAAAGCAAGCGGCGGACTACTCAACTTTTCGGCCTTTACGCCAGCAAGGGAAGAATCTACCAGCCCTCCGGATTACGCGAGAGGCTGACGGCTTACTGAGGACATCCTCAGCTCTACGCCAACCGGAGCAGAGCTCCAAATTACGCTAGGAGAAGCCCCTCAGCGTAAAAAAGGCTCAATTTGTGAAAAGATACCCTCTTCGGGGATTATCCGCCACCCAGATGGCCAACCTGTTGTATACATGAGGCACAGGGAAAACTATGGTTCCCAACATCCGCATGCCCACTGATGTGAACAGAAGGAACAAGTCATCTTCTTCTTCTGTAACTCCTCCTGACCTGCGTGACTATCCGATCCAGAAATACGAAGACGAGGGTCATAAACAGGCTTCGGTTCCCCTAACGGTCAAACGCGGGGAGATCTTGTGGGAAGATGCATCAACATCTAATATCGTCATGATAGGTGGACCACATGAAGATTCCATCTTTATTATTCCCCCAACTCGCGACGACCAACATCCAATAGTCTTCGGTCGCATGCGGAGCAGCCCGATCATGCAGGAAGAAATTTGCGAGTCTGAAACTGGCAGAATACAAATCCACAGATATAGCCCGCAAGCGCTAAATTATACAAAGCATGGGTTATGATTTGAAGCTGAAACAAGGCCTCAACTATGGAAAGGGCAGACGAACACCGTTGCATGGTAATTCTTACCGTCAACAAGCTCATTTTGGGTTGGGGTATACTGCATCTCTTGCGAAACCCAAGTCTTCAAAGTCTAATCCTGTACACAAGAGACAGGTCCTGCTAAATCAGCTTCTGTGGACAAATGCCACGACATGTCTGAGGGTAGCCTACCTCGACAAAATAGGGCGGCATCCAAAGCTAGGAGAAGAATTCCCTCAAGACCCGAAGATGATGCAACGACGACGATCTTCCCGGAAGACCGTAAAACTCAGGCATCAGGAGCCCGAAGACCAAAAGGGACTTACTCCTTCAACGAAGATGACATCATTGAAATCTTCAATATGTTGATGGAGGAACGCAAGCTTCAGCTTCCCAACATCAGACATCCTGAGAAAACTGGCAAAGTTGATTACCCAAATTATTGTCTCTTTCATCGGTACATTCATCATCCTACCAAGGGGTGCTATGTACTGAAAAGGAGAATCCATGAGTTCATTGACGCCAAAATCATCACTTTGTATCTGTAAACGAAACGATGATCATCGTGAATCGGTCTTTCTAAATGTGACAAATCGCTCCCTTCAAGAATGTACTTGAGGAAGAGTCCCTAAAGTTTCCCTAATAGATTCTTTTGGACCGTCCTCACTCGAGAAAATCACTCCACAATAAATTGTTCAGGCATAAGTTTATGTTCATATTACCTCTGAACTATCATCCAAGCATTTTATTTTTTTACCAGAAGTTTGTCATGTTCATATTACCTCTGAACAAACTTTCCAAATTTTTGGCTACCGATTATCATGTCCATATTACCTCTGATATCAAATGTCATTTCAACTTAACACCCGTACTTAACCCTAAGTACGCTAGTGGTGTTAGACCTACAAAAACTGCCATATCCATATTACCTCTGAGCAGATATGCACCTCCATCCCCGATGGAATTGCAACCCAGAAGTTTGTCATATTCATATTACCTCTGAACAAACTTTCCGAATTTTTGGCTACCGATTATCATGTCCATATTACCTCTGATATCAAATGTCATTTCAACTTAACACCCATACTTAATCCTAAGTACGCTAGTGGTGTTAGGCCCACAAAAACTGCCATGTCCATATTACCTCTGAGCAGATATGCACCTCCATCCCCGATGGAATTGCAACCCAGAAGCTTGTCATATTCATATTACCTCTGAATAAACTTTTTGAATTTTTGGCTACCGATTATCATGTCCATATTACCTCTGATATCAAATGTCATTTCAACTTAACACCCGTACTTAAACCCTAAGTACGCCAGTGGTGTTAGGCCTACAAAAACTGCCACGTCCATATTACCTCTGGCAGGGCTTGTCCCGAACCTATTATTTGCACTCTCGTGCGCAACGAATAATAGGTCTGACAAGAACCAGTGGCATACCCTCAATGCCACAGTGTGATGGAGGTGGTCCCGAATATCACTTTCACTCAAGATGACATGTTGTTAAAACATAACAGGCATGACAGGCCCCTCTATTACACCGGGTACGTCGGTTCCATGGAGGTCAACCGGATTCACATAGATCCGGGATCATCAATCAGTATCATTCCTCATAGTCTGCTCAGACCGCTGAGGATTCCTACCAGCGAATTGGCTTACACCACCACTACGATCGTGGGTTTCAACGCCAGAAAGAGTAAGCCGTTGGGGAAAATTTGCCTGAGGATCCAGATCGACAACCTCATATCAGTGGCCACATATTATGTCATTGATTCAGAGGTGTCCTACAATATTCTACTGGGCAGACCTTGGATCCACGACCACAACATTGTTCCTTCAACTCTACATCAATGCTTTAAATATGTAGACGCCCAAGGAACAGTACAAACAGAGTTTGCTGACCTGAACCCGTTTAGAGGAGTAGAATCCTACTACTCTGATGCCGTGTTGTACTCTCAAGACTACACGGAAGAGGTGTCAGCCGAAGCAGAGAAGGAATCCCACCGGGAGCCAGAAGAACCCTCTGCCGAACAACCGCTGTCAATTAAGGTGAAAGGACGGACTACTCGTCCAAAAGCCATAGAGACTATGGCGATCCACCTGAACAAAACCAGGTCAGGAAAAGGGGGTGATCCTCTAGTGATCACTTTGAACCAGAAGCCTCTATTCTTGGTCATCAACCTTCGGTGCAGTAGGCAGCCGATCGATGTAAATACAACCGGGAACGAAGTTTTAGATAATAATAAACATCCTTTTTTCCAGTATATTGATGCTCAAATTTCGAACCAGGAATCCTCTCCCCATGACGATATAGAACCTATAGCACAAAAGTTCTTGGAAGCTATAGATTCCTATCGTCCGTATATGTGGAAAGTATCGTCATCATCCAATGTCACCACGACATATGGACCACATGAGGATTCTATCTTCATTGTCCCACCTACTTGCAGCAGTCAGCATTCAATAGTCTTCGGCCGCATGCGCAATAAACCGACTGTGCAAGAAGATTCTTTTGACGACAACGTTGGTAAAATACAGGTTCACAGATACAGCCTGCAAGCTTTGAAGATCATGCAAAGTATGGGTTATAACTTGAAGCTGGAACCAGGTCTCAACTTCGGAAAAGGCAGACGAATGCCGCTGCACGACAATCCTTACTATCAACGAACTCGTTTTGGGTTAGGGTATATCACCTCACTTGCAGCTCCTGAGTCAAACGAGGATATCTTTTCCTCTTCTCAAAACGGCTCAACGCCCTCCGACTCATCTCATGCTCTCGAACGAACATTATCAGTAAATATGGTAGTGACAAATCCCTTCGAAGCAGACAAACAAGAATCTGAACTGTTTGAGAATGATGCTTGGGCTCAGCAAATGGATACACAATGGGAGTTTCGCTTCGAGCAGAGAGAACCTTCCACTGAAGATAAAGTTATCCAGATTGACGTTGGGGATGAACTTTCGCCAAAGCCGATATTTATCAGTAACAATCTTTCCGAAGCAGAAAAGGAAGAAGTTATCCAGCTGATAAAAGAATATATCGACATCTTTGCATGGAATTACGAGGATATGCCAGGTCTTGATCCAAAGGTGGCTACTCATAAGCTCAATATATTGCCCGATTCGAAGCCTATAAAGCTGCACCAACGCCGGTTCCGCCCGAATATGATGGACACCATCGAAGCTGAAGTCAAGAAGTTGATAGCCTGCGGCTTCATCCGAGAAGAACAACATCCCGACTGGGTCGCCAATGTTGTCCCGATCATGAAGAAAAATAGGAAAGTACGTGTCTACATCGATTACCGAGATCTGAATGCAGCCTGCCCCAAGGATGAGTTTTCTCTTCCCATCACAGACGTCATGATTGACAATACATGCGGTTTTGAACGTATTTCTTTCATGGACGGATTTTCAGGATACAACCAAATTAAGATGCATCCTGAGGACGAGAAGCATACTGCCTTTCGGACACCATTGGGGGTATATTGCTATACGATCATGCCCTTTGGATTGAAGAATGTCGTGGCTACATACCAACGGGCTATGAGTAACATATTCCATGAGCATTTGCGCAAGACAGTGGAGTGTTACATGGACGATATAGCTGTCAAAAGCTGCCTCAAGGACAATCACATCCAAGACTTGAAGACAGTATTTGAATTGATGCGCCAACATTAACTCAAAATAAATCCTACAAAGTCCTTTTTGGGGGTATCTAGTGGCAAATTCCTGGGATTTGTCATTACCGCCAAAGGCATTCAAGTGGACCCTGATAAAGTCAAGGCCATCTTAGAAATGCGACCGCCCCGTAATCTGAGAGAACTCAGGGGATTTCAAGGTCGTATGGCTTATATCCGGAGATTCATATCCAACCTCTCTGGGAGATGTCATCCCTTCTCTCGTCTCATGAAGAAAGGTGTATCCTTCGTATGGGACGAAGCCTGTCAGCAAGCGTTCGGTGATATCAAACGCTACCTCACTAGCCCGCCAGTTCTGGTGCCTCCAGTCATAGGAAGACCATTCGTGTTGTATGTTCGAGCGATGGATCATTCTCTGGGAGCTCTTCTCGCACAAAAGAACGATATAGGCCATGAGCAGGCTATCTACTACCTCAGCAGGATGATGGTCGGAGCCGAACACTGGTACAACCCAGTGGAGAAAGAATGCTTGGCTCTGATGTTTGCTATCCAAAAAATGCGGCACTATGTCACAGGCCAAACCATTCACATCATCTCTAGGGTCAATCCTCTGCGGGTAATGATGAACAAGCCAAGCGTTCTTAATTCCCGACTTGCGACTTGGTCGATATTATTAACACCATATGACATGGTGTACGTCCCTCAGAAGTCCGTCAAAGGCCAAGCATTGGCTGATTTCCTAGCTGCTCATCCGATCCCGGAGGCCTCCAAGCTGTACGAGGACATTCCCGACGAAGTTGCAGAGTGTAATTCCGTAATGGAAGGCGATGCATGGCAACTATTCTTCGATGGTGCTTCCAGAACTGGTCCTAGGGGAAACATGGTTTCGGGAGTAGGGATTGTCCTGGTTACTCCTAATAAGCTCGTCATCTACCGAGCATATTCTCTTAGCGAGCCCTGTTCTAACAATGTAGCAGAGTATAACGCTCTACTAATCGGGCTCCAAGTCGCTAAAGAATTAGGCGTCGAATCTCTGGAAGCTTTCGGTGACTCTCTGCTGATCGTCAATCAAGTCAGAGGAATATATGAAGTCCGAAATCCAGACCTCATCCCCTATCACCGAGCAACGGTCGAGATAGCCATGACATTTAAAGGTTTCTTCCTAGAGCATGTACCTCGATCTCAGAATCTGGAAGCTGATGCCCTAGCCAGTCTAGCTGCAGATTTAGCTATTCCTATAAGAAGGCAGAATTCGGTAATCCTTCTTAGCAGAGATTTATTCTGTGTAAAAAATAACTTTCACATAGAATGCAGCTACGCTGTGAACACAGATCCTCCCAGGAGAGACTAGAGAAGTCCCTTTATAGATTTCATAGCATACGGAATCTTGCCGGAGGACCCTAAAGAAGCAGTATCCGTCAAAAGACGATCATTACGCTTCTATTTCGAGGCATCCTCACAGTGTCTATATCGTCGGACCTATGACGGACTACTATTGAGATATCTCTCAGATGATGAGGCATAGCGGATCATCCGTGAAGCTCACGATGGCGTATGCGGAGCACATCAACTCGGGCCTAAGCTACAGGATCGCATAAGAAGAATGGGCTATTACTGGCCTACTATGATCACAGATGCAATAAAATATGCAAGACAGTGCAGAGCCTGTCAAGTCCATGCAGACTTTATCCATCAACCTCCTGAACATCTACATCCTACGGTTGCGTCCTGACCTTTCGAAGCATGGGATATGGATATCATTTGTCCTATTCACCCGTCTTCTTCCAGAGGTCACCGGTTCATACTGGCCATTACGGATTATTTCTCCAAATGGGTAGAGGCGATCCCTCTTGCTGAGGTGAAGGCATCTAATGTGATCAACTTCATCAAGCATCACGTCATTTATCGCTTCAGGATACCCCAGAGAATAATTCATGACAATGGGCCTCAATTCATTAGCCAAGCGTTTTATTGATTTTGCGATAAAAATCGGATACAAAATATGGCCTCTACGACATATAATCCTGCTGCTAATGGTTTGGCGGAAGCTTTCAATAAAACCATTATCAAGCTCTTGAAAAAGTTCGTCTCTTCGAACAAGAGGGATTGGAATGAGAAGCTGGGAGAATGTCTTTGGGCATACCGCACAACGGTACGAGCACTGACAGGTTGCACCCCATTCTCATTAGTTTATGGGAGCGAAGCAGTTCTCCCCATCGAGATCCAGATTCTGTCACTCAGGATAGCCGTGGCTAATGAGTTGACTCAAGAAAAGAATGACCTGTTAAGGCTTCAAGAGCTAGAAGGATTAGACGAGAAATGCCTCCAAGCTCAACAGCACATCGCGTTCTACCAAGCACGCATTTCCAGAGCTTTTAATCAAAAAGTAAAGGAAAGAGTGTTCAAAGTCGGCGAGCTAGTCTTAGCTGTGAGAAGGCCGATGATTCTTACTCACAGGAGTAAGGGCAAATTCCAGCCCAAATGGGAAGGCCCTTATGTGATCGAGACGACGTTCTCAAATGGGGCTTACAGGTTAGCCAAGCCTAATGGAGACCTGTTAATGGCTCATATCAATGGCAAATTCCTAAAAAGGTACTATGCTTAACCTACTTTGCTCAAGTGGAATATGGCAAAAACCTTATTCTGACAAAACTACTTCCAAAACGAAACTAGTTGGATCGTATTCTATCATGGTCATATTACCTCTGAATAGATATATCCTGCTAAACCTGTCATTTATATTCTAAAATGATGGGTCCACAAAGTCAGATGAAAGCCTCTTTATTATTCCCAAAAAAGAGCGAAAGTGCATTGAAAAGCAAAAAAGTACATCATTTGGGGGGAGCGGTTAGGTCACAAATATGCTGCGCCAGAGCAACCGTTCTCTCATCCCTGGAGTTCAAGACGTCGGCGCAAGCCCGTTCCAACCTTGCCGCATCGTTGTCCAAAGCAGCTAGCTCAGACCGAGCCCGCACAAAATCAGCATGGATAACACCCACATGCATCAAATTCTGATGAACAGTCGTCCGTCGCTCCTTCAGCATATCTCGGGCTGCCGACAAAGAGAGAGCCTTCGCCTCTACTTGAACGAGCTCATCCTTCAATATGCGGGCCTGCGTTGCCGCTTCCTCATATTCGACTTCGTACCGGGTCAACTCGGGAATGACATACCCTAATTGGACACATTCTTCGTCCATCTCCCGCTGCTGAGCCTCAATGGACTTATTCAGAGATGCCATCTGTTCAGCAAGCTGCGCAGTCAGGGAGTCGTACCTAGCTTGAACGAAACTGTCAATGTTTTCTCGAGCTAGCTGCAAGTATTCGTTAATGGGTTGCTCCAAACTATTAACTATCTCCTTCAGCGCGTCAGCTACCCCAGTGTCGTTGAATTCTCGGATCGGCACTATAGAGGCCCGGAAGGACCTCCTCAGCGACGCAAAGCCCAAATTCTTCTCCAACACCATTGATATTAATATTTTCAAGGTGGCATAGAAGATACGAGTGTACTGCTCGATCAGCGCAGCTAGATCCGAATGGACGTTGGGAGTGGCCGCAATAGTGGCGAGTCCCCCTCCAAGAACAACTGCAGACGATGTTGCCACGGCCGTCGCCTCAACAGGAGGTGCGACAAAAGAAGAAGCGCCAACACCCGACGAAGTGACCGGCGTACTCAAAAGAGGCATTGTCGCAACGACAGGCTCGTCCTCCTCTTGAGATATCGTAATCTCTTCGACAGGCGAGCCGGCACCCGAAGATATCTCCTCTTCAAAATCAGGCACCTCCGTGTCACCGCCAGGACCTGACACAGAGCCAAAGGGCGCATCTACACTGCCCTCCCCGAAGATATCTTCCCCTGAAAAGAAGACAAAAGGAATTTAATATCAGTATAACGTTAATTTTCCTAAAAGAAGAGGCATAAAAGACGACATTTACCCATGGCCAATGGTGTATATGACGCGTCCGCGGCCAGTACAGCTAAATTATTTCTTAGTGATGCTAGGCAAGCTGTCATACCTGGAGAAGGGGGTGCTCTAACGAACACTGGCGAATGCTCTTCCAGGTCCTCGTCAAATTCCAACCGAGGTTCATCGGCTGGAATCTCGCTGGATGCACCTACAGACACAGCAGGGGTCTCTCCCGATGCTGATCCGGGTAAAGATATCCTTATTCGGCTCGGCCCCGAAGGCGATCTCGTTCCACTACCTGAAGCGGTAGCGGAGACAGCAGCCTCCAGCGGGAATTCTCCGGCACCGCCAGCCGGGACTGTCGAGGTTCCCTCTCTAAAAGGCGAGGAACCTCCAATTAAAGAATCATCCCCGACATAGGGAGATGTAGGCTCATCTCTAGGAGCCTCAATACCAGGAATCCGGAGAGGACGAGTAACCGTCTTCTTCTTCCTCTTGCAAGGGGAAGTCTCCTTCGGAGTAGGAGCCCTTCGCTTCCCAGAGATCACCAAAGGCCCTGCAGGCAGAGGTATTTCACCACTCGATACCGCCAACAGAGGCTCATCTGGATAGATGGACTCCTCACCCTCGTCAGAAGAAATCGAGGGGACTTCGACTCTTCCCCCAGACTTGGAAGAAGGCACCCTAAAACTTTCATGCATATCAAAATCGCGATAGAAGGTGTTGGTTGCCACATAGAACTGGACATACGAGTGAAGAATGCGCAGCTCCATGGAGAGTGAATGACGGGCACGGTAAAAGTTGCCTCAGTGCAACCCATAATGAAATATCGCCATCCTCTGGCTCCATCAATGAGTCTACCCCTGGACCTGAAGCTGGTGACGGCATTGCCCACGTGTAACTGGTCGTACACGAATTGCCTGGCAAACCGACTAGGCAAGTAGGGCTCGAAGAAGCAATGGTCTTCACTCATGTACAATAGGTGGGAAGGTCTAATGCAAACCAACCAATTAAAAGACTTGGAAGAAAGAACGGTCTTCCCGTCGCCTACGTCCTGAAGTCTGATCCCCTGCTGATTGAGATGTACAGGGAGGACAGTGCAGAAGAGCTTCCAACTGTGACTAAGATTCAGCGCCCGTCGACAGTCTATAACTGTGGTCACGTTCTAGGAGGATTTCTGGTAGTTCAACAAGAAACTAGCCCCCGAACTACTGCCAAAGCCGGGAGACATAACCCTGGGGTTATGAAGAATTAACCATCCCATCAGATACAGGTATGGTAATTCTACCCTGGGAAAGCTATCACGCCGAGTTTCATCGGCGAGCAGCCCGTCAGTCATGGCCCTCAGGCCAGCTTGAATGCGGCACACCATGGCAGGGAGCAAGCCCAGTCTTGCCCCGAATACCAGACGCACTACAGGCCATAGCGTATTGCGATGAATGCGGTCCCCAGATGCGATGCCAGGTACCACCAGTCGGCACAGCCATATGGAGAGGAAGCCAGCTAGTTGAGCTTCCCTGGACAGAGGCCTGCGATAATGCCTCAAATAACTATAGGACTTGGTGCCTACGGGATAATTCCCTATCCCTTCGTCGAGGATCAAGTCCGGAGCCCCAGCGTCTTCCATAAGATCGTCAACTACCTGAGCATTAAGCACGCTCAGAGGATTCAAAGGCTGATCCTTGCCTTCCAATACCTTCTCCGGCTTAGCAGTCCTGGACCGGTGAAATAAGAGGTAGGACGTCCATTTACTGATGTGAGCCAAATCCGAAGGCTCGTCATAAAAAGCGGTACAAGCGAGGTAGTGGCACATCAGCTCCTGGTACACTTCCACTACCCGAGGGTCTGAATCCCCCAGCTTCCGGTTCGTGGGAACATACTCTTCATATGGAGTATCCCCCATCGGCAGTCTCGAGATCTCTACCTTCTCGTGGAGGGACAATCCTAACTCCCCCAGTGGAGTGGCGAAAGTCCCGGTGAGCGAGATATATCGCTCCATCAGTGCCAGAAACAGGTTGGGGTTGAGAGGCAACCCAACACTGGTGGCACTCACAGCTGCAAACAGACCAATGCTCTCCAGTTCGATCTGAAAATGCTTCAGGGGCCAATCAGCTAAGCGAGCCCATCGAAGATTTGTGGGGGTGATCCACCCGCCTGTCCGAGGGTTCACCTTAGGGTATACTCCCCCGCGCCCCATGAAATCATTACAGAAAGTCGATAATTGGACCGGCTGGATCACTAAACTGTCTTCACTCGGGACACTGCCCGGGTACAGTCCTCTGAACATCGTCACATTGCCGGTAGGGCGGCTGACAAACGACCCCTAGTCCGCTCCTTTCAGATAAAATATCTTCCCCGGCCTGTCGTGAAGA
The DNA here is from genome assembly GCA_036927795.1 of Iris macrosiphon. Classification (NCBI taxonomy): domain Eukaryota; kingdom Viridiplantae; phylum Streptophyta; class Magnoliopsida; order Asparagales; family Iridaceae; genus Iris; species Iris macrosiphon. The sequence goes on from JAYESA010000002.1 coordinate 122,998,009, forward strand.
TCAGGAGTCAGCGTCCACGACATCCTCCTGGGATGTGTAGCATGGAAGAATGCCGAGATGGGATAGTCTCTCGACATCTTGGGCAGATACAAAACCAAGCTCCCGGCAGGGAAAAACCCAGAGTTCTTTCTTGGACTTCGTCTGGGACTGCTTTTCAATCATGTCCCCGAAGAGGAAAGTCGACTTTATGTATTGGTCCCCATCTATGTACGTTAGGGGCTCTCCGTTGATCATATTCAGCAGCATTCGCTCACCCTGAGCCGATATCAAAATTTCCCTTCCTTTAAGATACTGGGGCCCGGAGATAGAAAATGTCACGTGCGACAGATCCTCCAGATAGTTGGAGTGCAGCATCCCGGTGGCAGAGCCTATCACATCGGCTAACGGAGACGCATGCAAGTTAACTGCAAGAGTGCAAGAAAAACACATCAGTTCCTATAACTGGATATTACAGATCTTGCAGCATATGCATGAAAAATCAACAGTCTGTGCTTTATGCCAAGACTGTAAAAACTTGATCATTACGCTGGAATCCCATTCCAAGGCGTAAAAATCAAGACTGGTGTAGAAGCATAAAAAATACGCCGGATGGCTATACGCAGCATATTGGTGCAGAGCAGCGTAAGCAGAGGCCTTCAGAGCCATCAAGCGTGCAACAGAGCTTCTTCCGCTAAACGTAGCGTAAAATATAAAGCTCAAAAGGTCCATCCGCGTAAGGCAGTACGTCCAAGCCGCTTCAGCGTAAACAGGGTGCTTCATCGACTCCTGGGCGTAAAACCCATCCTCTTTCAACGCAGCATTGAGGTGTACAAGAGACGTTTCATATTCTCCGAAATGAACCTGTCAGACCCTGCAATGAACCTGTCAGATCCTGCAATGAACCTGACGTCTGGACTTCTGACAAAGGGATACGGCTCGACTACCCACACGACGGCTATAATGATGGCACAACACTGCGACCCAGGCTGTCATTTATCGCCATCTCCTTTGCGTAAACTGCTTTTACGAGCACGAAGGGATATGCTGCCTTGTTTTACACAGGCAGATATGAGCTGTTTACGCTCTGTAGTAGACAAACTGCCTGCTATATCAAAAGCTGCACTCCGTACGGGGCTCGAGGCACGTCTCTGCGTCCAATGCACAGAGCGATGACAGTTGCTCAAGGCACGTCTCTACGTCTAATGCACAGAGCGGTGACAGTTTCTCAAGGCACGTCTCTGCGACTGATGCGCAGATGGGCTGCAGACCTTCAAAAATACGCCTCCGCATTTAATGCACGGGATGGGCAAATCTCGGCATTTAATGCAAGAGATTTGATTATATCTTCAAAAGCCGTAATTCCGGTTAAGACGTCCACATCAGCACTCTGGCACGGTACACAGCGGCTTCTACACCCATTCAGCTCCTGTGCTCACTCGGCTTCAACGCCCACTTGGCCTCTATGACCGCTCGGCTTCTACACCCATTCGGCTTCAACGCCCATTCGGCTTCAACGCCCACTCGGCCTCTATGACCGCTCGGCTTCTACGCCCATTCGGCTTTAACGCCCACTCGGCCTCTACGACCGCTCGGCTTCTACGCCTATTCGGCTTCTATGCCTGCTTGGCTTCTACGCCATGGTGACAGATATTGGCTTCTACGCCCACCTCTTCTACACAAGGGATACCTACCTACGTGGCTTCTACGCCGTGATCTTCGTAGCGATTATACGCGTTTTGTCCCTTAGTTGGACCCGCGTCACACGCTCATTCAAAGGATCATCTATACGTAGGCATTGGTTATTTTAACCGTTGTGTTAAAGGGTGCTGTACTTTCTACTCCTCGGTTTCTACACCGACGGAGTGGTCACTGTTACCAAAACTCTATAAATAGAGACCTCTATCAATGAGGAAAAGGGTCGACAAATTGAGAGGTCAGAAATTGGTCAAGAAAACCAATATCAGATCCAAGGTCGAGGAAATCGAAGGTCGAACTTCCAAGAAAGATCGAACCAGAGATCAAGAGAGAGAGAGAGAGAAGAATCCGGAGCTCAGGCAAAGAGTAGGGATCAACGACTTTGGCATCGTGCATCCACCCTCTTCTGCAACCTTCGAAGCTGCTTCCTATCTTCTATGGCACTTCTTCATCATCGTGTGGTCCAAGGGCTAAAGTGATCGACTGCAGATCAGACACCTATAGCAATATTTACCCAGATTAAATAAATTGTACTCCCACATCCTCGTATAGGATCAAATTGTACAAGTTTGTTTGTAAACCAAAGAAGGCGGGTTTTGTGTAAACCCCATCTTGAATACATTTTCATTCTTTCGTTTTCCACCACAAACAAGATGGCGACTCTGCTGGGGACATCTTTCTCTTCTGATGAGGAAGTAATTGCTCAACACGATGCGGTATCTATAGGAACAGTGAAGAAGACACTGGTCGTCCAATTCGACCAGTCTGCCTATGAAGACATGCTTCGAACCGGGGGTAGCTCTCACCCTCTCTCTGTCCAAGACAACAGGAAGCTGCGCAAGGTCTGGATGCCCAAGACATCCTCTACCATTCCTGTGGACTCTCCGATCTCTCCGACCTCTCCGACCAATGAGGTTGTAGCATTGCTCCCTTCGTGCCCTGCACGTAAAATTCAGTCTCCCGCTACGCGCGGTACAGACGAAACTTTGGGTAAAGCCTCAGCGCTAATCCAGAAGTATCTACTGCGCTCTACGCGTAGAAACCAGTCTCCCGCTACGCGCGGTACAGACAAAACTTCGGGCAAAGCCTCAGCGCTAACCCAGAAGTATCCACTACGCTCTACGCGTAGAAACCAGTCTCCCGCTACGCGCGATACAGATAAAACTTCTGATGATGCCTCAGCGCCAAATCGGAAGTACAAATTACGCTCCGTGTGCAAGACAATATCTGACCTCTACGGGAAACCAGATGAGCGCTGTGATTTCTGCAAGGAAAAGCAAGCGACAGAGTACTCAACTTCTCGGCCTTTACACCAGCGAGGGAACAATATGTCTACCCTCCGGATTATGCGGGAAGCCGACGGCCGACTGAGGACCTCTTCAGCTTTATGCCAGTCTGAGCAAAACTCCAAATTACGCCAGGCGAAGTCCCACGACGTAAAGCGAGATCAGGTTGCGGAAAGACACCCTCCCCGGGGATTATCCGCCACCCAGATGGCCAACCTGTTGTACACAGGTGGCACAGGAAAAACCATGGTGCCCAATCTCCGTATGCCCACTGATGGGAACAGAAGGAACAAGCCGTCGTCTTCTTCTTCTACTCCTCCTGACTTGCGCAAATATCTAATCCAGAAGCGTAAGGAGAGGGGACCTTCCAACATGTCTATTACGCCCCCTGGCGAGCAATATTATAATAGTCATAAGATTGTGATTGACTGTTGTTGTTCTAAAGCAAAACGGTCAGTTTTCGACCGATTGAGCTACTCTCTGTCTTTCCAGGAAGAAGAGCCCGCGCATGCATCCATGAACATGGCTTCACACATACCTAGAGGAGGATCGAGATCAAGACGTCATCCCTCTAGGCCTCCGAGCCGAAGGAGATTCAAAGACCTCCTCAGGAACACTGAAGCTAGGGTATTCCAAAATACACGTGCAAGGTCACAGCAACCAGCTTCGTACTCGTCTGATTCCGACGCTGGGGGTCGCCAATCTCCCAGATCAGATGCTGAGAGTATAGAGTCGACTTCTGCAGCGACCTATACTAATCCTTCGATGACGCCCAGGGAAATGGGAGTTTATGCCGTTGAAGATGAATACGAGGAAGCTTCGCCGTCAGGAAACGCGGAACAACGCATCACTGTACTGGAGACATCTCTGAAACAAATACAATCCATAATGGAGAACATGCACCAGATGATGCTAACTCAGCACGCAACTGCCATGGCTCAAGCATCGGTCCCGCCAACTCAGATACGCGTGGGGGTGGACTTACCACCATCCAACCCGAGCCAAGAGCCTGCTCTAGATCAAGAGTCAGCAGTTCCTCCGCTTTCTCACTCGGAGAATATATTACCTCACATTGGAGTCACGATACAACCAACTCCGTACTACACCGTGGTCCTGCTTCCAACTAAAAATTTGATGCAGGCAGTACGGGAGTTGAAAGCCCAGTTTGACGCCTTGAAGCACAAAGATCAGCTCAAGAAACTGGGAATCAACCAGCCTTACCCAGCTATCTGGGAAGAGGTCCCTTTCCCTCCGAGGTACAAACCTCAGACTATGGCTCTATTCGAGGGAAAAACATCACCAAGTCAGTACATGAACTATTTCAGTATGATGACGGTGTTGCTACAAGGGAACGACGCCCTCCTCACTCGGGTGTTCAAAGGCTGCCTCTCAGGAGTAGCCTATCAGTGGTACCGTAGCTTGGCGGACAACTGCATTACTTCCTTCGAGGACTTCAAAGCTTTATTCTTCACGCGATTCTACGAGGGAGGAATGGACATGTCTATGTCCTCTCTCATCGAAGTCAAGCAGAGGGAAAAAGAGGACGTTCGTACCTTCGTCGAACATTTTCGTCAAGCCACCTTACAGATGCCTACAGGAGTTCCAGACTCTGCGTTGGTAGACATTTGCAGGAAGAACCTCCTTCCCGTAGTCTCGGTGTTTACAGGACCATATCAGTTCCATGATTGGCCCTCGTTCATCATCTCGGCAGTAGCCGCCGAAGACAACAGTCGCAAGGCGTGCGATAATGGCATCATGATCTCCGCCTCTGACAGAGGCAAGAGTTCATCTCCCAGCAGCGACCATTCTCGCAGCTCCAAAGGAAAAGAAGCTCTGGCGATCAATACGTCCAGACAAAAGACTGCGGCGACCACGCAAACGAGACCCGGGACTTCCAGGCCCGTCGAAGTCTACTCTTTCGACGACGACGATATCCTAAGTATATTCGAGTATCTCGTCAAAAGTGGCAAGATCATCCTTCCGGAGCTAAGGCGGCCCCAAGAAGTCGGCAGTACTAACGACCCCAAATACTGTATCTTCCACAGATACGTGCACCACCCGACAAAGGCATGTTACATACTGAAGAGGAAGATCCAGGGGTTAATCGATGCTAAGGCCATCACTCTGCACAACACCGAGAAGATGGTCACGGCCAACATGATCTCTCTACGGTTTAGCAATCTGCCTTCCCAAGAAGTCTCGGACGGTGTCACACCCATTTTCTGGACCACGATGAACATCGTCAATCTCCCTCCAGTTAGGGGTCAAAATCATGACCTGGTACCCCTAACCACCCGGCAGGGCGAGATTATGTGGGTTCATCCGGATTTGGTGTCAGAGCTCGATGAGGAGACTAAAGCTGCTAAGGCTACGTCTAGAAAGAGCTCCAAATACAAACTATGCCATATGGTCGTAACTTCTTTGCCATCGGACGAAGACGAGGTATTTGCTGCAACCCATTCAGGGAAAGCCTACCTCAACGACTACGGAGCAAGTCAGGAAGATGCACCGGCGGACGCTTCAGCTGCCAAACCTTCAGGACCAAGCCCCGTCGTACCAAATGCCGGTCCTTCAAATCCAACTCTGGCAGACAAGGGGAAGCAAAGAGAAGTGCGCTTTGATAAACCTGTGAAAAACATTTCAAACAAAGGTTTAGAGAAGCCCTACAACTTCGACATCCTGGCCCAACTGACTAATACACCAGCCAGGCTATTCATCTTCGAGCTACTCAGGCTCTCCCAAGACACTCGTCTAGCCCTGAGTGAAGCGCCGATGCAGGCGGAGGCATGCTTGACCCAGCTCAAGTCCCCCGACGAAGAACCAGTGGCGTATCCTCAATGCCACAGTGTGATGGAGGTGGTCCCAAATATCACTTTCACCCAAGATGACATGCTGTTAAAACATAACAAGCATGACAGGCCCCTCTATTACACCGGGTAAGTCGGTTCCACAGAGGTCGATCGGATTCACATAGATCCGGGATCGTCGATCAGCATCATCCCTCACAGTCTGCTCAGATCGCTGAGGATTCCTACCAGCGAATTGGCTTACACCTCCACTACAATTGTGGGTTTCAACGCCGGAAGAAGTAAGCCGTTGGGAAAATTTTGCCTGAGGATCCAGATTGGCAACCTAAGATCGGTGGCCACGTGTTACGTCATAGATTCAGAGGTGTCCTACAACATTTTGCTGGGAAGACCGTGGATCCACGACCACAACATCGTTCCTTCAACTCTACATCAATGTCTTAAATATGTAGACCCCCAAGGAACAGTACAAATGGAGGTTGCTAACCTAAACCCGTTTAAAGGAGTAGAATCCTACTATTCCGATGCCGTGTTGTACTCTCAAGACCACACGGAAGAAGTGTCAGGCGAGGCAGAGAAGGAATCCCACCGGGAGCCAGAAGAACCCTCTGCCGCACTACCGCTGTCAATAAGAGTGAAAGGACGAACCACTCGTCCAAAAGCCATGGAGCCTATGGCTATTCACCTGAACAAAACTAGGTCAGGAAAAGGGAGTGATCCTCTAGTGGTCACTTTGAACCAGAAACCTCCACCCTTGGTCATCAACCTTCGGCGCAACGGGCAGCCGACCGATATAAATGCAACTAGGAACGGAGTTCCAGATGATAATAAACATCCTATTTTCCAGTACATTGACGCTCAAATTCCAAATCAGGAATCCACTCCCTGTGACGAGGTAGAACCCATAGCGCAAAAATTCTTGGAAGTTATGAACTCCTACCGTCCGAATGTCTGGGAAGTAGCATCATCATCCAACGTCGTCACGATGTATGGACCACATGAGGATTCTATCTTCATTATACCGCCTACCTGCAGTAGTTAGCGTTCAATAGTCTTCGACCGCATACGCAATCAACCGGCTATCCAGGAAGATTCTTTCAATGACGATGCTGGAAAAATACAAGTTCACCGATACAGCCCGCAAGCGTTGAGGATCATACAAAACATGGGCTACGACTTGGAGCGGAAGCCAGGCCTCAACTACGGAAGAGGCAGACGAACGCTGCTGCGCGGCAACCCCTACTATCAACGAACTCATTTCGGGTTGGGATATGCCACCTCCTCTAAGTCGGACGAGGATATCTTTTCCTCTTCTCAGAACGGCGCATCGCCCTCCGACTCATCACACGCTCTCGAGCAAGCATTATCAGCAAATATGGTAGTGGCAGATCCCTTTGAAGCAGATGAACAGGATTCTGAGCCGTTTGAGAATGACTCTTGGGCCCAACAAATGGATACGTAATAGGAATTCCGCTTCGAGCAAAGGGAACCTCCCACCAAAGACGAAGTTATCCAGGTTGATGTTGGGGGTGAACTTTCGCCAAAGCCGATATTTATCAGTAACAATCTTTCCCCAGCTGAAAGGGAAGAAGTTATCCAGCTGATAAAAGAATATATCGACGTCTTTGCGTGGAATTATGAGGACATGCCGGGCCTTGACCCGAAGGTGGCTACTCATAAACTCAACATATTGACCGACTCGAAGCCTATGAAGCAGCACCAACGCCGGCTCCGCCCGGATATGATGGACACCATCGAAGCTGAAGTCAAGAAGTTGATAGCCTACGGTTTCATCCGGGAAGAACAACATCCCGACTAGGTCGCCAACGTTGTCCCAGTCATGAAGAAAAATAGAAAAATACGTATCTGCATCGATTATCGAGATCTGAATACAGCCTGCCCCAAGGATGAGTTCCCTCTTCCCATCACGGACATCATGATCGACAACACCTACGGTTTTGAATGCATGTCTTTCATGGACAGATTCTCAGGATACAATCAGATCAAGATGCATCCTGAAGACGAGAAGCACACTACCTTCTGGACCCCGTTGGGGGTATATTGCTACATGGTCATGCCCTTCGGATTGAAGAACGCCGGAGCTATATACCAACAGGCTATGAGTAACATATTCTATGAGCATTTACGCAAAATAGTAGAATATTACGTGGACGACATAGCCGTCAAGAGCCGCCTCAAAGATGATCACATTCAAGACTTGAGGATGGTATTCGAGTTAATGCGCCAATATCAACTCAAGATGAACCCTACAAAGTCCTTTCTGGGTGTATCTAGTGGTAAATTCCTGGGATTTGTCATCACCGCCAAAGGCATCCAAGTGGACCCTGACAAAGTCCAGGCCATCATAGAAATGCGACCGCCCCATAATCTGAGGAAACTCTGGGGATTTCAAGGTCGTCTGGCTTATATCCGGAGGTTCATATCCAACCTCTCGGGGAGATGTCAGCCCTTTTCGCATCTCATGAAGAAAGGTGTATCCTTCGTATGGGACGAAACCTGTCAGCAAGCGTTCGGAGATATCAAGCGCTATCTCACCAGTCCGCCAGTTCTGGTGCCTCCCATCATGGGAAGACCATTCTTGCTGTACGTTCGAGCAATGGATCATTCGCTAGGAGCTCTTCTCGCACAGAAGAACGATATGGGTCATGAACAGGCTATCTACTACCTCAGCAGGATGATGGTCGGAGCCGAACACCGGTACAATCCAGTGGAGAAAGAATGCTTGGCTCTGATGTTCGCTATCCAGAAGACACGGCACTATGTCACCGGCCAGACTATTCATATCATCTCCAGGATCAACCATCTTCGAGTACTGATAAGCAAGCCAAGTGCTCTTAATTCCTGACTCGCGACTTGGGCGATGCTGTTAACACCATATGACATGGTATACGTCCCACAGAAGTCCATCAAAGGCCAAGCGCTGGCTGACTTCCTAGCTGCTCATCCGATCCCGGAGGCCTCCAAATTATACGAGGACATTCCCGACGAAGTTGCAGAATATAATTCCGCAATGGAAAGTGACGCATGGCAACTGTTCTTCGACGGCGCCTCCAGGATGGGTCCGAAGGGAAACGTGGTTTCAGGGATAGGAATAGTCCTGGTCACTCCTGATAAACTCGTCATCTACCGAGCATATTCTCTTAGCGAGCCATGCTCCAACAATGTGGCAGAGTACAACGCTCTGCTAATCGGGCTCCAAGTCGCCAAAGATCTGGGGTCGTCTCCCTGGAAGCTTTCGGTGATTCTTTGCTTATCGTCAATCAAGTCAGAGGAATATATGAAGTCCGGAATCCAGACCTCATCCCCTATCACCAAGCAACGGTCGAGATAGCCATGACATTCAAAGGGTTCTTCCTAGAGCATGTACCTCGATCACAGAATCTAGAAGCTGATGCCCTAGCCAGTCTAGCTGCGGATTTAGCCACTCCTATAAGAAGGCAGGATTCGGTAATCCTTCTTAACAGAGATTTATTCTGTGTGAAGAACAATTTTCACATAGAACGCAGCTACGCTGTGAACACAGATCCCCCTAGAAGAGACTGGAGAAGTCCCTTCATAGATTTTGTCGCATACGGAATCTTGCCGGAGGACCCCAAAGAAGCAGTATCCGTCAAAAGACGATCATTGCGCTTCTACTTCGATGCATCTTCACAATGCCTATATCGTCGGACCTACGACGGACTGCTATTGAGATGTCTCTCTAACGATGAAGCACAGCAGATTATCCGGGAAGCTCACGACGGCGTATGAGGAGCGCACCAGCCCGGTCCTAAGCTACAGGATCGTATCAGGAGAATGGGCTATTACTGGCCCACTATGATCGTAGACGCAATCAACTATGCAAGACAATGCAGATCCTGTCAGGTTCATGCAGACTTCATACATCAACCGTCTGAATATCTACATCCTACGGTTGCATCCTGGCCTTTCGAAGCATGGGGTATGGACATCATTGGTCCTATTCACCCGTCTTCTTCCAGAGGTCACCGGTTCATACTGGCCATCACGGATTACTTCTCCAAATGGGCAGAGGCGATCCCTCTTGCTGAGGTAAAGGCATCTAATATAATCAGCTTCATCAAGCATTACGTCATTTATCGCTTTGGGATTCCCCGAAGGATAATCCATGACAATGGGCCTCAGTTCATCAGCCAAGTGTTTCATCGATTTTGCGATAAAAATCGGATACATAATATTGCCTCTACGGCATATTATCCAGCTGCTAATGGTTTGGCGAAAGCTTTCAACAAAACCATTATCAAACTCTTGAAGAAGTTCGTCTCTTCAAACAAAAGAGATTTGAATGAGAAGCTGGGCGAATGTCTCTGGGCATACCGCACAACGGTACGAACACCGACAGGTTGTACCCTATTTTCACTGGTCTACGGGAGCGAAGCAGTTCTCCCCATTGAAATTTAGATCCCGTCACTCAGGATAGCCGTGACTAATGAGCTGACTCAAGAAAAGAATGACCTGTTAAGGCTTCAAGAGCTAAAAGGATTAGATGAGAAACGCCTCCAAGCTCAACAGCGCATCGCGCTCTACCAAGCATGCTTTTCTAGAGCTTTCAATCATAAAGTAAAGGAAATAGTGTTCAAAGTCGGCGAGCTAGTTTTAGCCGTAAGAAGGTCGATGATTCTTACTCACAGGAGTAAAGGCAAATTCTAGCCCAAGTGGGAAGGCCCTTATATGATCGAGACAACGTTCTCAAACGGCGCTTACAGGTTAGCCCAGCCTAATGGAGACCTGTTAATGGCTCCTATCAACGGTAAATTCCTAAAAATATACTATGCTTAACCTCCTCTGCTCAAGTGGAATATAGCGAGAATCTCAATTCTGACAAAACTACTTCCAAAACGAAACTAGTCGGGTCATATTCTATCATGTCCGTATGACCTCTGAATAGATATGTCCTGCTAAAAGTTTATCGAGAGTCTATCACGTCCATACTACCTCTGATATCACTCTCGCCCAAACCTGTCATTTACATTCCGAAATGATGGGTCCACAAAGTCAAAAAAAAAATTTGCTTTATTTATTCCCAAAAAGAGCAGAATTACACTGGGGAAGCAAAAAAAGAAGAAAGGGTACATCATTGTGGGGGAGCGGTCAGATCGCGAATCAGCTGTACCAGTGTAACTATCCTCTCATCCCTGAAAACCAAGGCATCAGCGCGGGCCTGCTCCAGCCGTGCCTCGGGATTGTTCATAAAGGACAGTTCGGCCCTTGCCCGAAAAGAGCCAGCATGGGCAGCTTCTGCACGCTCCAGATCCCGTCGTGCTGTGCTCAGTCGACCAGTCGCTACATCTAGACCTGCCAACGACTGAGAAGCCCACTCCTCTGCCAGAGCGAGTTTTTCCTTCAACTTGCGGGCCCTCGCTACGTTCCCTTCATGCTCAGATTGGCACTTCGTCTGAAGAGCAAGAGCCTCCTCCACGACAGCTTTTCTTTCATCCATCTCCAGCTTATGTGCTTTGATAGAGTTATCTAGGCTTTTCAGCTGTTTAGTAAGCCGCGCAGTCATGAGGTCGTATCTGGCCTAGACCTCAGCTTCAAGACTGCCCCGGGCCAGCTGCAAGTATTCGTTAATAGGTTGCTCCAACCCATTAACCATCGCCTCCAGGGCGCCAGCTACCCCGGAATCGTCGAACTCCCTGACCGCCCCAATCGAAAACTGGGAAGCCTTCTTCAGACGCTCGAAGTCTAGATTCTTCGCCAACACCATTGATATCAGCGTTTTCAAACTGGTGTAAAAGAGGCTGGTATACAGCTCGGTCAGCGCAACCAGATCTGATTGAACGCCAGGAGTGGCCGCGATATTGGCGAGTCCCCCTCCAGGAATGATTGCAGACGAGGTGGCCACAGCCGTCGCCTCGACGGGTGGTGGGACCAAAGAAGGTACGACAACGACGGTCGAAGTCATCGGTATACTCGCGAGAGGCGAGGTCACGATAACGGGTTCGTCCCCCTCTTGAGATGACGAAACCACTCCGGGCGAGCTGGTCCCCGAAGGTATTTCCTCCTCGAAGTCGGTCGCCTCCGTATCATCGCCAGGAGCCCGAGCAGAGCTAGAAGGCGCTTCAACGCTATACTCCCCATGGACGTCATCCCCTGAGAAGAGGACAAGAAAGTTGATATCAATATGATGGTAATCTTTCTAAGAGGAGACATAAAGATGACATTTACCCATAGCCAATGGTATATATGTCGCATCTGCAGCCGATGTAGCTAAATTATGCCTTAATGACGCAATATGAACTGTCATACCTGGAGAAGGAGGTGGGCCAACCGACATTGCCAGGTGCTCTACCGAGCCTTCACCAAGACGCAGTCGAGGTTCTTCAGCTGGAATCTCGCTAGTCATGCTCACGGACGCGGCAGGAGTTTCATCCGTTGCTGGTCTAAGGAAAGATTCTCCCATTTGCCTCGGCCACGCAGGCGATTTCGTTCCACTACCGGAGGCAGTGGCAGTAACGGTAGCCTCAAGCAGGAGTTCTCCGGCACCGCCAGCCGAAACTGAGGGTCCCCCTCCGAAAGGCGAGGAACCTCCAATCAAAGAGACATCCCCAATAGGAGAGACAGCAGGTTCCTCTCTAGGAGCCTCAATGCCAGGAATCTGGAGAGAACGATTAACCGTCTTCTTCTTCTTGCGAGGGGAAGTCTTCTTCGAAGCAGGAGCCCTTCGCTTCCCAGAGACTGCCAAAGCCCCCGCAGGCGGAGGTACTTCACACCTCAGCACCGACACCAGAGGCTCGTCCGGAGTGACGGACTCCTCACCCTCGTCAGATAAAACCGAGGGGACTTCGACTCTTCCCCCAGGTTTGGGAGAAGGCACCCTAAAGCTTCCACGCATGTCAAAATCGCGATGGAAGGTGTTAATCGCCACGTAGAACTGGGCATACGAATGGAGGATGCACAGCTCCGTGGAGAGTGTGACGACCGGCACGATAAAGATTGCTCCCGTACAACCCATGATAAAATACCGCCATCATCTGGCTCCATTAATGAGTCCGCCCCTGGACCTGAAGCTGGTGACGGCATTGCCCACATGCAGCTGATCGTACCCAAACTGCCTGACGAACCGACTGGGCAAGTAGGGCTCGAAGAAGCAATGATCTTCGCTTCTGTACAGTAAATGGGAGGGTCTAATGCAGACCAACCAATTGAAAGCTTCCGGAGAAAGATTGGTCTTCTCTCCACCTAAATCCTCAAGCCTAATCCCCGACTGATTACGATGTACAGAGGGGACAGTGCAGAGGAGCTTCCAGCTGTGACTGAGGCTCAGCACCAGCCGATAGTCTAAAACTATATTCACATTCCAGAGGGAGTCCTTGTAGTTCAGCAAGAAACTACCCCTCGTGCTATTACCAGGGCCGGGAGACATCACCCGGGGGTTGTGGAGAATTAACCATCCCATCAAGTACAGGTATGGTAACTCTACCCGGGGAAAGCTATCACGCCAAGCTTCATCGACGAGCAGTCCATCAGTCATGGCTCTCAGGCCGACCTGTATACGGCACACCATGGCAGGGAGCAAGCCCAGTCTTGCCCCGAACACCAGACGCACGGCAGGCCACAGGATGTTTCGGTGAATGCGGTCCACGGATGCAATACCAGGCACCACTACTCGACGCAGCCATATGGAGAGGAAACCAGTCGGGCTTCCTTAGACAAAGGCCTACGGCAGCGCCTCAAGTAACTATAGGCCTTAGTGCCTTCAGGATACTTTCCTACCCCGTCATTGAGAATCTGATCTGGGGATTTAGCATCCTCCATAAGATCCTCGATGACCTGGGCACTGAGCACGCCCAAACAGTTCACGGGCTCATTATTGCCCCCCGAAACTTTCTCCGACTTGGCGGCCCTGGCCCGGTGGAAGAAGAGGTAGGACATCCACTTAGTGGTGTAAGCCAAATCAGAGGGCTCATCATAAAAAGTGATGCACGCGAAGTAGTGGCACATCAGCTCCTGATACACCTCCACAATCCAAGGGTCCGAGTCCTCCAACTCCCGGTTGGTGGGAACATACTCTTCATATGGGGTATCCCCCATCGGCAGTCTCGAGATCACTGCTATCTCATGGAGGGCCAACCCCAACTCCCCCAGTGGAGTGGCGAAGGTCCCGGTGAGCGAAATGTATCACTCCATCAGTGCCAGAAATAGGTTAGGGTTGGGAGGCAACCCAACACTCGTCGCGCTCACAGCAGCATATAGTCCAATGACCTCCAGCTCTCTCCGAAAATGCTTCAAGGCCCAGTCAACTAGGCAAGCCCATCGGAGGTTGGTTGGGGTGATCCACCCATTGCACCGAGGATTCTCCTTGGGGTATACCCCCCCCCCTCGCACCATGAAGTCGTTATAGAAAGTCGGTAATTGGACCGGCTGGATTACTGAACTGTCTTCACTCGGGACGCTGCCCGGGCACAGTCCCCTGAACACCGTCACAACGCCAGAAGGACGGCTAACAAACGACCCCTGGTCGGCTCCTTTCAAATGAAAGATCTTCCCCGGCTTACCGTAAAGATCGGGAGTTAGCATCCACGACATCCTCCTGGAATGTGTGGCATGGGAGAAAGCCGAGATAGGATAATCTCTCGACATCGTTGGCAGATACAAGACCATACTCTCGGCGGAGAAAACCCAGGGTTCTCTTTTGGGCTTCGTCTGGGACTGTTTGTCAATCATGTCCCCAAAGAGAAAAGCCGGCTTGATGTACTGGTCCCCGTCTATGTACGTCAGGGGCTCTCCGTTAATCATGTCCAGCAACGTCCGCTCGCCCTGAGCCGATATCAAGATCTCCTTTCCTTTAGGATACTGGGGTCCGGAGATAGGAAATATCACGTGGGACAGATCCTCCAGATAGTTTGAGTGCAGCATCCCGGCAGCGGAACCCATCACCTCGGCCAGTGGAGACTCATGCAAGTTAACTGCGAAAGTGCAAGAAAAATACGTCATTACAAATCTTGCAACATAAAGACCAAGAAACGACAGTCTGTGCTTTACGCCAAGACTGTACAAAATTTGATCATTTTACGCCGGAACCCACATCCTGAAGCGTAATTGGCGGTATACAGTCCGTGCTTTACGCCAGACTGCCAAAATTTTAGATACACCAAGTTTTCGACAATCAGAGCTTTTACGCTCAAAACTGCAAAAATATGGAGTTTTTATGCTGGCACATTAGAAATGTGGGCGTAAAAAATAAAAATATCTCCGTGCGTCATCTTCCTCAAAGAGGCTATCAGCACAGAAGACGACCTAGCGTGGTCACGTTCAACGTGTGCGAAGGATTTTTCGTCATCCCAAAGGCTATACCTCTAAGGCCGGGTGCACTACTCGTCGGCAGGATGCTTCGCTCAGAAGGAAGTTCACCTTGCCCGACCGAAGACTCTCTCGCCGGGGCAGAAGAACGAGAAGAAGAGCCTATACTCTTTCCCTTAGTGGAGGGGGTTTATTTCGGCGCCATTTCTGAAAACTCGGAGTGCTCGGAGAAAGAATGAGGAAAAAAACTCAAACAATCGAAGGCTCTCTTTCGCAGAAGATGGATAAAAAGTTTTTCTCTCAAAAGTTTGGGATATATATAGAGTTCGGGTCGACTCCTCGAATCCTCGGACGGGCTCCTCGAAACCCCAACCAAATCTCACAATTAATATTTGGTTATGATTGGGTACTCCGTCAGCCCACTACTCTCGAAAGGCGGACAGTCAGCAAATTCGAAGATTTTTTTGTGCAAAAGCAGGTCAGCGGTTCCTATGCTAAGGAGTTTTCTACGCTCGACAGCAACAGATCTACGGTTTTACGCTCGCAAGCTATAAGTCTATGGTTTTATGCCCGGATGCCTTTGTGCTCGGTAGCTTTTATGCTCGAGAGGCTACAAACCTACGACTTTACGCTCAGCAGATACCAAATCAATGATCTTACGCTCGGTGCTCAGAGGCAACAGATCCGCAACCTTACGCTCGAAAGATTTCTTTTTCACAGGCTACAAATCTACAGTTCTACGCTAAGGAGCTTTCTACGCTCGACAGCTACAGATCTACGGTTTTACGCTCGTAAGCTATCAGTCTATGGTTTTATGCCCGGATGCCTTTGTGCTCGGTAGCTTTTACGCTCGAGAGGCTACAAACCTACGACTTCACGCTCAGCAGCTACGAATCTACGATTTCACGCTTGGTGGCTTTCTACGCTCAATAGGCTACGAACTCAGGATTTTTAGCTCATCTACACTACGGATCTCTGACTTTCCGCATATCCGAACAGTTCTCAAGGCGGTCGATTACAGGAGTTCACTCAGAAGATACTCCTTCTTGACCTCAAAATATCCCAAGTACCCGAAGCATACAGAGTTCAAACATTGAGAAATTACTCTTCTCGGGTCAATTGGAGGTTCATCCAGACTCAAGTCCGAATATTTCATCTATCAAGATGGCAACTCAGTTTGACAGCCATTCCTCGACCATGTTCCAAGGGATTTTCGAGAAGTCATTCTTGAAGACGAAGTCTGAACAAAAATTCTGTTTATCAGAAGTAAAAACTCTACGCGGTTCCTCAGTCCTAGCAGCAGGACAGTTCTAAATGTTCAAAATGCTCAACAGCGTTCTATGGACTATTCGCTATGCATAAAGGACAGGACCTAGCACTCTTTCTATACAGAGTCGGCATAAAGAATCAGACGTGTCGAAGCTACACATATTCAGACTTCACAGCAACGTATGGCAAAACGATCATATGCACGAAAGAAAGACGATTTTATTAAAGATTAAAGTCATGATTACATATGAGGGAAATCCAATCTACAAGGGTTTTCTTCATTTTTATGATTAAATCTGAGGGAAACCCTGTCTACAAAGGGCTTCCTCATCGTCGTCTGAAGATCGCCCAGAAGCTATTCTGACAGGTTCTCGCGGGGGTGATGGTCTTCCTCTTCTTCCAAGAAGATGATCAGTGGCAGGAGGATACAAAACTGGGCATAGACCCATCCTCCAAAAGAAGAAAAGCAGGATAATTCTTCTTCCCTACAGACTACCGCCACTCTAGCCGGTCTGTCTACCTCTCGTCACCAGAGGTAACTGGAGAAGGCGCCACTTGCAAGCAGCATGATGAAATACGATTCTTCGTCTCTCCCGAAGAACTACCATACAAAGTTGCTAATTATCCCGAGCAAGGGAGGCTAAGATATCCTTCCATGATCCATCGTTGTAGTGGACACTTGCTCGAAAACGTCATCTTTTTCGGCTCCTTACACGCTGGAAGAACATGATCTCCTTCTTCCTCAGGTCGACCCGACTAACTCCGACGATCATCTCTGCGTGGTGATAGAAATATGGGGAGAACAAGTTAAACCCTCAGCCTTTTTATAGGCTAAAAGAGGTCACACCGGTCCCCAATAAATCTGCCATAAAGTCAACATCGACCGTTTCAACGCTCTATTCAAAAACGTTTCGAGTTACGAGGAGCGGTTCATGCTTCATTCAAAGTGTTCCAAATTCCGAGGAATATGAAAGCTTTGAAGGGGGTCTTGTAGAAGCATAAAAAATACGCCGGATGGCTATACGCAGCATATTGGTGCAGAGCAGCGTAAGCAGAGGCCTTCAGAGCCATCAAGCGTGCAATAGAGCTTCTTCCGCTAAACGCAGCATAAAATATAAAGCTCAAAAGGTCCATCCGCGTAAGGAAGTACGTCCAAGCCGCTTCAGCGTAAACAGGGTGCTTCATCGACCCTGGGCGTAAAACCCATCCTCTTTCAACGCAGCATTGAGGTGTACAAGAGACACTTCGTATTCTCCGAAGTGAACCTGTCAGACCTTGCAATGAACCTGTCAGATCCTACAATGAACCTGACGTCTGGACTTCTGACAAAGGGATACGGCTCGACTACCCAGACGATGGCTATAATGATGGCACAGCACTGCGACCCAGGCTGTCATTTACCGCCATCTCCTTTGCGTAAACTGCTTTTACGAGCACGAAGGGATACGCTGCCTTGTTTTACACAGGCAGACATGAGTTGTTTATGCTCTGCAGTAGACAAACCGCCTGCCACATTAAAAGCTGCACTCCGTACGGGGCTCGAGGCACGTCTCTGCGTCCAATGCACAGAGCGATGACAGTTGCTCAAGGCACGTCTCTACGTCTAATACACAGAGCGGTGATAGTTTCTCAAGGCACGTCTCTGCGACTGATGTGTAGAAGGGCTGTAAACCTTCAAAAATATGCCTCCGCATTTAATGCACAGGATGGTGGCAAATTTTGGCATTTAATGCAAAAGATTTGATTATATCTTTAAAAGCCGTAATTCCGGCTAAGACGTCCACATCAGCACTCTGGCACGGTACGCAGCGGCTTCTACGCCCATTCAGCTCCTGTGCTCACTCGGCTTTAACGCCCACTCGGCCTCTATGACCGCTCGGCTTCTACGCCCATTCGACTTCAACGCCCACTCGGCCTCTATGACCGCTCGGCTTCTACGCCCATTCGGCTTCAACGCCCACTCGGCCTCTATGACCGCTCGGCTTCTACGCCCATTCGGCTTCAACGCCCATTCGGCTTCAACGCCCACTCGGCCTCTACGACCGCTCGGCTTCTACGCCTATTCGGCTTCTATGCCTGCTTGGCTTCTACGCAATGGTGACAGATATTGGCTTCTACGCCCACCTCTTCTACACAAGGGATACCTACCTACGTGGCTTCTACTTCCATCTTCATGCCATACCACCACACACACTCTCTCATATCCCGATACATCTTGTTGGCACCTGGATGTATAGAATACTGAGAGCGATGCGCTTCCTATAATACCTCCTTACGTAGCTCCCCACTAGGCACATACAATCTAACTCCATGCCGCAAAGAACCATCCTCAGCAATGGTAAAATTATCCTCCAATCCTGCTCTCACCTGAGCTTTGATGCTCCTCAGAGATACATCCTCATACTGGGCTGCTTTGCTCCTGTCCATCAACTCTGAATGTATCTACAATCCCCACATCTGCATAGCAAAACCAGGAACTATCACCTCAATGTCCAAGCTTTCCAAGTCCTCCAACAAATATCGATCATGTGTCAAGAACATAGCCACCGGATACCTGCTCAAGGCATCGGCAACTATATTAGCTTTCCCAGGATGATACTGCAAAGAGATATTAAAATCCTTCATCAGTTCCAACCACCGACGCTACCTCATGTTCAACTCCGTCTGCGTAAAAACGTACTTCAAGCTCTTGTGGTCTGTGAAGATCTCCACACGCTCTCCGTACAAATAGTATTTCTACAACTTTAGGGCAAAGATGACTGCTGCCAACTCCAAATCATGGGTAGGATAGTTTTTCTCATGATGACGCAATTGCCTGGATGCATAGGCAATCACTTTCCCATTCAGCTAAAGAACACAACCCAAACATTTTCCTGATGCATCACTATAAATAGTGAAACCTCCAGACCCTGATAGCAATGTCAAAATAGGAGCAGACGTCAACCTTTTTTTTAATTTTTCAAAAGCAACCTGGCAATCCTCCATCCAAACAAACTCTATATCCTTCCTGGTGAGTCTGGTCATCGCCTCAGCAATCCTCGAAAAATCTTGCACAAACTTTCTGTAGTAGCCTGCCAATCCCAAGAAACTCCTGATCTCTGCTTCCGAACTCGGGGTCTTCCAAGACTCCACAACTGCGATCTTCTTCGGATCCACTGATATACCATCACCAGTCACAACATGCCCTAAGAATTCTATCTTATCCAGAAAGAACTCACACTTAGACATCTTCCCATACAGCTTCTCCTTCCTTAGCACCTCCAACATAATCCGTAAATGCTCCTCGTGCTCCCCTAATATCTTCGAGTATATGAGTATGTCGTCGATGAATACCACCACGAACTTGTTAAGGTACTGATGGAACACCTTGTTCATCAAGTTCATAAATATCGTTGGGGCATTAGTCAACCCAAACGGCATCACCATAAACTTATACTGTCCATACCGAGTCCAAAAAGCAGTCTTCGGTATGTCCTTTGGCTTCACTTTCACTTGGTGGTAGCCTGATCTTAAGTCTATCTTAGAAAATACCTTGGCACCACTCAACTGATCAAACAAGTCATCAATCCGTGGCAAAGGGTACTTATTCTTAATAGTGAGATTATTCAATACCCTGTAATCAATGCACATGCACACTGATCCATCCTTCTTCGGTACAAACAATACCGGGGCTTCCCACGGTAAATAACTCGATCTGATATACCCCTTATCCTACAATTCGTCTACTTGCTTCTTCAGCTCGACCAGCTCGCTGTTGTTTACTCTATAGACATGCTATGAAATTGGTTCTGCACCTAGCACCAAGTCTATAAAAAATTTAACATCTCGATCTGGCGACAAACTTGGCAATTCCTCAGGAAACACATCCAAGAACTCTGCTATCAACGGATGCGGCAACTCCTTGTCTTCCACCATAGCTCCTAAGATAATGCCTTCTCCCTGCTCTGCAGCTCCTCTAGCAAACTCGAACTCTGGCTCTCCTGGCAGACCAAACAAACTCTACCTCCTCTACAATCTATACTAGCACGGTGCCTACTCAACCAATCCATCCCGAGTACAATGTCGTAGCTCAGAAGTGGCATTACAAGTAGACATGCACTCAACTCCTTGCCTCCCAAAGTAACTCTCCGATCCTTGCAAATATTATTAACCAAGATAATGCCTCCCCCGATCATGATCTTGCAAGTCCTAAGCAAAGACTCAGCTACCAAACCATGCTTCAGAGCAAAAGAAACAGATACAAAACTATGGGAAGCACCACTATCAAACAAAGCTAAAGCTGGAATGGAATCAAGAAGAATAGAACCTACGATGACATCTCCGGTGGGCTCGTCCTCCTCGACGGTCATAACAAACGCTCGTCCCTGACGTGCACCTTCCTGATGCTGATGCTGGACATAACGCTGCTGCTGGGTCAGAAGCGGTCCCCTCGGCTGTACTACAGGTGGTCTCGCTTGTGCCTTCGGAGCTGGAGCTGCTCCTTGAACTGCACGATGAGGACACTCTCTCATCTGATGCCCTTCGGTACCACAATACAAACAAACTCCCAACCTTCTCCTGCAAACTTTCCAGATATGGTCGGGCTTCTTGCAGTAGTGGCAATGAGCTTGCTGTAACTGTCTCTGCTGCTATAGTGCCTGGTAAAATGGTGCCTTAGCTGGAGACTGGTGCTGTTGTGGCTGCTGAAAAGGCCTAGACTGGAAATGAGGATGCTTGGTAGATACTGTACTACTGTTGGCCCCCAGAAAAGAATCATGATCTCTCTTGGGCTTCAAACCCAACGCTCGCTAAACCTTGCGTGCCTCCATAAGTATCTCCGAGTATGTCTCATAAAAAGACGGAATAAGGATCTTCACTTCCCAGTTTAGACCCTCATGGAAACGAATAGCCCTAACCTCCGGCTCTCTCACTAAATACTCTACAAACTGGCTCAACCTGTCGAACTCCGTAGCGTACTCCTCCACAGACATGCTCCCCTGAATGAGGCTCTCAAACTGCCTCCCTAAGTCCAGCTTGTCTGCCCGAGCAAAAAACTTCTTCTTGAAGAGGTCCTTGAATACCTCCCAAGACTGTCATGCGTCAACAAGAATCGGCTCATTCCTGAACCAAGTGTGGGCAACGTCGAACAGTTGAAGTCCTACCGCCTCAACCTTCAGATCCTCAGAAAGACGGGACACCCTCATAAGACGCTCAATATCCTCGAGCCAATCATCAGCATAAACGATGCCCTCCGTCCCCTTGAAGACCCTAGGCTTCAGCTTCTTGAAGTCCTGAATATTGCCTGGTCGAAGCTGAGCAACCTGAGGAGCAACCTGCTGCTGGACCGAAACTCCTCTCTCTACTATGGCACGAGCAAGCTGATGAGCACTCTTGATGCCCTGCCGCAAGGCATCGTTCTGCCTCTGATGTGCCTAAGACTGAGCCCTATGTGCCTCCAGCATCTCACAAAATAGTGTAAACATCTGTGTCGCATCTGCTGGCACAGAAGGTGGAGGTGGAAGTCCCTCAGATACAACTGGCACAGTCCTCTGAGTAGGTGGTAGACCTCTGAAAGCAGCTGACACTCTAATCACCGGAGAAGTGACTGGTGCAGGCCCTTGGGACATCGTAGACCTCTCAGAAGCTGCTCTCCCCTGCTGCGATCTAGTCTTAGGCGGCATCCTGAGACAAGTGAAAGAAGAATCAATATGGCACATGATGTAAGACATTCAAGGAATGACAGATTAAAAGATCAAGTATCAATATCAAGGAAGAATAGTTGAATGAATCAAAAGAATTTGCCCCTAGATGTGATTGAGTATTCTCAGCCTATAGCCTATATCCTATTTCCTGAAACAGGCTCGTAATAGTACTCAATTCAGAGCACCACTATGCATCGCACTAATTGTGACCTCGAAGTCCTGCATGGGCCACCACTAAAAATATATCATGACCCGTACCCAGTGTAAGGGTACAAGTCGGGAACAACGTCTAGCCTACACTGCAGAATCGACGGTAGAACATTGTTTGGATAATCTATCTAACAATATAATGAGCCACCAACAATATCAAAATACTTAATCATATATCTAAGATGGAAATGAGCACAAATATGATAAAGAATAGAATAGTCACATACAACTCATGTGTCTAAAATAATAACATCAATGAGTCTGAAGAAAATACTAAATAATAAGCTGGAGATAAATCCAGTACAAAAGAATACTAAGAAACTATAAGTCTCGGGTCATCTATCTCAGTCGGGATGAGTCCCTCCTGAGCCAGAGTCTCTAACTCTAAGCCCACAACATCCTGAGGCCCGTAATGTGTAGGGTACCACTCCTCAGTGTCATCTAGGAAAAATATATCTAGTCAGAAAAGGAGCATAATACATCTCTAACAACAGTTCTAATCAATGATATAAACTATATAACAGTAAATAGATGTGAATATACAAGATGCAATAATAGATACAAGAGATATACAATAAAGGAAATACTGGAAATAAATACAATAATGAACAATATGATAATGAACAAGAATACTAATGACTAAGTGTATGAGTACTAACTTTAACATGTGATCGGCTTGGGAACTTGATACAAGATTTATGGCCTGGCTAATCATACATGCGGTGTATGAATAACACTATTCAAGAACAAGACATAATACAAGAAGGGTATGATCATATATCTACACTACATACTCCCCAACCCCGACTGGTATAGTGGATCCAACCATGGTATGCTATAACACGGAATTCTCTAAGAAGATAGCTAATCTTCCCGAGAATCAGTGTCTGTACATGTACAAGAAGAACAATGAAATAAGGCTTGCACAAGATACACCCTAAGGAATAATATTTCATGACGAGATTCGGATATACCAATTCGTGTAACCATCGTGTCAAGAAATCATGGATATCTACACTAGATACAATGAACATAGAGGATATCATAAATGAGAAACTATCAGAGAATGTACTCGCCTGAAGTCCAGTGGACAGTCTCACAGATGTCTGATACGGTGCCTCGAAGACCTAGATATGGAATATAATATCAATACAAGGTTTCAGAATGAAAAATAAGTTAAACTAGTCAACTTCTAGGTCAACAAACTATTTCTAAGTCAAAATAGTCAAACTAGGTCAACTCTTAGTCAAATCAGTCAAACTTGGTCAAACTACCTATTTCTAGGTTGTATGAGTCTATCTCAATGATGTTGGGTTCATAAACTATGAAACTAGGTCATACAAACTAAATCTAGGATACTAAGATACCGTATCTCAGAATACGCAAACAAGAGATATGAAATACTACTTATGCATATATAATCAATGATATGTATACTAATCCTAACTACCAAAAGCTATGTGGATATCTTGGCTTTGAACCAACTCGGTATCGCACTACTAAACACTCATCTTGGTACCCAACCCCATTACCTTGAGTATCATCAAATACCTTGACACTTACCTTGGTATCTCAAGGTAATTGCCACTCTAGTATATAGTAGCTACCCAACTAACTTATACTAATAGGTATATATAAATCAATCCAAGATAAACTACTAGTGTGCTAATATCAAGTACTAGAATAAAAATTAAATACTAACTACTATGCTATACTAACTATCATTACCATTTATACATATACACATGAACACACATCTACATATATAGATAACTTAGAGATACATAAGTATATAGATATCTAACTACTAACCAACTGTTAAACCATACCTTACCTTGTTGTTTCCTGCTGATGGAGCTCCCCAAACTGCTGCTGGCCTTCGATGCGTTACACATAAGCACACACACTAGCATCATACCTCTAAATGCATATATATATATATATATATATATATATATATAACATCACCTCCACATATACATATATATAACTACCTCTATGTATATAGACATATAACCATCAATACCTATATATCAATCTATGTATACACCTCACATATAGATAACACCTATATATATATATATATATATATATATATATATATATATATATATATATATATATATATATATATATATATATATATATATATATATACTAGAATATATACATCTATATACATATATACACTCTCTATAATATAACTATAAACATCAACTACATACATAGCTATTATGTAGTTGATGTTTATAGTTATATTATAGAGAGTGTATATATGTATATAGATGTATATATTCTAGTATATATATATATATATATATATATATATATATATATATATATATATATATATATATATATATACTATTAGTTATGAACAATGCACATTAAATATAGAAATACAATACAATAAACACGTGGAGTGTATCGCACCCGTATCACACTAGATCTATGATACGCTTGCGATACGAGTCAACTACACCACCAAACGTACCCCGAAGGACACGAAAAAGTCTAATATATTATTTATGAATAATACGAAGAGTCAAACACACATCTACATGTCCGTGTAAAAATGTGACATGCACAAAGTCCCGTATCGGAGGAAAAACTCCCAAATCAACACGTATCACCAAATTGTTGGGATATGACCTACACGTACCCAATTGTGGACATGGAACTAGCCACAAATACACAATCACATGTCAAATTGATCTATAGGACCAATTGACAAATACAACAAGTGTCAATCTCGGAATTCCACCAAAATTGACACAAAAAGTACCATAACTTTCTTAATAGGCCTCCTATGAACTCAATTCCAAATCCTATGGGTAGCCTATGTATACGGGTTAATTTCTCATGGTCAAATCTTAGATTTAGAATCAAAATAAAGGAAAAAACTAAATTATACCTATTGGGAGATGGATTCCTAATACAACCTCCAAATGTGATGAAATTGGCCTCCAACTTGTAGATCCTTGCTCCTCTTTGTAGATCCTTACTTCCTCCTTCTAGATCCTTACTCCACTAGTCTCCAATGGTGATTTGGAAAGGAATTAGGATAAAATTTGGTAGAAAAATTATATGGGAATGAGGGAATTTGGTTGAGGGAAATTCTAGATCTAGATTTGAAATGAAAAGAGGAGAGAAAAACTTTCTCCCCTCTTTATGTAGGTCGGCCCCCTTGCCTCTCCCTCAAGCTACTATGTAATGTCCATTATACCCCTTGGTTCCTCTCATGAAGAAATAATTAAGGAGGGAAGGTTCTAGTCTAATAATTTAATTAAACTAATCATCCTCCTAATCAATGGGCTTTCTAGTTGGGCTCAATTCTAACAATTAATACATGTTGGTTTATGAGTCTAAACTAAACTAGTTAGGTCCACTAACACAAGTCCAAAATAATAATCTAACATCTAACAATAATTAACTAATATAATAAATAATTATTCAATATGCATAATATTTAATTAATTATGAAATAACTAAAATACTATTTCCTAGAAAATGTGGTAGTGACACGGAAAGATGTTTTCCCATAAAATGGAGTCAAGTTAAAGGGCTTGTACTTGGACGAATACGGTAGTCTCTTCACTCGAGGGGATACGGTTGTCGGATCCCAAGCTCGCGTAGTGAGTCCCGATTGTCCATAGAGTCTAGATGGGCTCGGAGTTCTCGCACCTTCCACATTGCTTTTTGAGCTTCGTCGACTGCGGAAGGAGCAAATAATCCAGACAGGGGATAATTACCGCCAGCAGGTGGAGCGGTTGTATTTGAATCTCCATTGGTCCTAGGGTCCATGCTTGCTTGACCAGAGGTCCTCGCTGGTTACGAGGCTATATTTGTCTTGATTTTCAGCATTGTCTAGGACATAGCTTGCATTGATGCGCTCATGGTCTACATCATGGCCTCGAGGGTCTCGAGGCACTATCGATCATTGGGGCCCTCGTAATCGTCCTCGGTCATGTATGTCATTCTTATATGGAAAGAAATGGATGGGACGGTGGACGTCGTGCTTTTCGCCTCAGACTCTTGTAGTGAGTGGTCCTCCGAGAAAGTTGGCATCATTGTATCCTCTTTAGACTCGGAGGGAACACTACCCCCGGCGTAGGAAGCTGCATCCACTTGACGAGGGTGGCTACCCCCAGGGACCTAAGCGTACATTCCTTGGGAGTCATCGTGTTCACGGAAAGCGGAATTATCATGGAGGTCCGGGGGATTACAACCCCCAGTTTGCGTAGCCACATGGGGTTCTGAAGAATAACTACCCCCAGTGCCTGACAGCTTCTTCTTAGAGTGGGTGCCCAAGAAAACACCTTTCTCGGGTTCCGCTGCCTGTCCCCCTCAGATCCGTCTCCTTGACTCGTTGCCGAAAGATATGGACTGGAGGTGTTGAACTTCTGGCCTCCCCTCATAGAGGGGGCCTTCTGAGCAGAATAGCACGAGACAAAGGATAGCTCCTCTTCCTCTAGTGCTTGCACATGTTCTCCATATTGCAACCGGGTGGGTGCCTTTGGTTTCAGCCGCTGGAATACCGACTGCCTGTTTGTAGGTACTGCTATTTCGTTATAGCGGTATTTAATGATAATATTGGCACAGTAATGCCCTAGGGAGGATACTTTGTATGCCGTTGTTATTTTTCTCGCTTTGCGCTTGTGATTGATCACGTTGCGCAAGTCAAGTGACGGCTGACTCACATTTACACCATCTTATGGGCTCGGGTAGACCGAGCATATGGGTGCGCAGGTGTTAATTTTGCTTCCTGACCTAGAGTTTGTACAAAAACTTGCCCCAAGTTGCCAATGGAAGACTCTTTAGATCGACCCTGTCTGATTGCCACAGCGTGCTGGACGCATAGGCCGGTTTTGTATGACTTTCCGTCAGGTGCACGCATAGTAAGCGGTGCCTGCTAGAGGTCTGTCGAATGAGAAATTGCTTGAGCTTGGAGAGATCGTATTGCCCTAGACTTTTTCGTCCTAGCACGTGCCGGTGCGTAGCAGGAGGAGTCCAAGTTCATATCTTTCTCTTTTTCAGCAAGGCGCATGGAGTCAGCGCTGCATGAAATTCGGTCAAAGATGGAACTTCTATGATTGTCCTGGCCGCATGAGGATATTTGCCTGCGATCGACGATCGATGCCGCATGTGGACTTTTGGCTGTGACTGCCGACTTATACGACTTTTGCTATAGCCGCATAGAACATGCCTCAGCACCCGAACTTCTGGAATTATAGTATTTTTCTTTGCTAGAATTTGGGCATCGAGCATATTCCTTGTCCGAGGAGGCTGCCGCATAAGAGGTGGACGCATGATATATGGTCCCTGCGGCCAAGAGAGAGATAGAGAGAGCATGCTCCACAGTTGGGTGAGGCACAACGATCTTTGCAACCCATGTCCTGTGGGTCTTCAAGTATTGAGCACCCTTCTTGTTGGAAGGGACTGTCGCATAAGCAGTGGACACATAATGTGCGGTCCCTGCAGTTGAGAGAGATAGAGAGCGCGTGCTCTGCAGTTGGGTGAGGCACATCAGCCATAGCAACCCACGTCCTGCGGGTCTTCTTAGGCTTTGCTAGCCTTGGAGAAGGACTCGTGCTGTCCCCGGAGAGGATTTCCTCGAACACTTGTTGGTCGAAGCACACAACCAGCATTCTTTGGACGGTCCCAGTTTGGCCGTGTTAGACTGTGTCATTGTCTTCTCATTAGTGGAGAATGATGTCTCTAGCAGAGTTTCCATCTTGTTCTTCATTAAAGTAAATTTAGGTACACTTTTATTTAATAACAAACAAACGTACAAAGAAGTCCTAAGAAGAAGTTCTAAGTATAATATTTAATCTGGGTAATGTGACGATGGAGATCGAGCGTTGTGGCGGCTCATTTACTCCATTGATGGTCTGACGGAAGAATGAGGATGCTTTCTTCTCTTCTCTTTTCTGAGCTTGTGTGCACGTACTTAACTCTCTATGAGGGTATGGTCTCTCTCTGAAGCAGAAAAAAGTCGACCATTGGGACATCCAAGTTGCTCCTATTTATAGTCATCATGTTGATAGGTTATAGGTGCCGCATATGCCTCTGTTTGGTGGCCGTAAGGGGCTCATTCAACAGAATACAGTTACAACTGTGGGCGCATAGTATGGGTTGAATCTAGGGCAAGTTGTCACGTGAACATTTTGTTGGGATTTGCTGTTGCTGGAGATCCTGACGGTTCTTATCTTCTATTTGTGTGACTTGGTCAGCTTAACACGTGGCTCGCATTTAGTTGGAGAGAATCACAACAGAAAAATTTTGCCTCAGGGAACCTTGCCACATTAGACGCAATGGGTCTGAGACGCATGGGACGCATGGGACACATGGCATTTGGAACGCATGGGGCCAAAGACTTATGGAACGCATGGAGTTTGTAACGCAGAGGGCTAGAGTCGCATGGAACTCATAGAGTCTGGAATGCAGGGGGCCAGAGTCGCATCAAATGCCTGGAGTCTGGAACACAGAGGGCCAGAGTCGCATGGATCGCATAGAGTCTGGGACGCATAAGGCCCCGTACACATGGCATTTCACGCTTGTCAAAAGTCATTATTAGTCTAACGAGAGCTTCTTGTCACTTAGTGTGCTCATATTTTCTGAAGCGTTCAGAAAATCTTTTTGTCAGGATTTTGTTTCAGACGTAATCTTGGTGTCGGGCCTTTAGGCGGCTAATATTTGGGGCGCATGGATGCAGCTTTTTCTCTGCGGCATGGTCATCCTGTGACCTGGTTTATTTTGAGTCGAATGTGAGGTGCATGGTTGTTAGATGCATGGATCCTAATTTTCTATGCTTCTACAATAGAGATGATATATTAAGAACTAATTTAAGTTATAATATGATAATCATATTCTTCTATATGAAATCATGTTACCCAGAATCATCGTCACACCAGTAAGCATAAATGTGATAAACTATAGAATCCATAACCAAGGTATATACCTCTTCAATCATGTTGTCTATAATTCTCGCGTTGCCAACTAGCATTGTTGTGAGAACTCTAGATTCCATAACCAAGATAAGTATATCCAAAATTGGCTCTATCTTCGCCATGCCAGCTAATATGGCTGCGATAAACTCTAGACTCCATAACTAAAGCAGACGGTTACCTTTTCCACTGTCCTCATCAAAATATGTCATCAAAATATACCTTAATTCAGTCCATAAAATTTATCTCGATAAAAAAATAAAAGTCAACAACGAACATCAAAAATCAAATTCAACAACGAACAAGTGAGAGTAGATAAAAATAAGTGAAAACATATTTTGAAGTAAAGTTTATAGTGACATTCTTAAGGGTCGCCTAAGAATCTCTCAAGGAATCATAATTTATGATTGAGTACTCTCATCATAATATCATATCGCAGGTTTGCAGTCGTACAACTAAGACGTTGCATTACTATGATGTCGCACTAATTGCGATGCTTGACCTACATGGGCTACCATAAAAATATGTCATGATCCGTATTCGGATAATTGGACACGAGTACGTGATAACGTCCAGCCTATGTCGTAACAACGACGTAGAACATTGTCTAGGTCATCAATATCTAGCTATCAATCATACTAATACAACTAGTTCTATCATGTACTCAATCGCAATAATCTAAGGAAGAATGAATAAGAAAGATAATTCAGAACAGTCTAAAAGAAATAAAACTCAATATGATATAGATTAAGAAAGACTAGTCTAGATCACTACAATGTCACCTCACTGTTTGCAGTGCAAGAGCAGTCTCAACTATAGTATCGTTCGAAAGTCCAAAGTCATAGGGCACAACAATCACTGAAAAAATTTATCTAGTCAGGATTGGAGAGAAGCACACCTCTAACAGTAGTTCCAAATAAATAATAAAGACTATAAAATAGTAAATAGTAAAGAAATATAGGATAAAGAAATAAAAATAGTAAATAGAAACAGGAATTGATAATATAATGCTAAAATGTAAATAAACAGGAGTATCATATACATGAATCAGGAAATAAGGAAACTAAACTAAGTATGTGAGTACAAGCTTCGACATGTGAATGACTTGGAAACTTGCACATGGATTTGGCCTGGTTAATCATACATGAATTGTATGATTAACACTCACAGGGACATGCACAGGGTAAGTATATGATCATATATCTAACTAACACTCTCCACTCCCAACTAGTATAGTGGATCAAAACAATGATGTGTCAGGACACATGTATCACATGGCAAGTCTGAAAATTAGCACATGAATATCATACACAGGAATATCATGCACATAAAATGACTTGCACAGGGATATCACGCATAGGGATAACATCTCATGACAGAGATCCAAGATATACTAATCCGTGTACCATCGTGTCATGAATCACATCTAACACTACTAAATACATGTAACATAAAAGCTACCATATAAAAATCTGTCAGAGAATGTACTCACATGAGATCTAGAACAGTGGATATCAAATAGTGTCTGAACTCCAAGTGACCTATATATGATGTATCAATGTCAAAGAGTGTTTTGGAGTCATAATATGCTTAACAAATAAAATTATAGGTTTCTAGGTCATTTCTAGGTTTGTTGAGGTCAAACTATTAATTACCTACTTTTGGGTTTCAATTGGGTCATTAGTTGAGTCTATAGTGTGATACTAGCTAATATTAGGTCCATACTAGGTCTTACTAAGTCAAACTAGGTATTCTAGGTCAATACATTGCTAAACTAGGTTTTCTAGTCCATACTAGTCAATACATTGTTAATATTCAAGTTATACTAGCTATTACTAGATATACTAGTTAATATAGACTATACTAGTTAATATTTTATACCAAGATACCACATATACTATATAAATTAGTAATACCTCACTTAACTTTTTATTGTAACCTTATACTCTAATACCCTCTGATACTAATACCTTAGATATAATGTAATAGTTATATATACACTAATATATAATCTTACCTAGTAATACCTTAGCGTATATTCATAAACCTTACCACTAGCCAATAGTCAAAACCAATACCTTGGTACTTATCCAATACCTTACTTCATATTACGATATCTAGCCCGTATTCTAACATTACCCCGTATCTTAATATTTACCCTTACCTTGAGATACCCCATATACCTTAGCTAGATTCCTATTACCTAGCCCAATAACTAATACCTTAACTTGACTTATTAACTTATCTACCAATACCTAGGTATTATCCAATACCTTAACACTTAATACCTAACTCACAACCCACACATAACACCAAAACTTAATCCAAGTTCAAAACTCACTAATACCTTAGTATATTGGTATCACAAGCAAAATCCAATACTTTAATAGTAACATTATGCCCTCAAGTTACCCACACTACCCAATCAACCCATCATACTAATTCGACACTAATACTACCCCATACCTATCACTCATACCATACTCAATAATACTCACAAACCTATATACATATACCCTCACCTAGGTAACTATACCTCTGTATATATGAATACACACACACACACACACACACACACATATGTATAACTGTGTATCTATATATAACACACACACACACATTTATGTAACTATGTCTATACATATATATATATATATATATATATATACACATTCGACTGTATGCTAACCCTTAAATACTATACTAAGCCACAATCTCACCTTCACTCCAATACTATCGACTGACACACTTACAAACGCCCACTTGTGCCTACTGAACTCCCCTCACTGCACTTCCTTTTCCTGGGTACTATACCCTGTTGTGCACCTCAAATCAATGCACAATATGCACTGAAACCCCCCTACTTGCACTGTTCTGTGCACAACTATTTTGTTGTGCAGGCACTGTCACACACTGCGATGGCGCTGGCCTGAACTCCTTCACCTTTTATCACTGCACCAAGCCTGTAGCAGCAATCCCGAGCCCAACTCTAGGCTATACACCCCACTGCTACCTTGCTATTTCAGTAGCTTTAAAAGCATTCAGTCTCTCCCTAGTTGCCCAGGTCCTAACCCCCTCTTTAATGCTGCAAAACTCGAGCCCCATGGACTGCACCTTAGTCCCCACACCCGAGATTAACATCTGTACTACTCTCCTCGATCAAAACACCTTGCCTTATGCTACCTCTTGCAGTCAGCACTTGGTTGTAGTGAAGTGCTCCTACTATAGTGCCACATCTCCTATTTGCTGCTTCTATGCATTGGCAAAGCTCCACTGCAACAACAACTTATTTGTAGTGCACACAAGACTGCATCTAATATGTGTTCAGACCTGAACCCCAAGCTCCCAAGCAACTCTCCACATGCACTCTGTTGCAGGGATACCCATATGCTACTGCAACTCTGTGCATGAAGTGCACAACACAACCTCTCTTTCCCTCCTCCTCAACTGTGCACCTTACTTCCAGGTTGCACTGATCTACAGTGCACATAGTCCCCTCATCACCTTACATTTACACATCACTCACTTCCTCACAGTCATCTCACTCTCCACACCACACGAATTCTACAGTAAAGGTGCAGACCTGCACATTGATATGCCAAGATGCAACACTAGCTGTGCACAGATGTGCAAGTGGACATCACAATGCACCCTACAACCCAATCCAACTTTCCACAGTGCACCACACTACTATAGGCAATGTACTAACCTCTCTAAACCAAGATCACCATGAATCTAATGTGATCACTTCTCAACCACACCAACACATTCCAAACAACCCATCACAAATAATTCATCAAATACTCAAGGTGCAACATTCCATGATACTCACTAAAACCTATGATACTCTCATGATACATACTCCAAATATCACCAAAGGCTACCAAGACATATTGAACATCAATAACATATGAAATAATACTATAATTAAGTTAAATGAAATAATACATTTGAATCTATAGAGAATTGACACAATAGGACACAAGAATACTAAAACTACCAATTATACACCACTGTATCATGGTGTATCATGATACGCACTCTCTGTATCTAATTTTGGACATAAGAACACCTTCAAACCATCAAATAAATATCAATAGTCCTTATTAGGACACAATACACACACTTAATGGACATAATTGAAATTTTTCCTAAATTGAGCTCCAAAATCATGACACCAACTTAGATCTACCAAATTGAGGGATCCTATTGCCTAGATCTACCATTGGAAAGTCAAA
Source organism: Iris macrosiphon (assembly GCA_036927795.1). Classification (NCBI taxonomy): domain Eukaryota; kingdom Viridiplantae; phylum Streptophyta; class Magnoliopsida; order Asparagales; family Iridaceae; genus Iris; species Iris macrosiphon. The sequence goes on from JAYESA010000002.1 coordinate 123,031,403, forward strand.
TTTAACCATAAAAATATTCCTACATGTCCATGGGGTGTTCATAACCATAAATTTGATGAAATTAAGATAATTATCTAGTATTTTGGTAGCCGCTTTGGAGAATTTTGAATTTGGACACGAAAGAGATGAGTCAGACACGATCCTCCAAAAATTAGACTCCTCCTCAAGCTCCTCCTTATGCTTCAAGCTCTTGCTCTCCAATGAAAGTGGAATGAAATTGTTTGGTGAAGAAATGAAATGAAAATTCAATTCTAGATCTAAATTTAGGAGGAAAATTGAATTGGTGTTGCTTGGAAAAGAAATAAGAATAAATGAAGGGAATTTAAAATTCTAATCTCTTCATGACAAGGTAGTCCACTACAAGGACTTGTAATTGGTTCTAATTACTAATTGTGTCATTCCATCATCAAATTCAAATTAAAGAGGAAAAGAAATCTAATTAATTAAACAAAGGAATCTCTACAATTTAAATGGAATATTCTCTTCATGATAACTAACTAATTTAATTAGACTAATCTATGGTCATAATTAGCAATAATAAACCACTAACAACTAACAAATTAATTATAGTAATTAATATACAACATAATATAATGATGTAAAATTAGCACTTGCAAAATTACCAAAATACTCCTAGGGTGAAAAGTGGTGGTTACAAGTTTTACTTTGTATCATATTTCTTATCGGGGTTGTACTTTGCTCTGTTCCTGACAAGATACATGGTAGGTGAGGATGATGAACCTTTACCCTAGCTTCTACGTCCCGCGGGATGACACATTAGTAGATGATGACGTGGACACTACACAGGACCCAGAGTTCATCCGAGAGACTTTAGGATCTCCTTTGTTATATTTTCCTACTTTCTAGTTATATGTGTAGATGTATCGTGATTGATGTCGTGTTGTGTAGTTGAGGATGATGTTGCATTTATCATTCACTGGATCTGTCTTTGGGTATCATTGTAAAATGACATGTAATAAAAATAGTGGAAGCTGTGGTAATTGTAGTGATAGTATGGGCACGTTTATAGATGATCTGTGATGAGTGACTTTGATAATTGTATTTGATGACATATGAGGTCTAGACAGCTGATTATCGTTGTTTACAACAGTGTAGGCGGGACATGTCCGACTCATATCCAATTATCTGGGAGTGAGTCATGACAAAAAAAAAATAAGAAGAAGAAATGAGAAGACTGTGGAATAAGAAGAAGGGATTAGAAGAAGAAATAAGGGGTCAGATGGAAAGAGGAGGTGGCGACCTCTCTCTATTTTTTTAATTCCTATATATATAAATTCAAAAGTTATTATATACTTATACTATATAATGTAGAAGCATGAAAAATACGCTGGATAGCTATACGCAGCATGTTGATGCAGGGCAGCGTAAACAAATGACCTCAGAGCCATCAAACGTACAACAGAGTTTGGTCGCTGAGCAAAACGTAAAATATAAGCTCAAGGACCATCCGCGTAATGCAGTATGTCCAGGCTGCTTCAGCATAAAAAAGGTGCTACATCGCCTTTATGGCGTAAAACTCATCCGCTTTAAATACAGCATTGAAGCGTACGAGGAACGCTTCGTATTCTTCAAAATGAACCTGTCAGATCATGCAATAAACCTGACGTCTGGACTCCTGACAAAGAGTACTACACAACTACCCAGGCGATGGCTATAATGATGGTGCGGCACTGCAACCCAGGCTGTCATTTACTGCCATTTCCTTGGCGTAAACCGCTTTTACGCATACAAAGGAATACGTTGCCTAGTTTTACACAGGCAAATGTGAGCTATTTACGCTCCACAGAAGACAAACAGCCTGCCACGTCAAAAGCTGCTCTTCGTACAGGGCTTGAGGTACGTCTCTGCATTTAATGCGCAGAGTGATGACAGGGCTCGAGGCACGTCTCTGCATTTAATGCGCAGAGCGATGGCAGAGCTCGAGGCACGTCTCTGCATTTAATGCGCAGAAGGGTGGCAGACCTTTAAAACACGCCTCTGTATTTAATGCGCAGGATAATGGTGGATCTCTGTATTTAATGCAGGAGATTTGATTAAATGTCACCGAACCGTCGTTTAGTGACATCCTCTTTGCGTAAACTGCTTTTACGCATACAAGGGGATACGCTGCCTAGTTTCACACAGGCAGACGTGAGCTTCTTACGCTCCACAAAAGACAAACAGACTGCCACGTCAGCAGTTGCTCTTCGTACAGGATTCGAGGCACATATCTGCATTTAATGCGCAGAATGATGGCAAATCTTTAAGACACGCCTCTGCATTTAATGCGCAGGATAGGGGCAGATCTCAGCATTTAATGCAAGAGATTTGATTATATCTCCAAGAGCCATAATTTTTGCTAAAACGTCCACATCATCACTTTGGTACATTTCGCCAACTCAGGCCTCAGTCAGGAGAAGAGGATCAGCCGGCTTCTACGCCCACTCGGCTTTTATGCCTACTCGGCTTCTACGCCTACTCGGCTTCTATGCCTACCCGGCTTCTACGCCTACTCAGCTTCTATGCCTACTCGGCTTCTACGCCTACTCGGCTTCTATGCCTACTCGGCTTCTATGCCTACTTGGCTTCTACGCCATGGTGACAGTTATTGGCTTCTACGCCAACCTCTTCTACGTGAAGGATAACTACCTACGTGGCTTTTACGCCATAATCTTCGCAGTAGTTATACGCGTTGTCTCTTAATTGACATGCGTCACATGCTCATTCAAAAGGTCATCTATACGCGGGTAATGGTTATTGTAACCGTTGTGTAAAAGGGTGTTGTACTTTCTACTACTCGGTTTCTACGCCGACTGAGTGGTCACTGTCACTAAAACTCTATAAATAGAGACCTCTATCAACAGAGGGAAAGGGAAGAAAAATTGGTCGAGAAAGAGAAGATTGAAAGGTTAAGATTTGGTCGCAGATTTCAAGAGAGAAGAATCCAGAGCTCAGGCGAAGAGTAGTGATCGACGACTTTGGCATCGAGCATCCACTCTCTTTAGCAACCTTCGAAGCTGCTTTCTGTCTTCTACGACACTTCTTCATCATCGTGTGGTCCAAGGGACAAAGTGATCGACTGCAGATTAGACTCCTATAGCAATATTTACCCAGATTAAAAAATTGTACTCGACATCCTCGTATAGGATTAATTGCACTACTTGTTTGTAAACATAAAGAGTGGGTTTTCGTATAAAGTCTCGTTTCCATATCTTTCGTTTAATTTATCAGACAACAAGATGGCGACTCTGCTGGGGACATCTTTCTCTTCTGATGAGGAAGCAATTTCTCAACACGATGCGGTATCCGTGGGATCCGTGAAGAAGACACTGGTCGTCCAGTTCGACCAGTCTGCCTACTAAGGCATGCTTCGAACAGGGGGTAGCTCTCACTCTCTCTCTGTCCAAGACAACAGGAAACTGCATAAGGTCTGGATGCCCAAGACATCCTCTACCATTCCTGTCGACTCTCCGATCTCTTCGATCTCTCTAACCAACGAGGTTGTAGCATCGCTCCTTTCGTGCCTTGCGCGTAAAATTCAGTCGCCTGTCTTTGACAGGGCAGACAACTTCTGGCAATGCCTCAGCGCTAATCCAGAAGTATACTCCGTACCTTGCACATAAAATTCAGTCGCCTGTCTTTGACAGGGTAAACAAAACTTCTGGCAATGCCTCAGCGCTAGTCCAGAAGTACACATCGCGCTCTGCGCGTAAAACTCTGTCTCCCGTCTGTGACGGAATAGACAAAATTTTTGATAATGCCTCAGCGCCAAATCAGGAATTCCAAACTCGCTCTGCGCATAAAAATGCATCTGCCTTCTGCGGAAAAGCAGATGATCCATGCAATCTACGCAAGGGAAAGCAAGCGGTGGACTACTCAACTTCTCGGCCTTTACGCCAGCAAGGGAACAATTTGCCCGCCCTCAGGATTACGCGAGAGGCTGACGGCCGACTGAGGACATCCTCAGCTTTACGCCAACCGGAGCAGAGCTCCAAATTATGCCAAAAGAAGCCCCTCGGCGTAAAGAAGGCTCAATTTGCAAAAAGACACCCTCCTCAGGGATTATCCGCTACCCAGATGGCCAACCTGTTGTATATAAGTGGCACAGGGAAAACTATGGTTCCCAACATCCGCATGTCCACTGATGTGAACAGAAGGAACAAAACCAGGTCAGGAAAAGGGGGTGATCCTCTAGTGATCACTTTGAACCAGAAGCCTCCACCCTTGGTCATCAACCTTCGGTGCAACAGGCAGTCGATTGATGTAAATACAACCGGGAACAAAGTTTCTGATGATAATAAACATCTTTTTTTCCAGTACATTGACGCTCAAATTTTGAATCAGGAATCCTCCCCCCATGACGATATAGAACCTATAGCACAAAAATTCTTGGAAGCTATAGATTCCTATCATCCGTATATGTGGAAAGTGGCGTCATCATCCAATGTCACCACGACATATGGACCGCATGAGGATTCTATCTTCATCGTCCCGCCTACTTGCAGCAGTCAGCATGCAATAGTCTTCGGCCGCATACACAATAAACCGACTGTGCAAGAAGATTCTTCCGATGACGATGCTGGTAAAATGCAGGTTCACAGATACAGCCCGCAAGCTTTGAAGATCATGCAAAGTATGGGTTATAACTTGAAGCTGGAACCAGATCTCAACTACGGGAAAGGCAGACGAATACCGCTGCACGGCGATCCCTACTATCAACGAACTCGTTTCGGGTTAGGGTATACCACCTCCCTTGCAACTCTTGAGTCAAACGAGGATATCTTTTCCTCTTCTCAAAATGGCTCAGCGCCCTCTGACTCATCTCACGCTCTCGAACGAACATTATCCGTAAATATGGTAGTGACAGATTCCTTCGAAGCAGACGAACAAGAATCTGAACTGTTTGAGAATGACGCTTGGGCTCAGCAAATGGATACACAATAGGAATTCTGCTTCGAGCAGAGAGAACCTCCCACTGAAGATAAAGTTATCTAGATTGACGTTGGGGATGAACTTTCGCCAAAGCCGATATTTATCAGTAACAATCTTTCCGAAGCAGAAAGAGAAGAAGTTATCCAGCTGATAAAAGAATATATTGACGTCTTTACGTGGAATTATGAGGACATGCCAAGCCTTGATCCAAAGGTGGCTACTCATAAGCTCAATATATTGCCCGATTCGAAGCCTGTGAAGCAGCACCAACGCCGGTTTCGCCCGGATATGATGGACGCCATTGAAGCTGAAATCAAGAAGTTGATAGCCTGCGGTTTCATCTGGGAAGAACAATATCCCGACTGGGTCACCAATGTTGTCCCGGTCATGAAGAAAAATGGGAAAGTACGTGTCTGTATCGATTATCGAGATCTGAATGCAGCCTGCCCTAAGGATGAGTTTCCTCTTCCCATCACAGACGTCATGATTGACAATACATGCGGTTTTGAACGTATGTCTTTCATGGATGGATTTTCAGGATACAATCAAATCAAGATGCATCCTGAAGACGAGAAGCATACTGCCTTCCGGATACCAGTGGGGGTATATTGCTATACGGTCATGCCCTTCAGATTGAAGAATGCCGGGGCTACGTACCAATGGGCTATGAGTAACATATTCCATGAGCATTTACGCAAAACAGTAGAGTATTATGTGGACGATATAGCTGTCAAAAGCCGCCTCAAGGATAATCACATCCAAGACTTGAAGATAGTATTTGAATTGATGCGCCAATATCAACTCAAAATAAATCCTACAAAGTCCTTTCTGGGGGTATCTAGTGGCAAATTCCTGGGATTTGTCATTACCGCCAAAGGCATTTAAGTGGACCCTGACAAAGTCAAGGCCATCTTAGAAATGCGACCGCCCCGCAATCTGAGGGAACTCAGGAGATTTTAAGGTCGTCTGGCTTATATCCGAAGATTCATATCCAACCTCTCTAGAAGATGTCAGCCCTTTTCTCGTCTCATGAAGAAAGGTGTATCCTTCGTATGGGACGAAGCCTGTCAGCAAGCGTTTAATGATATCAAACGCTACCTCACTAGTCCGCCAGTTCTTGTGCCTCCCGTCATAGGAAGACCATTCATGCTGTATGTTCGAGCGATAGATCATTCTCTGGGAGCTCTTCTCGCACAGAAGAATGATATGGGTCACGAACAGGCTATCTACTACCTCAGCAGGATGATGGTCGGAGCCAAACACCGGTACAACCCAGTGGAGAAAGAATGCTTGGCTCTGATGTTCGCTATCCAGAAAATGCGGCACTATGTCACAGGCCAAACCATTCACATCATCTCCAGGATCAATCCTCTTCGGGTACTGATGAACAAGCCAAGTGTTCTTAATTCCCGACTCGCGACTTGGGCGATGTTATTAACACCGTATGACATGGTATATGTCCCTCAGAAGTCCGTCAAAGGCCAAGCATTGGCTGACTTCCTAGCTGCTCATCCGATCCCGGAGGCCTCCAAACTGTACGAGGACATTTCCGACGAAGTTGCAGAATATAATTTCGCAATGGAAAGTGATGCATGGCAACTATTCTTCGATGGTGCCTCCAGAATTGGTCCCAGGGGAAACGTGGTCTCAGGAGTAGAAATTGTCCTGGTTACTCCTGATAAGCTCGTCATCTACCGAGCATATTCTCTTAGCGAACCCTGTTCTAACAATGTGGCGGAGTATAACGCTCTACTAATCGGGCTCCAAGTCGCTAAAGAATTGGGCGTCGAATCTCTTGAAGCTTTCGGTGATTCTCTGTTGATCGTCAATCAAGTCAGAGGAATATATGAAGTCCAAAATCCAGACCTCATCCCCTATCACCGAGCAACGATCGAGATAGCCATGACATTCAAAGGATTCTTCCTAGAGCATGTACCTCGATCTCAGAATCTGGAAGCTGATGCCCTAGCCAGTCTAGCTGTAGATTTAGCTATCCCTATAAGAAGGCAATATTCGGTGATCCTTCTTAACAGAGATTTATTTTGTGTGAAAAATAACTTTCACATAGAACACAGCTACGCGGTGAACGCAGATCTTCCAAAGAGAGACTGGAGAAGTCCCTTTATAGATTTCGTAGCATACGGAATTTTGCCAGAAGACCCTAAAGAAGCAGCATCCGTCAAAAGACGATCATTGCGCTTCTACTTCGATGCATCTTCGCAATGTCTATATCGCCGGTCTTATGACAGACTATTATTACGATGTCTCTCTGGTGATGAAGCACATTGTATTATCCGTGAAGCTCACGACGGCGTATGCGGAGCGCATCAACCCGGTCCTAAGCTACAGGATCGCATCAGGAGAATGGGCTATTACTGGCCTACTATGATCACAGATGCAATAAAGTATGCAAAACAATGCAGAGCCTGTCAGGTCCATGCAGACTTTATCCATCAACCTCCTGAATATCTACATCCTACGGTTGCGTCCTGGCCTTTCGAATCATGGGGTATGGATATCATTGGTCCTATTCACCCGTCTTCTTCCAGAGGTCACCGGTTCATACTGGCCATTACGGATTATTTCTCCAAATGGGCAGAGGCGATCCCTCTTGCTGAGGTGAAGGCATCTAATGTGATCAGCTTCATCAAGCATCACGTCATTTATCGCTTTGGGATACCCCGGAGGATAATTCATGACAATGGGCATCAATTCATCAGCCAAGCGTTTCATCGATTTTGCGATAAAAACCGAATACAAAATATGGCCTCTACGGCATATAATCCTGCTGCTAATGGTTTGGCGGAAGCTTTCAACAAAACCATTATCAAGCTCTTGAAAAAGTTCGTCTCTTCGAACAAGAGGGAATGGAATGAGAAGCTAGGAGAATGTCTCTGGGCATACCGCACAACGGTATGAGCACCGACGGGTTGTACCCCATTCTCATTGGTTTACGGGAGCGAAGCAGTTCTCCCCATCTAGATCCAAATTTTGTCACTCAGGATAGCCGTGGCTAATGAGTTGACTCAAGAAAAGAATGACCTCTTAAGGCTTCAAGAGCTAGAAGGATTAGACGAGAAATGCCTCTAAGCTCAACAGCGCATCGCGTTCTACCAAGCACGCATTTCCAGAGCTTTTAATCAAAAAGTAAAGGAAAGAGTGTTCAAAGTTGGCGAGCTAGTTTTAGCTGTGAGAAGGCCGATAATTCTTACTCACAAGAGTAAGGGCAAATTCTAGCCCAAATGTGAAGGCCCTTATGTGATCGAGACGACGTTCTCAAACGGCGCTTACAGGTTAGCCAAGCCTAATGGAGACCTGTTAATGGCTCCTATCAATGACAAATTCCTGAAAAGGTACTATGCTTAACCTCCTCTGCTCAAGTGGAATATGGCGAAAACCTCATTTTGACAAAACTACTTTCAAAACGAAACTAGTTGGATCGTATTCTATCATGTCCATATAACCTCTGAATAGATATGTTTAACTAATTTGGAACTTCAAGACCTATCACGTCCATATTACCTCTGATAGTGTTTTGTGTACAAATTTTAGCAGAAGCATATTCTATCATGTCCATATAACCTCTGAATAGATATGTCCTACTAAAACTTACCGAGAGTATATCACGTCCATATTACCTCTGGTATCACTCTCACCCAAACCTGTCATTTATATTCCAAAATGATGGATCCACAAAGTCAGATGAAAGCCTCTTTATTATTCCCAAAAAGAGCAAAACTATATTGGAAATCAAAAAAGTACATCATTTGGGAGGAGCAGTTAGGTCACGAATCTGCCGTGCCAGAGCAGCCATCCTCTCATCCCTGGAGTCCAAGACGTCAGCGCGAGCATGCTCCAACCTTGCTGCATCATTGTTCAAAGCAGCCATTTCGGCCCGAGTACGTACGAAACCCGCACGGACAATACCCGCTTGCGTCAGATTCTGCTGGGCGGTCTCCTTCCGATTCGTCAGCACATCTCGAGTTGCCGACAAAGAGACAGCCAGTTCCTCCGCTTGAGCGAGTTCATCTCTCAATCTGCGGACCCTTGCTGTTACTTCCTCATAGTCGAGTTCGTACTGAGTCAGCTCAGGAATGACGTACTCCAGTTGTTCCTGGACGGATTTGTCCAGAGATTCCAGTTGTCCAGCAAGCTCTGCAGTCAAGGAGTCAAACCTAGCCTGGACCAGGTCGTCAATGCTGCCTCGGGATAGCTGCTGATATTCGTTAATGGGTTCCTCCAAACCATTAACTATCTGCTCTAATGTGTCAGCTACCCCAGTGTCGTTAAAGTCCCTGATCGGCACTATCGCGAACTGGGAGGACCTCCTCAGGGACGCAAAGCTCAAATTCTTCTCCAACACCATTGATATCAATGTTTTCATAGTGGTGTAGAAGATACCAATATACTGCTCAGTCAGCATAGCCAGGTCCGAATGAACGCTGGGAGTGGCTGCGATATTGGCGTACCTCTCTCCAGGAACGACCGCAGACGATGTTGCCACAGCCGTCGCCTCAATAGGTGGTGCGACAAAAAAAAAGCGCCAACACCGGACGAAGTGACCGGCATACTCAAAGGAGGCATTATCGTAATGACAGGCTCATCCTCCTCTTGAGATATCAAAATCTCTTCAACGGGCGAGCCGGCACCCGAAAGTGTCTCCTCTTTAAAGTCAGGCACCTCCGTGTCGCCGCCAGGACCTAACACAGAGCCAAAGGGCGCATCTACACTGCCCTCCCCGAAGATGTCTTCCCCTGAAAAGAAGACAAAAGGAAGTTAATATCGAAATGATGTTGACTTTTCTAAAAAGAGGCGTAAAGATGACGTTTACCCATGGCCAATGGTGTATATGTCGCGTCTGCGGCCAGTACAGCTAAATTATTTCTTAATGATGCTAGGCAAGCTGTCATACCTGGAGAAGGTGGTGTGTCAACCGACAACGGCAAATATTTTTCCAGGCCCTCGTCAAGTTCCAGCCGAGGTTCATCAGGTGGAATCTCGCTGGGCGCACCGACAGACACGGCAGGGGTTTCTCCCGATGCTGACCCGGATAAAGATATCCTTATTTGGCTCGACCCCGAAGGCGATCTCGTTCCGCTACCTAAAGCGGTAACAGTGACAGCAGCCTCCAACAGGAATTCTCCGGCACCACCAGCCGGAACATTAGAGGGTCTCTCTCTAAAAGGCGAGGAACCTCCAATCAAAGAATTATCTCCAACAGGGGAAACCGCAGGCTCAAGAGCCTCATTGCCGGGAATCCGGAGAGGACGATTAACCGTCTTCTTCTTCCTCTTGCGAGGGGAAGTCTCCTTCGGAGCAGGAGCCCTTCGCTTCCCAGAGATTACCAAAGCCCCTGCAGGCGGAGGTATTTCACCCCTCGGTACCGACAACAGAGGCTCATCTAGAGTCACGGACTCTTCACCCTCGTCAGAAGAGACCGAGGGGACTTTGACTCTTCCCCCAGGCTTGGAAGAGGGCATCCTAAAACTTCCATGCATATCAAAATCGCGATGGAAGGTGTTGGTTGCCACATAGAACTGCGCATACGAGTGGAGGATGCGCAGCTCCGTGGAGAGTGAAATGACGGGCACGGTAAAAGTTGCTTCAGTGCAACCCATGATGAAATATCGCCATCCTTTGGCTCCATCAATGAGTCTACCCCTGGACCTGAAGCTAGTGACGGCATTGCCCATGTGCAACTGGTCGTACCTGAACTGCCTGGCAAACTGACTGGGCAGGTAAGACTCCAAGAAGCATTGGTCTTCATTTATGTACAGTAAATGGGAAGGTCTAATGCAGACTAACCAATTGAAAGCCTCAGGAGAAAGAATGGTCTGCCTATCGCCTACATCCTGAAGTCTGATCCCCTATTGATTAAGATATACAGAGGGGACAGTACAGAAAAGCTTCCAGCTATGACTAAAGTTCAGCACCTGCCAACAGTCTAAAACTGTGGTCACGTTCCAGGAGGAATTCTTGTAGTTCAACAAGAAACTATCCCTCGAACTACTGCCAGAGCCGGAAGACATAACCCTGGGGTTATGGAGAATTAACCACCCCATCAAGTACAGGTATGATAATTCTACCCTGGGAAAGCTATCACGCTGAGTTTTATCGGCAAGCAGCCCATCAGTCATGGCCCTCAGGCCAGCTTGTATAAGGCACACCATGGCAGGGAGCAAGCCCAGTCTTGCCCCAAACACCAGATGCACTATAGGCCATAGCGTGTTGCGGTGAATGCGATCCGCAGATGCGATGCCGGGTACCACCAGTCGACGCAGCCATATGGAGAGAAAGCCAGCCAGTTGAGCTTCCTTGGACAGAGGCCTGCGGCAATGCCTCAAATAGCTGTAGGCCTTAGTGCTTGCGGGATATTTCCCTATCCCTTCGTCGAGAATCTGGTCCGGAGCCCCAGCATCCTCCATAAGATCGTCGACTACCTGAGCAGTAAGCACGCTCAGAAGATTCAAAGGATGATCCTTGCTATCCAAGACCTTCTCCGGCTTAGCATTTCTAGCCCGGTGAAAGAAGAGGTAGGACGTTCATTTATTGATGTGAGCCAAATCTGAAGGCTCACCATAAAAAGCGGTACAAGCGAGGTAGTGGCACATCACCTCCTGGTACACAGCCACTACCCGAGGGTCTGAATCCCCCAACTCCCGGTTCGTGGGAACATACTCTTCATATGGAGTATCCCCCATCGGCAGTCTCGAGATCTCTGCCATCTCGTGGAGGGCCAATCCCAACTCCCCCAGTGGAGTGGCGAAAGTCCCGGTGAGCGAGATATATCGCTCCATCAGAGCCAGAAACAGATTGGGGTTGGGAGGTAACCCAACACTGGTAGCGCTCACAGCTGCAAATAGACCGATGCTCTCCAGCTCAGTCTGAAAATACTTTAGGGCCCAGTCAGCTAAGCGAGCCCATCGGAGATTTGTTGGGGTGATCCACCCATTGCACCGAGGATTCACCTTGGGGTATACTCCCCCGTGCCCCATGAAATCATTGCAGAAAGTCGGTAATTGCACCGGCTGGAGCACCAAGTTGTCTTCACTCGGGACACTGCCCGGGTACAGTCCCTTGAACGGCATCACAGAGCCGGAAGGGCGGCTGACAAACGACCCCTGGTCAGATCCTTTCTGATGAAAGATCTTCCCCGGCCTGCCGTGAAGATCGGGAGTCAGCGTCCACGACATCCTCCTGGGATGTGTAGCATGGAAGAATGCCGAGATGGGATAGTCTCTCAACATCTTGGGCAGATACAGGACCAAGCCCCCGGTAGGGAAAACCCGGAGTTCTTTCTTGGACTTCGTCTGGGATTGCTTGTCAATCATGTCCCCGAAGAGAAAAACTGGCTTTATGTATTGGTCCCCGTCTATGTACGTCATGGGCTCTCCATTAATCATGTTCAGCAGCGTTCGCTCGCCTTGAGCCGATATCAAAATTTCCCTTCCTTCAGGGTACTGGGGCCCTGAGATAGGAAATGTCACGTGCGATAGATCCTCCAGATAGTTGGAGTACAGCATCCCGACGGCAGAACCCATCATATCGGCTAGCGGAGACGCATACAAGTTAACTGCAAGAGTGCAAGAAAAACACATCAGTTCCTAACTAGACATTACAGATCTTGCAGCATACGCCAAAAAATCAACAGTCTGTGCTTTACGCCAAGACTGTAAAAACTTGATCATTATGCTGGAATCCATTTCCTAAGACGTAAAATTTAAGGCTGGCAGTATACGCAAAGTTTCGACAGTCTGTATTTTACGCCAGACTGCCAAAGTTTGAGTTATTACGCCGATAGCGTAACACTCAAATTTATAGTATACGCCAAGTTTCAACAGTCTGTGCTTTTACGCCCGACTACGAAAATATGGAGTTTTTACGCTGACACATTAGAAATGTGGGCGTAAAAGATAAAACGTCTCTGTGCATCATCTTCCTCAAAGAGGCTATCAGCACAGAAGACGACCTAGCGCGTTAATGTACAACGTGTGTGAAGGATTTCCAGTCGTTCTTTTTCGTCCCAAAAGCTCTACCTCTAAGGCCGGGTGCACTGCTCGTCGACGGGATACTTCGCTCAGAATGAAGTTCGCCTTGCCCGACCGAAGACGCTCTCGCTTGAGCAGAAGAACGAGAAGAAGAATCAATATTAATTCCCTTGGAGGGGATTTGTTTCGGGGTCATTACTGAAAACTTTGAAGGCTCGGAGAAGAAACGAACAAGAACTCGAAAAGTCGAAGGCTTTCTTTCGCAGAAGACGGATGAAAAGTTTTTCTCTCAAAAGCTTGGAATATATATAGAGTTCGGATGGACTCCTCGAATCCCAAACCAAATCTCATAATTAATATTCGGTTATATTGGGTACTACGTCAGTCTATTACTCAGAGAAGGCGGACAGTCAGCGAATTCAAAATTTTTTCGTGCAAAGCAGATTCGTAGTTTTTACGCTAAGGAGCTTTCTACGCTCGACAGCTACAGATCTACGGTTTTACGCTCACATGCTATAAGTCTATGGTTTTACGTCTGGATGCTTTTATGCTCGGTAGCTTTTACGCTCGAGAGGCTATAAACCTACGACTTCACGCTCATCAGCTACAAATCTATGATTTCACGCTCGGTGGCTTTTACGCTCAGAGGCAACAGATCCACAGTTTCACGCTCGGAAGATTTCCTTTTCAGAAGCTACAAATCTACAGTTTCTACGCTCGGATGCTCTCATGCTCAGCAGCTTTTACACTCGAGAGGCTACGAACTTATGATTTTATGCTATGACTTTTCGCACATCTAAAAAATACGCAGGCCAGAGTACGCGTACATCTGAACGATTCTTAAGGCGGTCAATTGCAAGAGTTCACACAGAAGATACTCCTTCTTGACCTCAAAATATTCCAAGTACCCGAAGCATACAGAGTTCAACATTGAAAATGACTCTTCTCCTTGGGTCGATTGGAAGTTCATCCAGACTCCAGTCTGAATATTTCATCTACAATTCAAGATGGCAACTCTGTTTTTGACAGCCATTTCTCGCCCTGTTCTAAGGGATTTTCGAGAAATCATTCTTGAAGATGATGTCTGAACAAGAATTCTGTTTATCAGAAGTGACAGTTCAGAATTCTACGTGGTTCCTCATTCCTAACAGCAGGACAGTTCAAATACTCGAATGCTAAGCAGCTTTCTACGCATCCCTAGTTATGCATAAAAGACAGGACGGGACCTAGCACTCTTTCTATCAGAGTCGACGTAAAGTTACCAGACGTGTCGAAGCTACACATATTCAGACTTCACAACAAAGTATATGGCGAAATAATCATATGCACAGAAGAAGACGATTTTATTCATTTTCATGATTACATATGAGGGAAATCCAGTCTACAAAGGATTTTTCTTCATTTTCATGATTACATATGAGGGAAATTCCGTCTATAAAGGATTTCCTCGTCGTCATCGGAAGGCCACCCCCAGAGTCTGTTCTGCCAGGTTCTCGTATTGGTGGGCTTCTTCATCCATCTTCTCCAACAGTTAGTCGGTTTCCGCAACCGACTAACAAGAAAATAATACATGGCGGGAGGATACAGAACTGGGCATGCATAAATGATGCAGATCCCATGCTTCGTACGCCATGACAGATTGAGTTGAGGTATTTCACCCAACTCAATACTCGAGGACAGAGCTAGCTTCTGCTCTGGTCCACGAAAGTATCAGGAGAAGATACAGCTTGCAAGCTGTGTGGTCAAATACGACCCTTCCTCTCTCCGGAAGAACCACCATACAAAGTTGTTGATTATCCCGAGCAAAGGAGGCTATGATATTCTTCCATGATCCATCGTTGTAGAGGACATTTGCTCGAAGATGCCGTCTTTTTCGGCTCCTTACATGCTGGAAGAACATGGTCTTCTTCTTCCTCAAGTCGACCCGACGAACTCCGGCGATCATCTCTGTGTGGTGAAGGAGATGTGGGAAGAACATGTTAACTCCTCAGCCTTTTATAGGCAAGAGAGAGCCCTCCGAATCCCAACGGAATCCCCAATAACTTCGCCATAAAGTCAGCCTTGAAAGACGTATCAGACTTGACCGTTTCATGCTTCATTCAAAGCGTTTCAAATTACGAGAAATTTAAAAGCTTTGAAGGGGGTCTTGTAGAAGCATGAAAAATACGCCGGATAGCTATACGCAGCATGTTGATGCAGGGCAGCGTAAACAGATGACCTCAGAGCCATCAAACGTACAACAGAGTTTGTTCGCTGAGCACAGCATAAAATATAAGCTCAAGGACCATCCGCGTAATACAGTATGTCTAGGCTGCTTCAGCGTAAAAAAGGTGCTACATTGCCTTTATGGCGTAAAACTCATCCGCTTTAAATACAACATTGAAGCGTACGAGGAACGCTTCGTATTCTTCAAAATAAACCTGTCAGATCATGCAATGAACCTGACGTCTGGACTCCTGACAAAGAATACTGCACAATTACCCAGGCGACGACTATAATGATGGCGCGGCACTGCAATCCAGGCTGTCATTTACTGCCATTTCCTTGGCATAAACCACTTTTACGCATACAAAGAAATACGCTGCCTAGTTTTACACAGGCAGATGTGAGCTGTTACGCTCCACAGAAGACAAACAGCCTGCCACGTCAAAAGCTGCTCTTCGTACAGGGCTCGAGGCACATCTCTGCATTTAATGCGCAGAGTGATGACAGGGCTCGAGGCACGTCTCTGCATTTAATGCATAGAGCGATGGCAGGGCTCGAGGCACGTCTCTGCATTTAATGCGCAGAAGGGTGGCAGACCTTCAAAACATGCCTCTACATTTAATGCGCAGGATAATGGCGGATCTCTGCATTTAATGCAGGAGATTTGATTAAATGTCACCGAACCGTCGTTTAGTGACATCCCCTTTGCGTAAACTGCTTTTACGCATACAAGGGGATACGCTGCCTATTTTCACACAGGCAGACGTGAGCTTCTTACGCTCCGCAGAAGACAAACAGACTGCCACGTCAACAGTTGCTCTTCGTACAGGATTCGAGGCGCGTATCTGCATTTAATGTGCAGAATGATGGCAAATCTTCAAGACATGCCTCTATATTTAATGCGTAGGATAGGGGCAGAACTCTGCATTTAATGCAAGAGATTTGATTATATCTCCAAGAGCCGTAATTTTGGCTAAAACGTCCACATCATCACTTTGGCACATTTCGCCAACTCAGGCCTCAGTCAGGAGAAGAGGATCAGCCGGCTTCTACGCACACTCGGCTTCTACGCCCACTCGGCTTCTACGCCTACTCGGCTTCTAAGCCTACCCGGCTTCTACGCCCACTCGGCTTTTATGCCTACTCGACTTCTACGCCTACTCGGCTTCTATGCCTACTTGGCTTCTACGCCATGGTGATAGTTATTGGCTTCTACACCAACATCTTCTATACGAAGGATAACTACCTACGTGGCTTTTACGCCGTGATCTTCGCAGCAGTTATACGTGTTGTCTCTTAATTGACACGCGTCACACGCTCATTCAAAAGGTCATCTATACACGGGTAATGGTTATTGTAACCGTCGTGTAAAAGGGTGCTGTACTTTCCACTACTCGATTTCTACGCCGACTGAGTGGTCACTGTCACTAAAACTCTATAAATAGAGACCTCTATCAACAGAGGGAAATGGAAGAAAAATTGGTCGAGAAAGAGAAGATTGAAAGGTCAAAATTTGGTCGCAGATTTCAAGAGAGAAGAATCCAGAGCTCAGGCGAAGAGTAGTGATCGACGACTTTGGCATCGAGCATCCACTCTCTTTAGCGACCTTCGAAGCTGCTTTCTGTCTTCTACGACACTTCTTCATCATCGTGTGGTCCAAGGGACAAAGTGATCGACTGCAGATCAGACTCCTATAGCAATATTTATCCAGATTAAAAAATTATACTCGACATCCTCGTATAGGATTAATTGTACTGCTTGTTTGTTAACATAAAGAGCAGATTTTCGTATAAAGCCTCGTTTCCATATCTTTCGTTTATTTTATCGGACAACATATAATACTAATAATAAACAAAAGCAACTATGACATGTGTGGAGAAGGAAAAGAAAACCTTTATAACATTGAAAACAAATCTTTCATTTGAATTATCACTTTTAGACACTACAAACGTGAAGTGGAATTTTGACTCTTACTTTCAGTGATTGTCTATTTTATTATCCACTTTTTAAGTGTTTACTCTGAACAGTGTTCCAACCATTTTGGATGAAATAAGGATGCAAATAGTTAGGTGACTTATTATAACCTATACTTTAGTTATTGGCACTACTTAAAGCAATATAAACTTTGATGTTGTAAATGCTGCAACAACTTGGCTAATTTGGTTCTCATTTGAAATGCTAAATGATGCTTTCATGAGTGTATGATGTATGTTATTTTTGACCAGTTTTTGTACGATATAAATGACAAATATGTGAAACAAACATGTTTTGTTTGTCGTTTCGGCCAAGAAACCTGTAGAAATGCCAAATGCTTCATTTTTAAATAGGAACCAAACTAGCCCTTATATAAGCAACCAAACAACCCTATAAAAGTAAAAGCATAATTAAAAAGGGACCAAAACCGATCTACTAAGCGGGTCATGTTAGATCAAATGGGTCATCAGATGGTTCTATATGAACGAGTCTTATTCAATCTTCTATCGACTCTTAGAGCAGAGAGGGCCTTGGCTTCTCGATATACACTGATAGAAAACTCTTGTATGTATTTTTTTTGCCTTGAACCCAAACCCTAGTATGATAAGACACTATTCAAATACTTAGATTTGTTTGGGACTGCTGTTGCTTTTCAAAAAGCTATATGCTAAAGCAACTTTTGATATATGCCATCTAAAATTTAACTAATTTTTTATTTTATTGTTGTTGATAAATCACTATTACAAAATAGTGTTATACTAGTTTTTATTAAAAATATACTAGTGATGTTCACGTGCGATGCACAATTTTTTTTCCTGATATTATTGAATAATTAAATAAAAATTTAAATTATGTTAAAATAATTTAAATATAATTTTAACTAAAAGTTGTTATAGATATATATATTTTAGAATTTTGGATATATATTAAAATATAATATCACGTAGTTGGTTCAAATATATTAAAATATTTTAAATTATATAGGAATTTAAATTAGATAGAATTTTAGGATTTTTTTTTACGTGAGGGTGAGGGATATACACACAGTGGTGGTAGTTAAAAATTTTAAAAAAAAATTATTACGTTGAAAATAAACATACGACTTGAGCCGCTCATATTTTGAACAATTTTCAAGCCGCATTATAATAGTAGAAATTTTCTTTATACTAAAATAAATAGATGGATACTCCAATAAGCAAATCCAAACCCCATCTTACTTTTATGCCTGGGCCGGGTTGGTGTCGGGTCAAGATTGCCACCCTTGGGTCCGCTGCTGACCTAATCTATATCTATGTCAGCTTCTGTCTCTAGCTCGGTGGTAGGTGTCCTCCGTAAATTTTCTCAAGAGACGGCACCAAATTATCACAAAAGATTCACAGCGGCCTCCACTCTCTCTCTCTAGCCCCCAATTTCTGCCGCTACTCTCTCTCTCTCTCTCTCAAAAACTCTCGTCTCTCTCTCCTCGTAAGTGTTCAACAATAAACCCTCTATTTCTCTCTCTAGAGTTGCTCTGTCTTCAATTTCTAAGGTTTAATGTGTTGTGGTTTCGATTTCTAGGGTTTTTCAGTTTCTAGGGTTTCGTGTGTTATGGTTTCGGTTTATAGGGTTTCATTGACACATTGACCGGATTTAGGGTTTCTGGGAGGAGAGATCTGGTGCTGCGCTTCGATTGGTTTCGTGGTGTTGTTGTTAGACACTGGATGAAATATTACATTATTGTATCTCAACTATGTTTGGGACTATCATGGCCATACCAAATCGCCTTTAACAGAGATTCGGATTCTTTTGGAGCCTAGACATGGGTGGACAATATTTTACACGAGTGTCAAGAAAGTATTGTGTCCTATATGTGTTGGATACTGATAGAGACACGGCCCTCTATAGTGCTACTGTAGTCGATTTAGACTTATTCTAGAAAATGAAATAGTTGATATGTACCCCTATTCTTTTCTAAGTATCATTAAAAATGAATAAAGCATCCAATTTTGGAGCTTCGAGATGTTGTAATTATCATTTGCTGTTGTTTGGTTAAGACATGATGTTTAGCTTAGGAAGATTTTTTCCCCCTAACTATGTTAAGGTTCCTAGTATTGGTCTGCATGGGATGATGGGTAGAAGTGAGTCGGGCGAGAATTGGTATTTCGAAATACAAGTATTGTTATCATCTAGGAGATCTAAGAGCCCGCATGAACCAAAAGTTAGGTCTACCTACTGGGGCAACTGGCCTCGCCCGTGGATGGTAAACAATAACCTGTTCAATTATTTAAAAGCAAAATCATGTTCGAATGGATATTTCAGGTCGGGTACAATGTATGAAATCCAAAATACTTCCGAAGAACCAAATTATTTTGTGGTTGGGCTTGGGTGCAGTGCGGAATATGAAACCTAAATATCTTTGAGCGGAGTTTCTGTTTTACATGAGTCTGACCAGAAGCTGACTCGTTGACAGCCCTAGCCTATAAAAATTGTTAGTCTTCTATTTCTTTTTACTGTAGAGTAGAACATATTAAAGTATATTAGGTTTCTTAAATTGTTAAAGAAAATGCAAAAACAGGTCATGTAGTACAGAAAGAAGGAAAAAGAAGGAATGTTTTGTATAAGTTTAAATTATAGTTGACTTGTCAGCCATGAGAGAAATTAGTGTCCAGCCTTTACAGGTGGCTTTATTTGGTGAGAAGAGGGAAAAAAATTGTTATCCGGATCCCAAAATATTAGTTATTATTGTGGGGTGAATTTTCTTTTGAAGTTGTACCTAGGAATCAACATTTCTATTGATAAATGTGTAAGAGCAACCTGATTGCATCATTTACAACATCTTAACCATTGCCCTTAGGGCACTGGTTAGCAAAATTCATATGATTAGTATGGCAAGAAAAGTTTATCATTTTCATATGAAGTTTATATTAATTTTAGCAGCTAAATGGATATCAAAGCTACTATATTTCTGTAGCTCACATGCCATTACATAAGGCATCCACGTAATCACTAGTTTGTCAATGAGGACCTAGGTGGCTGCTTGGTGGTAACTGACCAAATGGGACATCCAAGCATGTGCCTTGCGACCCTTACCTGAACCTTGTTAATAGTAGCAGTGTTCTAAATGGCGGTTGAGGCGGATGCCTAGACGGCGCCTAGGCGCGAGACGGCATCTCTCCGCATCGCTTTTGCGGTTGATGGTGAAGTAGACGGCGTAGGCGGTGTAGGCGAGCGCCTAGACCTGACAAGATATTTTGGCAAAAAGGTTTTGCAAGCATTATGGACGTATGGTTCACTTTTACAAGACTAAAACTTCATAAATCTTTGTTCTAAAACTTAGTTATGCATGAAACACTCTTAAAATATGCATATTATGCAAACAACAGTGGTAACATAGTAAAAAATGTTCAAAATGTATCAAGCATCTAGGCAGCAGGCAGACCCGCGCACCCGCATACCTCCTTTTAGAAACTTGAATAGTAGGCTTCTAGGTGATGATATAACCTAAGCATCTTAAGCGGTGCAGGTGGCTGGGTAGGTCCCTGGACGGCTGTGCCGCTGAATGTGACGTTGCCTTTTTTTTCCTTATGGCTATTTGTTCGTATTATAGAACCTCTTGGTTTTATATATTTGCCATTATTGTATTTTGTTTAGGTAACAGGTTATCCTAATAAGTGTACTAATCAAATTTAGAAACTTTGCTAGTTCGCTATCTGAATTACTTCCCGATATGGTGTTTATATGGTGTTTTGTTACTGTTTCCATTCACCACCTTTCTTACCACTGGAATATACTAATCTTGTAGGCTGTATGATTAAGTGTAACTATATGATTCTTAAAATGCGCATTGTAAGAAATTGATCAGTTCATATTATAAATTTCAATCCACGTAATTTCTCACTTTTTCTTTCATGCCGCTTAGTTACTCTACCATGCCCTTCTTCTCCCTTGATAGTTGAGTAAACTAGTACTAATTGCACATAATACTTGTGTTTGTATTTTTTTTAGTTTCGAACTGATGCATGGGATCCTTTGGGCGCCTAACCTATCTTTAGGCCTTATAATTTACAGTTGGCCATTCTTTGAAAATGGATGAACTGATTTGCAGAATTCCCAGTATCATATATATTTCTGGAATTGGAACTTCCTACTTTGTTATACAAAGGAGATTGTAATTGGCTATATCACTTTGACTTTGTGCTTATGGCTTGGACTATTATTAGAAAAGGATACATATTGATATCCTGTGAGTACCTTTTGTTAATAAATCAGGCTATTGTTTTATCATAAGCCGAGGCCTTTTTGTTCAGTTCTCTGTCAAGTAAAATTTGGATTGTTACTTTGTTATGTTGTGGCATTTCTGCTATTTTTGGGATAATTAACAAAAGTAGACAACTATTTTGTGTCTTGCTTTATTGTTTTATTTTACTTTGGAGTTGGAAGCATTTAAATTATTATCGTCTTCCATAGTTGTTTCCAGAACAGGTGGTTCGAATTTTTGTCCATTCGTATTTTATTAGTTCACCTATAAATTATGCTTTTTGTTTCTTTGAGCCATGATATGATTATTGAAAATAGTTGTTTTTAGTGCCAGACGTTATGGACACTCATGTGGAGAATTATGTTGAAAATGAAATGCCTGACATGACCGATATGGCTGACATGAATGACATGACCACCTTGACCGGCATGGCTGACATGGGCAAGATGACCGACATGGCCGACTTGGCTGACATGGGTAAGATGGACGACATTGATGGCATTGGTAAGATGGCTGATGCGGCTAACGTGGATGATGTGGCTAACTTGGACGAAGCAACTGAGAATACAAATGAGCAGAAAGGAGGACATGATGATGATGTCGCAGCTGGTGGTGGTGAAAAGAGGTGGCCTGGCTGGCCTGGGGAGAGTGTATTTCGAATATTGGTTCCTAGTCAAAAGGTAGGTGGTATAATTGGACGCAAAGGAGAGTCTATCAAAAGGATGTGTGAGGAGTCAAGAGCTCGAATAAAGATTCTTGATGGTCCTCAAGGTGCACCAGAGAGAGCTGTAAGTTTGGAACTATAAAATGATTTATTCTTTGGGTCTCTGCTTAATATGTGGAATAGATTTTGGTTTTATCTGGCAAGATTCTTTTAGACTATTATAATTCTTGCTTCTAGAGAATTTCCTTTCAATTTACCTCCAAAGCAAGTAGCAAGTGAAGCAAACTGCTGGTTCCCTCTAGAAGATTCCTTTCAGACATTCCTATACTTTTTCTTACTGTACAAAATTACTAATTTACAGCTCCGCAAGAAATTGCAAATTATAGGCCCTTGTAATTGCTCCACATATTCATGATTTTGCCTTGTTAAGTTGATAAGACCGGAGGCATTTTAATTATGCTTTTGTAATTATTTCCCTTATAGGTTAATGTTTTCATGCTAGCTAGACCCATTAAATATAATATTTCTGGTTTATCGGTTGGCGATCCTTTGCTAGGTTGTCAACTCGTGATATCAGGTATCGTTTTGCTTGTGTAGTGTACCCGTGTATCAGATGATAAAGTAACTCTAGAATTTAGGTTTATGCTTCTAAATTCCTGTAGGAATTATCTAATATATTTTTCTCATAATTTTATTTATTTAATTCAGCTTTACATGTCTATATAGTTCAAGAACCTAGATTCTTAAGTATACATTATATCACTCAAGTAAAAAAGATCGATTACTACCTTTCAACCTGTACCTTTCAACCTGTATGCATCGTATCGGTTGATCCAAAACATAAAGAAATGGTAGTGTTGTATCGTGTATAGTAAGATACTATCAACATAATAGATCCTTTGAGAAAATTTTAAGATGCAGGTAAGTGAAGAACAGATTGAGAAATGAGTAGTAACAGAGGAAGAAAAGTAGAAACAAGGAGGGTACTATGCTAAGTCAATATTCAGACATGCAAAAATCTTCAGGCTCTACAAAGCAGTAACCATATAGACATCTAATTGAATGTGCAATTATAGTAGTTCTTGAAATTCCAAAACCAAAGAGAAGTAGAAAACTATATAACAAAGAAAACCATAGAACTTAAGGTTGTGCTGTCTTCATAAACTAATGTTGAAGAATATAAATCTCCATACAAAATGTTGTAAATACTAAATATTCATTAGCCCGACATGGAATTATACTATTCCCAAACTACCCATACCTACATCTGTAAATCACCTCAAACAAGTAATTATATAAACATTTTCACCAATTAATAGTTTAAACACCAATCAAATAAAAGCGTGCAGAATATGTAACAAAAGGAACTCAAGAACAACTTAGCTAAAGTTTGACTCTTATATTTCAATTATTCTTGGCCTCGAGTCCATTGTATTTTATGGTACTCCTTTCAGTTAGGACCACCATATTTTAAGCGTCTCCATACTCTTGACCACAGAAGATTTGCAAACAAGATTTTATCAGTAACTTTTATATCATTGAGCTTTTTCCTAATTCACAACCACCAAAAGAAATTGTGGTGCCTATAAGTAAATAGGTGAGAAAGTCAGCAACACACAAAAGAACATTATCTGCCAACAAATCTAATAAAAAATAATCAAAAAAAGAGGTAAGGGCACAAAAATCTTCTAGTACATTTTATTCTGCATTGACGTATCAGGATAAAAGGAGCATAAAAACTTCATGGTTTACAGAAAAAGAAGAAGATATAATAACTAAATAGGTGAGAAAGTCAGGAACACACAAAAGAACATTATCTGCCAACAAATCTAATAAAAAATAATCAAAAAAAGAGGTAAGGGCACAAAAATCTTCTAGTGCATTTTATTCTGCATTGACGTGTCAGGATAAAAGGAGCATAAAAACTTCATGGTTTACAGAAAAATAAGAAGATATAATAACTAATAAGCAGTCATTTCACGTTAAAAATAAAAGATGATTGAAATATTGAAAAGACAAAAGGCAGGAAGATCACAATTTCTAAATGAACACGCAGATTTTAGAGTGTATGTTAGTTAATGACTCTTATATGAGACAGGTAAACATGGTACAGGACACAGCAACCTCCCACACTTAAAGAAAAGCCAATAGACCTTATAAAAAAGCAAGTTTAAAACTAATTAAATCTAATCATTTGATGAAACTGCATTAAATTAATTAGGGCATGTAATTACTTGCAACTGCCGGTTGAACCTCTTTTCCTCTCCTCTAAGTCAAATTTAATATTTTACTCTGCTGACCCAATTTGTCGATATGATGTATTAAAAGTTCATGGAGAAATATCAGGATATGGCATTTTAGTTTTGACTTTCTAGTCTGCTTCCTTATGTCTATGATGTCTTACTTTCTGTTTTAGCTTGATTTAGATTAGTGCAACATAAGAATCAGATCATTCCCTAATATGACCTCTACTGCTCGCTTTTGTTAATAAATATGAATATTTCTTTGTTTAATAAAATTTGGTAAATTATGTAACGATTAATATGGTTTGGTTCCATGCCATTGTCATGAAGCTTCTCTCAAGCTAGCATACCACGTTATCCAGAAATTGGGAATATCCTTTTATGCTTCTTTTTAGCTAATAATTGCCTCATATGTTGTCAATCAACTGTCAAAATAATAGACTAAATTTTTATTGAATTCGTAGGACTGCTAACTGGACTATTCTCGGGACCCCCCCCCCCCCCCCCCCCCCCCACTCTCTTCTCTTGTTAATAAGTTAACTAATATAACAAGTTAAACCAATCTTAAGAAAGACAAAGGAAATTGGATGCATTTGCAACAATTAACAACTTTAACAATCATTATAGGAAAAGAAAAGAATATCACCTAAAGAAATCCAATAATGTTCCAACTACAACACCTTTCATCACAATAACCAAATGAATCTGTGCAGGTTCTCTTTGCAGACCTAGTCAACATTCAAATCTTCATCCTCAACCAAAATAGAGGAACTTGTTGGACGAACATCCTTGCCAAGAGCTTCATATTTTATCGGTAAATTCCCAACCTGGTTGATTGACTTTTCGATTGGACAAAATTCAAGAAATAGCTCAAATGGAAATTAAAATAATGGTTTGGAAAAATTTCTGATCTTTTTGTTGTTTAGAGGTCCAAAATATCAGAATTAGTTTCACATATCAAAAGAAATACAAATGCCAACATTTAGTTTTATAAAAAGACGCCATTCGTGCAAGTAATATCAATGAATTGATACTTATGTTTTATATAGAATGTTAACTATGCCCGTTAAGATAAAAGATAGAACATCATCATCGCCATGCAGATGTTCTCTGCATTAGAAAGTTGCAGTAGATACGGTTCAAAAAGCCCAATTTAAAAGTCTAAATTATGAACTGGGAACTTTGTCCATTTATCTACATGAACCAATTTTTGAGTAAAGTCACTTTAGGTGCCTTGAGGAAATACATTGTGAGCTAATTGGGAACTTGGTACATCTATCTGCATGAACCAACTTTTAAGGACAAAAGACTTACTTTAAGGAGACTTCTTAGCCAGTTATCAAATGGTGCCCTAGGAAAGTTAATCAATGTAATTATTAAGATCAATATTGAGAAGAAAATAAAAACAATGTCTTAATTTATAATGCAATAATTTACTGGATAAGTTTTATGCGCTTATATGTTTTTAGAAGAGAAAGCTTAACATGATCTAACCAGCTTAGCCTAGTAGGTATATTAATATAGAATAATCTTCCATATTAATGGTTGGTCTCTGAGGATGTTTGTTCTTTTGTTTCATGTGGATTTAATCACTAGGATTTTTTCTTCTATTTCCACGAAAGAAAAAAAATCATATGTAGGTTGAATGTAATCCTTGTTCATTTTGGACGAGGTAATAAACAACATACTCGTAATTTCTTCCTAAAATGAGTGATACTTTTGGAGCAAAAGAGTTCATATTTTGTGCAATGCATTGAGTGACATCAAAAGTTGATCTCTCTCTCTCTCTCTCTCTCTCTCTCTCTCATTCTATTGGTTTTTCTCTATGATGAAGCCTAGATGTTACTGATTTTGAAGACGGGGATGTGAACGTTTGCACAATCTGTACCTATACTGTTGCATGATTAGTGCAACTCATGGTTAATATATATTACTTTTTCATTTTCTAATAGTACTCCTTGGTGTTATGCTTTCTGCTTGGTTCTTTTAAAAGGTAATGGTTTCAGCAAAGGAGGAGCATGTTGCTTCAATTTCTCCTGCCATGGATGGTCTGCTTAAGCTGCATAAGCGCATAATTGATGACTTAGACAAGGAATCTGGTCAGGCTCCTGCTGGCAGTGTAATAGTGACAAGATTACTCGTACCAGCTACACAAGCTGGTAGCCTGATTGGGAAGCAAGGAGCTACAATAAAGTCCATACAAGAAGCATCTAACTGCGGAGTTCGTATTCTAGGTACATCTTGCCTAACCTTTGTTTTACTTGACATTTGCTCCATTGAGTTTCTCTAGTATCATATTTCCATTTTTTTTTTTTTTTTGCTTAAAATTGTTTTCTGCTGTTCAGTCACATTTGCTATTCAGTGGTTGTATTTGTTGCAAATACATTTGTCGTAATGCAGTTTTTGATATGACATGCATCCTAATGATGTTGCATTAGATCATAAATAATGTGTAATGTTAATACTTAGCTTCTCGATTCCATGAATCTGTTCCTGACACCAAACACCTCCATATGAAGCCCGTCCAATTGACATTAGAGGACATGCATCAGTAACATGATTCATGTCGTGGATAATCTGGGACTTCTGAAATTTTATACACTTCGGAGCTAATTCAACATTTCAAGAAAACTGTCTGGAGGAACTTGGAGTTTGCTCCCGGGTTGCATGAGCTTGAACCTAGTTTTTAATGTAGGGTTCCCTGCCTACCATTTGGCCTTCGAGGTTTTCTGGCTAGATCTTCTCTCACCCACTATGCTTTCGCTGGGGCTTTGGTACCATGAAAGGGAGGCTTATATCAGGCTGCTTGGCAGTAGTAAAACACAGTCGATTTCTTTATGGATCTTTCTGATTTTGAGACATGATTGGCACAACCCCTTTGTGATGGTAAGAAGTCTTTGTTGATGATAAGTAATCTTTGGCTAAGCTAGGATGATATTACTTTGTGGTGGCTTTGAGATTTTGAGATTGGTCGATTGGTGAGCTTGGAAGAAGGTGGTAGAGGCAGATAGGAAATGGGGTTGGTATTTGTTTTCAGGAGGAAGAAGATGGAGGCTAGATATGTTAGAGATGGTAAGGTTATGGATTGAAGATGGAGTGTGGTGAATCTGGTGGAGTTTTATTTTGGTAGAAGGTGGAGAGTTTAGGCCTAGGATCACCCTAGTTCCGATTCCATGTTCGAGACTACATTTTTGTATAATAACGAGAATGCTTTCATTATACTCGACCAACTATATATATATAGGGAGAGATACATTGGAGGCTAGCTACTCTAACCATTGTGGGCCTAAAAGAAGCATAAACTAAAGAACTTTTGGATAGAAACTTGTGCAATTGCACTAATCTTAACAGGAAGATGAACATATTGATATTTAGGGATGACAAATACATTGTTTTAATTTAGTTGAAACAAAAAATGGATGTAGTTCAAGAGGGCCAAAAGAGTCGGTCATGGAGATTTTTATATGCTTTGAGAACATATATCAACAGTAGAACTGCTACTCCCTTGGTGACAACTATAATGGTGAAGTACAACCTGAATGGATTACAGGCTACAATCTGTAAAATTGAGGTTATATTAACATAAGATGTGTAGAATTAGATCACAAAATCTAAGAGACTTGTTCAGTGAAGAAATATTCTGGGCTGATATTTGTGAAACATTTGGTAGCAAATACCGAGACGACCAGACCCTATGTTGCACGGACATGGGAAACTGGTGTCTGTATCGTTGGTACCCGTAACCGTGACCCCGTGTGCGTATTCACGCTACATAGGTGACTACTGTTGTACTGATCTGAATATGTTTGTACCTGTACCCGTATCATGCCTTACCGTATGTGTTTCCTTACTCGTGCAAGATGTTGGGGTCCTATAGCTCAGAAGTAAAGTTTGAGTTAAAATCAATTTTCCTTGGATAATGTTATGTATACAAAGTTGGTGTGGCCAATTTCCGTTCCTTGCCGCACAAGAGGCAGTGGTTTAGTATGTCTCGTACGACTGGTATGAAATTTAACAAGAGAGGAGGTTTAGTACAAGTCTGATACGACTGGTAAGAAATTTAACAAGAGTGAGAGGTTTAGTACAAGTCTTGTACGACTGGTATGAAATTTAATGTGCTGGCACGTCTTTTTTCATCGTGAACATGGATCGAGTGTGGTGAGCCTCAAATTCGTTTGATAGTGCAGTTCAATGGATCGGAGGAGCATGCTCATAACTCATAAAAGTCAATTGGTGGTAAACAAGTGTTTGATCTTCCTTTCAATGACACTCTACTTGCTCGAGTCACCTATAATGGAATTCTTTGTTAAAACATGGTCAATAACTGCTTTGCAAATTGTTCTAGTGCAGCCAAAACTGCCAGGCTGAGAGGATTTTAGAAAGGTGAGTGACACGTGATGAATAAATCACCTTGTCAATGTCTTAGCTCTAGGTCATGGATTGCACAATATATTCTAAGGGGAGTAGTATATCACTTTTCTGCTATTGGAGGTATAATAAAATACAAACATGTCTTTTGAGCATTATTCAAGGTCATGCACTTGCATACAAATGTCTTAAGCTCATAGGTCATGTCTTGAACAATGTATTCTAAGGGGAGGAGTATATCACTTTTCAGTTATTCAAGGTAAAATGCAGATGTGTCTTTGAGCATTGTGCAAGGTCATGCATTAGCATGTGCAAAGAATGTGCATTTTTGTCGAGGCTCGAAGGACAAAACAAGAGGGGGGTGGGGGTGGGGGCGGGGGGGGGGGGGGGGGGGGTGGAGAGCAAGCGAGAGGTTTGGTCAAGAAAGGACCTAGTGCTCTTATTTCCATATTTCTTTCTATGTTATGTACGCGCGGTAGCATTTGATCTTTGTATTATTATGTAAGTAAATGTACAGCCACAAGTTCTGGGCTATAATATAATTTTTTTTGTATGTATGAAACTTACAGAACCAATATTAAGAATTTGTATTGTCTTGCTACTTGATGTGATAAAATCAGGCATGCAGGCAATGGGGCAATGATTTATGAAAATGACAAGTTAAAGCTGTCTTGTATGCTTCATATCATGGAGATGGATTATAGCAGGTTTTTTATAAGATAGGCAAGTGATAAATTTTGAGACATGATAAATATCTTTTTTCTTGGCTCAGTTTTGGTAAAAGGAGAACTTATCCTCTTTTCTGTAAAATGGTGTTCATCAGTATTTGATGGATGTGATGAAAGATGCATATTTTCTCTTCAAAAGGAGCAGTTTAGTTGAAGCATCCTTCCAAGAACTTCATTAGAGTGAAAAAAAAATGCAAACAATTTGGTCCAGATCTGACTGTGTATGAACCCGAAGTTTAACAAATATGGCTAACCATTATTTGTCTGTATAAAATATGCAGACAATTAGACAAATTGTAATGTATTCTTAGGACTAAATTGTGTGAATCATATGCGAATATTGTCAGATTTATATCCTGACCTTTTCCAGCTTGAATTCAGTTTCTTTTATAATGTTCGCTGCATATCCAAATTTAACCAGATGGGGGGAATAGGTTATGGTAATACCTGTATCTCTCTCTCTGATTTGACAAAAATGTTACTGAACCTGTATATTCTCCAGTTACACCTGTACTTATTAGTTCTCTGTGTATCTAAGCACTTTTAGTGTGGAAAAAACCTTTTAACAGTCATAAGCTTAAAAGAATTTATGCACTTTTGGCAGCACATCAACATTAATTTTGATCACAAGTACCTGCATGCATGAAGTTTGTATAATAAATTTATAGTTGGCATAGAAACATATACTTAATCTACATACGGAAATGATGTTTGTCATGTGCAAGGCACAAGCCCTTATGTGGCCTCGTAATAATTTTCAGGATGAATTGTCTTAGAACTAGTGATCCAAGATATGGAAGACCCAAATTCTCATTAATCAGTTTAAGCCTTTTTTAAGGAAATAAGGGACCTAGTACACTGTATAATATTTCTAATGTTGTTTAGGTAGAACAAATTCTAATTAAAATATAAACATATCTATAACAAATCCTAACTAAAATATAAACTTGTATATAACAAATCTTAAATATATTCAAATATTTAAACTGTTTTTCAACAATATCAACAAAAGAAATTTTTTTATGTGCGTTGTGAATTTACTGGTCCATATAGGATGGCCTCTGCCCACACAGAGAACAGAGAACTTATTTTTTAAAAAGTTTTAATAGCATTTTTTTTTCTCACATAAGTCTGTTTGTCATGTGCAAGGTGCAAGCCCTTATGTGGCCTCGTAATAATTTTCAGGATGAATTATCTTCGAATTAATGATCCAAGATAATGGAAGGCCCAAAATCTCATTAATCAGTTTACTCCTTTTTTAAGCAAATAGGGGACCTAGTACACTGTTTATAATATTTCTAATGTTTATTTAGGTAGATTTTATAGCTATGGTATAATGTTAACAAGGAAACTGCAGTTATTGAATTGGACCAATGTTTCCTGCTATTTGCATATACTTGTTGAATTTTTTAGTTCGTTTTATATTCTCTTCTCTGTTGTTTTTCCTTGCAGATGATCTGCCGCCTGTTGCTTTGCGGGATGATAGAGTTGTTGAGGTACAAGGAGAGGCTACAGGAGTGCATAAGGCTGTGGAACTAATATCAACTCATTTGAGAAAGTTTTTAGTTGATCGCAGTGTTCTCTCTTTGTTTGAGAACAATGTAAGTTGATTGTTTGTCAACTGCTTTATTTTTCATTTGTTTCTTTGTTTTAATTAACTTTTTCTTCTTTTTTGAGTGTGGTTTCGGTGGCAATCCCTTGAGCAGCTCTCTTTTACATCATAACTCAATATTTAGCAAATACTTTTTTTTATCTCATGCAATGTACAGATGCAAATGCCGCCTCCGCATATGGAACAGAATATGCCACCAGCACAACCATGGGGTCCCCCTCAGGGCCTTCCACCAAATGCTGGTGGCAATCCAGGCTATGGAGGCAATCCAGGTTATGGGGGAAATCCTGGTTATGGGGGCAATCCTGGTTATGGGGCCAATCCTGGTTATGGGGCCAATCCTGGATATGGGGGCAATCCAGGTTATGGTAATCCTCCTCCTCAGTTCATGCCTCCTCGACCTCATGATAATTTTTATCCTCCACCTGAACTTCCTCCATATGAAAAACCACCTCACCATGGTATTTCTACTTATGGACGGGATGCACCACCAATGGGGGGACCTCCAGCTAATCAACAACCACCATCAATGGCCTCCCAGGTATGCTTGATAATTGTATTTTAGTCAATTTTGAAATTAAATAATAATAATTTTGGAAGTCAAAAAAAGTCGCCTGTGTAATTGTGCTATTGCGATGAGCCATCGACAGGTTACACAACATTTACAAGTTCCACTGTCTTATGCTGATGCTGTAATTGGAAATGCCGGTGCAAGCATCAGCTATATCCGTCGAGTTAGTGGAGCGACTGTGACTATACAAGAAACTAGGGGTGTTCCTGGGGAGATGACCGTGGAGATCACTGGGAGTGCTACACAGGTTCAAACTGCCCAGCAATTGATACAGGTATAGTTCTCAATGCTTATTGTCCTTCACATACTTTTATTTTGCTGTTCATGTATTGTTTATCTACAACTCACTTTCAGCAACTTTTTTTCCTTTTGGAAATAATGGTTTTGTAGCTTGTATAGGTTAATATCTTTTGGTAGCTCTGTATATGCTGATATATAAGAAGTTTCTTTTTTATTAACTGACTTTTATGCAACTATGTACCAACTTACACGGGATACGGTGCATGCGTATCTGTGGCTCCGAGCTTTATAGTGAACATAACTGATGCTAGTTTAACATCTTGTCTGGAGAAACACAAGTAGTTCAGCTTATCAAGTAGAAATAATCTGTTGAATGGGAGCATAGTTCTCAAGCAAGTTCTTGAAGTTAATAGCAACGAAGCAGAAAAGTTTACTTTGGTTTTAGTATGTCAACATTTTATGTTATAGTATATTTTATTATTTTTTTCCTTTATATTTTTATTTGTTTCTTACTCTCTTTTCCTTTCCCTTGCGTACTTCATTTTTTTTGCTTAACTGTAACCATAACAGAGGATCCTTAGTTAGCTTAAAGCTGCATAAGCAATTGGTGCCGAGTCTCTCATGGATCTCCTCAAGCAGTCTTGAGAGTCCTTCAGTTATGCGATTGCTAATTCTTTTCATCTTTATTGCAGAATTTCATGGCGGAAGCGGCAGGTCCAACACCAGCGCAGAACACAGTGGGATCGGCCGACCAGGGTTACAACTCTTATCAGGCACATGGGCACATGTACTCAGCTCCCCCTGCAAGTTCAGGACCGCCCTCGCACCCTGGCGGAGGCTATGGTCCTACCTATGGGGCCAGTTATGGCTATTAGACAAACCTGCTAAAAGAGCGGCTTACTATTGAGAAGAGTGAATGCATTTCTGTTGAACTTTATACCATTACATAAGACTTGAGTAAATTTGATAAGAGGATGTGTACTTTGAAGTAGTGTCAAACTTAACAAGATTAGAACAGTCTTGTACTAATTTATGTTTCTTTCACAAAGGCTGCTTGCTTCTGGTTTGCATTTACGTGTCAAAGGTCTTACTGCTCCTTTTAGGCACCTAGATTTTTTTGGCACATTTGGATCCAGTAATGCCTGTGGTTACAGCTGGAAAATGTTTTGATGATATTTGATGATGGCGCCTGTTGGAGCAATGGATGTGGAGAGCTTTTATTGGTATATCCATGATCCGTTTTATTCAGAGGAATCGTGATATTTGTATGCTTGTTGGTAGCGATCACACTTTTTTTTTTAATACAGCCATTCTTCAGCATTCCCTGTTACTTTGTTTCCTTTTGGTGGTATAATATTTCTCAGGTTCTCTCTACAATCAGGTGCATTAGCTTCGGCTCCAGAGCTTACAAAGCCACTTGTATCTTTTCAAAGGCTGAGCATATAGATGGTGCTTTTGTTGTTGAACATAGAAACATTCTGAAAATGTTAATGCATCTTGCAATAGGATACTAATTTGCGACTCTCCATGAGCCTTCTTGCAAGCTGAGATTCAGTTGAATGCGTCTCTAGGTGAAATTGTTACTTCTGTAATGCCACTTTTGCTCATTATACTGGAGTAACACGAACCACTGGCACCTCAGCTACACTTTAGTCAGTTACTTGTATATGCAATGGTATTGTGCTAAGATTTAAAAAAAAAAAAGGAACACTACTTTCTAAAACAATATTTCTCTATCAGAAGTTCGGTCATTAACTTATCATACTCTTCTACATTCCCCTCATGTTCTGAATGTCAACTTAACTTCTTGACCTGTATTCTTTACTTCTCTCCCATGGTGATGTTCAAGATGATGTTGTGCTGATGAATTATAATGTTGTGCTAATTCACTTGTGGTTGCTCTCTCAATATCTTGTCTTCCAGTCTTGAGTATGATAAGTCTTTGTGCCCAACATGCAAATGAACAAACTCAAATGAACCACAAGCAAAATCTTGAATACGAAGCCAACCAACGATTGTTGAATCCATGTAACTATCATCAGTGTAGCATGGAGTTCAAAGGGATGTCTCAGGAACAAGGAAAACCTAGAAATTTATAAAGTATCACTGTAGATAAGCTGTCTCATTTATTCAGTCCAGTATTTTGTTTCCCATAATAGTTTGGTGGGTCCCACCGGTGTTTGAAAAAAAAAAAAAACACACACACAGAAGGATAGAATACCGGACTAAATAAATGGGACAACAAATCTTCTCTCATAAGTTCTTTTACTTGTAATCTGTAGCTGACCAATGATCTCACAAACCAAGTCCCAATTATGTCACCTGGCTGATTTTTTTATTTTCTTTTTTTAAATGCTGGTGGGCCCCACAAGATCATAGGTGGGACATAATTTTGGGACTGGATTAGTAGGTTAACCGATCTTGTCCGCAAACTTGGGGGCAGAACATTTAATGTTGTGCACTTGTAGTGGTGGACTTTGTGGGCCTCCGAATGGATATTTGATTTTTTTGGTCTTTTTTCATATATGATTCTTAAATCTATCATATTTTACGGACTTACCCTTTACGGATTGCAAATATTTATGCGAATTTTTTATTCTCGGAAATAATATTTCTCTGCATCATAAAATGTTTTATTTGTTTTTGTTGTGTTTCGTGATATATATATATATATATATATATATATATATATATATATATATATATATATATATATTAGGTCCTCAGAAGATTCGGGTTCTCGAAAAAGTGGATCGACATCATCTGAAGTTCGGTTGGAAATGCTTGGCTCTCCACTATAATCAACAGTGCCTCCTCATTCTTCAAACTGCAAAGGGGTGTGCGCCGAGGTGACCCTCTCTCTCCAACATTATTCATTATTGCTGCAGAAGTTCTTAGCCGCAATCTCATCTTGGCGGGTGTGAGACACCCCGTACATAACTACTAGTGGATGCCCCCTCGTTACACATCTTTCTTATGCAGACGATATTCTCGTCTTAGCGTCCGGTCACAAGAGGGCGATGAGAAGGTTGGTTGGTGTTCTTCGACAGTACGATCTATGCACGGGACTGAAGACCAACAAGGAGAACAGTTTCTTATACGTCCACGAATCCTTCTCTCTGGCGCGCAAAGCGGAGATGGCAGCTAGCTCTGCTATCGGGGTTAAATCCCCCCACCTTTTACTTACTTGGACTGTCCTTCGGGCTATAGGAAAAAGAACGCTATGATGTTTGATCCTCTTATATGTTGTAGAAGCATAGTAAAAATGGATCCATGCGTCCAACAACCATGTGCCCCAAGGCCGACTCAGAAGGAATCAAGCCGCATAATGACTATACGGCCCAAAAAAAATAGCATCCATGCACCCCAATATTGGCCACATAAAGACCTGGCACTGGATTGTGTCTGACACAGAATCATGACAAAAATGACTTTTATGAACGCCTCGAAAGACACGAGTATGCTAAACTATAGAACCTCACGTCAGCATAAACTTTACTCCTGACGGGTATGCAACGCCACGTGTACAACACGGCAAAGGCTCCATGCGTCCCATGATCTCTGGTCCCATGCGTCCTAGACTCTATGTATCCCATTCGTCTCTAGCCCCATGCGTTACAGACTTCATGCGTTCCGTGTGTCACATGTGGCCCAGACTCCATGCCTCCAATATGGTAAGGTTTTCTGAGATGAAATCTTTTTGTTATGTTTGAAGTAATTCTCTCCAACTAAGTGTGGGCCACGTGTCAAGCTGACCAAGTCACGCACACAAAAGACGAGAACCGCCTAGATCTTTAGCAACAACAAATCGCAACAAAACGTCTACGTGGCAGCTCGTCCTGGACTCGCTCCCACGGTTGGAACTGTATCCTTTTTAGGATGTACACGTGGCAGATCCCAACATCCATGCGCCTATGGCACATGCGCGCGCATGGTCATATAACACGATGGCTATAAATATCAGGGTGGTGTACCCACACACAGACAGACAGGGGCATGCACAGAGAGGCAGACACACAATCAGGAGAGAGAAAGCATTTTCCTTCTTTAGTCAGATCGTCAACGGAGTAAAGGAGCTACTACAGTGCTCGATCTCCATCGTCCCACTCCCCAGAAAAAAACTTGTACTTAGATTTTCTGTTTAGGATTTTTTTGTATCCTCTTTCGTGAATTAAACACCAAAGTTTGTTCAAACTGGTTTTAATGACGAACAAGATGGTAACTCTGTTGGGGAAGAGCTTTTCCACTGATGAAAAGTTGGTGACGCTGTCTGACTCAACGAAGCTGGGCTCCACCCAGAGGATGTTGGTCGTACACTTCGACCAACAAGCCTTCGAGGAGATATTGTCAGAGGGTAGCGCGAGCCCTTCACCAAGGCTAGTAAAGCCTAAGAAGAGCAGCATGACATGGGTCGCCAAGGCCGCTGCGCCTCACCCAACTACGAAGTATGCGCTCCCTGTCTCTCTGCTTGCTACTCAAGAGGTACATCACGTGCCCACATATGCGGCCCCTCCTCAGTCCGCAGCCACCATTGAAGAGAAGAGTACTCAGCACCTGAGCTCTGACAGAGGAAAGCACTACGATGCCAGAAACTCAGGGGATGATGCACTCTTCATGAGTCCGCTTTGAAGAACGCAAAAGAAGAAGCATGAGGCACTAAGCTCTATGCGGCCTACTGGGAAGATAGCTGCATGCGCCGAGACGGCAACAAAGATTATATCTTCAGCAGAATCTCATGCGGCGATGACTCCATGCGCCTACTGAAAATAGAGAAAACTCCAACTCGGACTCTTCTATTATGCACCAGTGCGTGCTAAGTCAAAAAAGTCTAGGGCAGTGCGATCTCGCAAAGCTCAAGTAACTGCTCAGTTGACGGACCGTCAATATGTGCCTCTAACTGTTATACGTGCTTCTGATAAAAAGTTATGCAAGACCGACCTATGCACCCAGCCTGCAGTCGCAAGCGGACAGGATCAGTCTCAAAAGTCTTCTGCCTGTAGCTTGGGGCGAGTTCGTGTACGAACTCCAGGCCAGGAAGCAAAAGCAACACCTACACGTCCGTGTGCTCGATTCACCCATTCTCATAAAGAGGATGTAAATGTGAGTTAGCCCTCGCTTGACTTGCGTAACGTGATCAATCACAAGCGCAAGGTGACAAAAACAACTATGGCATCTGAGGTGTCCTCCCCAGGGCATCACTATGCCAGCATCATCATCGACTACTGCTGTACCAAAGTAGCAGTACCTACAGCTAGGCAGTCGGTGTTTCAACGACTATAACCCAAGGCACCCATCCGACAACGTCTTGGAGAATAGGTGCAAGCACCGGGGGAGGAGGAGCTGCCCTTCGCCTGGTGTTATTCGTCTTGGAAATCCCCCTCCGCAAGAGGAGGGCAAAAATCCAACATCTCCAACCCTCCACTCTCGGCCAGCGGGTCGAGAAGACGGGTCCAGGAAGGAAAAACAACGGTACCTGCAGAAAAAATTTTCCTGGGCACCCGCTCAAAGAAGAAACAACTTTGCAAGCTGGGGGTAGTGATCCTCCAGGACTCTACAACAACCCAGCGTTTTGAGGAGACAACGATTCCCAAGGAATATACACTGATATCCCTGGGGTAGCCAACCTTATCCAGAAGAAGCAGCTTTCTATAATGGGGGTAGTGTTCCCTCCAATTTCGAAGAGGATGCAACACTGCCAACTTTTCCTGAGGATTACTCACTACAAGATTCTGAGGCAGAAAGTGCATCATCTACCATCCCATCTATCTCTCCCCATGTGAGAACCGTTTACATGGTAGGGGACGATCATGAGGGCCCCATCGATCGACAACATCTCGAGACCCTCGAGACCATGATACAAACAATGAGTGCATCGATTCAAGCCTTGACTTAGGCGATATTGGAGATCAAAAAAATCATGGCCTCCCAACCAGCAAGGGCCTCTGGTCAAGCAAGCTTTGACCCCGGGACCAACGGGGATTCAAATGCAACCGCACCACCCGTTGGCGGTAATCATCTCTTGCCCGGATCGTCTGCTCCTTCAGCAGCAGATGAAGCCCGGGAAGCAATAGGGAGGTACGAGAACTCCGTGCCCGCCTAGACTCAATGGACAATCGGGACTCACTGTGCAAACTTAGGATTCGCCAACCGTATCCCCTCGAGTGGAGAGATGTATCGTATCCGCCCAAGTACAAGCCCTTTAACTTTTCTCCATTTGACGGGAAGACATTCCCTCGTCAATACATGAGTTACTTCGAGATGGCAACGAGGCATCTGCCTTGTAGTGACGCTCTCCTCACCAAGCTCTTTGTCGGGGCATTATCTGAAGTAGCCTTCGATTGGTTCTGCAGCCTCCAGGAAAACTGTAATTCATCATTTGACTATCTTAAGGTCTTTTCCTCGCTCGATTCTATGACGGAGAAAATGACGATGTCCTCTCTAATGGACATCACATAATAAGAGAAAGAGTCTGTACGGGAGTACATCGAGTGGTACATGCAAGCTGCGCTGAAGTTATCCTCCGAAATCCTGAGTCCACGCTGATGGACACCTGCCAGAGAAATCTCCTTCCCACGGCCAGACACTGGATGGACGACTCTCAGTTCAAAGACTGGACGATGTTCATCATAAATATTGTCGGTGCTGAGAAGAAAGTGAAGGACGTCCGCCTCTTGGAAATACATATCCCCGTCGCTGATGATAGGAAAAAAAATGTCCTTACAACAACAACAACAACAACAGTGGCAATAGCGCACAGGATGGCAAGCGGAACCAGGCCCTAGTTGCCAATATAACCAAGAAGCCTGAGCAGAAGCCCGTAGAGGCTCCAAAACCGAAAGAAATCTACTCTTTCGATGATGATGATATCATGGCAATCTTTGACGTACTAATGACAGGGAGCAAGCTCCGACTCCCTGATGTCAGACGTCCGGATGAGGCATGCAAGGTCGATGATCCCAAATATTGCCATTATCACCGGTACGTCTACCACTCGACACGGGACTGCTACGTGTTAAAGAGATATATCCAGCGCCCGATTAACATCAAAGCTCTCAACTTTGACTTTAAAGACAAGACAATCGCTGCCAATATGGTGTTCCTCTAGTTCGATAATTTTCCAGCGATGGAAGCCCAAGATGGAGTTGTTACGATCCCCAAAGCAACAATGGAGGTTGTCAACCTCCCCCCAGCTCGCAACAAAACAGACGGGCTAATACCTCTTACTACACCTCGGGGCAAGTTTATGTGAGTTCACCCAGAACTTGCTCCGGACCTGATGAAACAAACAACACCTTCCGCCACCAAGTCCAAGGAACGAAAGTTCAAGTCCTGTCACATGGTTTCTTCCACCACCGAAGAAGCCATTGCAGGGGAAACTCGGTCAGGCCTCTCCTACTAACAGGACTACAATAACCCGAAAGATGATATTTTGTCGACCATTGTACCTGCACCTACTGTATCTGATCCGGGTCCATCCCAACCCTCGACAACAGACAAGTCAAAGCAGAAGAAGATTTGCTTCGATAAACTGTTGTGCAAGAAAATAGCTCAAGGGCTCGACAAGCCCTACAACTTCGACATATTGGCACAGCTTGCCAATGCTTCGACGTTGTTGTCACTCTTCGAGCTTCTCTGACTCTCCAAAGACACTCGAAAAGCTCTAAACAAGCCACTGCAGAACGCCGATTCTTATCTGTCCCAGGTTAAGCCACTGGCCGAGGACCCCGTTGTATGCCCCCACTGCCACAATGCGATAGAAGCAATACCAAACATCACATTTTTAGAACAGGACATGTTGCTAAAAAATAACAAGCATGGTCACCCTCTTTATTATACTGGTTACATAGGAACCATCAAGGTGGATCGAATGCACATCGATCATGGTTCCTCTATCAGCATCATCCCCCACAACCTGCTTCAGACTCTCGGATCCCAATGCATCATTTAGCAGCGACCAACACCATCATTAGTGGATTCAACGCCGAAAGAAGCTACCATATGGGAAAGATTCGCTTGAAATGCCAGATTGACGACTTATAAACATAGGTCACTTGCTACATTATAGACGTAGATGTATCCTACAACGTCTTGTTGGGACATCCATGGATACATGAATACATGATCGTGCCTTTAACTTTACACCAGTGCCTGAAGTATGTCGACCATGATGGCATCGTCAAGACCGAGTTAGCTGATATCGATCCCTTTAAAGGAGTCGAGGCATATTACTCTGACTCAATCTTGTATAAACAAAGTCAACAAGATAAAGGAGGAAATGATTCTGATGATGAAGCAGAGGCCGCCATAACCTCGGACAAGCCTTTGACTATTCACCTCAAAGGACATGCTCAAAACACAGTTCCTCCCCTGGAGATAAAACTTCAAAGGAAGACACCAGAACCTCCGACCATATGGCTGCGAAGACCCTGCCAATCACAAAAGAAGGACCCGACACCGGATCCTGCCCCTGAACCCCTGGTTGTTAAACTCCGGAGGAGGCCCCCGAAGCCATCATTCACATTGGAAGCAAATTTTGAGAAAGACGAGTTGGAGGAATACATAGCTGCTCACGCTGATACTCCCCCTCTCGATGATTTAACCCGGTAGATAAAGTACCTTATTTTATAAATAAAGGATTATCTTTGAATTACTCAGATATCGCATATTTAAGTACAATATAGTACTTAGAACATGACCTAGGGTTACAAATACATGTACATGTGACTACCACCTATGCAGCGAATCGAATTCTCCTTATTTGAGACTCCTACTTTATAGTGCCAACAAGGAGGAGGGGGGACAAATCCATCATCTTCAGTAGAGTAAAATATTTCCAGTTCTTCATTCCAGAAGAATAGGAGCCATAACCCGATACCGACAAAATGCAACTTTATCGGTATAGTTCTCAAGCCCAGCACCTTATCCAGATGCTGGGTATGACATAAAGGCTTAAACTACGACAAAGGTCAATCTCCCGCAGGCTAATCGGCCGTCCCCGCCAGGCGAGAATCATTGCGCTAGCGCTCCCGCGGGACGATTGCTTGACCCATCTGGGCGTGATGTCGCATGAGCGTGAGCCGCGCCCGTGCAAGGCCGTAGTTCATTGGCTGGCGGTAAGAGGTCTAAGCCACATAGTAGCACAGATTGTCCGAGTGTAGCAGAATTATAAACGCATAGGCAATTTGGTAACAAGTTTACTGAATCGACAATAGCGGAAGCATTGAATAACACAAGTTGAAGTAAAACAAACTCTTTATTGATATAAAACAAGTGTTACAAGCGGCGTATAGCCGAGATTATAAGTCGCTCAAGCCTTTCTCTCTGAAATAGTAAAAGCGTGCCAAGTGGCTATATTTGTGGAATGATGTACAGGCGATGTTCCAACATTATGTCTTGTATATGTGCTTCAGTTTCGGATCGCAATGCTCCAAGGCTCTAGAGTGAACTCCACGCCTTAGCACGCACGAAGGAGGCATCCGAAACGAACGAGGTTCTCCCGTACCCTACAAACAATCTGGTGGATTATCAGTACACGAATGCACTGGTGGGGAGGCTACTCGTCCACTCGACAATTCCAAACACGTAATATAGGTTCCGTGCACCAACTATTATGTTGTCTTTCTAGTTACCTTAGGATCAGTTTCATGGCAAAGATGAATAGCTTATCTCGTGTGGCAATACGCCATACGATATAAGAGTTAACACGACGAGACTTACCAACTTACCATTTGTCCTTTCCTGTCCTAGGCAAACTAAGTTAATTCAAGCATGAGCATGTATATATTGCAATCCAGGGCAAATAACTTTTGCAAACAAAAGTATGTGAGTGAAGTTATATTTTGGATGCATGATTTATAAGGATTTCTCAGGTGTGTTGCATGACACATTCAAGTGCTCCATATATACGATTGTGTTATGATCGTTCAGATGTTTCAGATGTTCATGATGCAATGCAATAACTCGCACGCGGATAGCCGCTAAGCGAGGATGACTTATCTATATGAACAATTATCGCTGGTATAGCCATAAAGGACCAATTAATAGTCTCGGGGCGCAGATGACGAAGGTGCATGTGTCGCTTCCATCATCCCACCCAGTCAGAGACTATTCGATAGTTTCATCCGGATTGGATCGGCCCCAGTGCCCTGGTGACCACCCGTGGAACGAGATATGAAGATCCCCCTTGATTCCAAGTTATCCGTGACATACATTCTTGGGTCATCCAAATCCATAACTTGACATGGTAATCCATAGTTCTTGTTCTGAACGAGAATGAGACAATCACATGGCATGATCTGTCTTGCATAGTCTCCCTGATCAACGAGCACAAGATAATCATATAGCATGATCTGTCTTACGTAGTCTCCCTGATCAACGAGCATTGTTTGTTTGGCTTGACACGATTCTCTTCAGATATAAACTTGATATGATTTTCATTCAGATGTAAACTTGACATGATTTCTTTAATTTAGTATCCAACTTGCTTTGATGCATACCCCAAGTGCGGGGACTACCTTGGTGACCGAACGATCCCAGATACTTTCAGGTTTATTTGCACAGAAGAGTTATTTGATAGTCTTCTGATTAACTCGGATGCATGCACGATACGCGATGGTGTTACTTGATTGGGGCATATATTTTATGTGGCAAACATTAAGGTAAGGCAACTTTACAAGTTAACATATAATCAGGCAAGCATGCATTTGTTATAAATATAAGCATTCACGTTAACTCGGGCCCGAAGATAAGCCGAGGAGTGAAACCATAAAGAAACTTACTGAGCGACATGATCTAGGGTCGTACAGTATAGCAAGTAAAGCAGTGCACTACGAAGAGCATATATATATCATCCTACTCGAGGCATAGCGAAGTCTAGTTGCACAAGGCAAAGGTAGTATGCAAGGGTCTGATTATAAGCAATATTTTATTTTTATGTTCTAGCACAAGCAATACAAGCTGGGATTATTTCCTTATCTAGGTGCATTATATTCTTATTAGCATGCAAGGGGCGATTCACCTAGCGACTAACATGTATCGTTCTATATTTTAAGTGTGCTGGCTAAGCAAAGACAAGTTCACCGTAGCCATCCACCTTAGCGATGATTTGCCTCGGTAGAGGGATACTCCGAGCGAGCCTCTAAAAGCCTAAGTCGAACCCTCCTGAAGGGACAAGTCTAGATATCCTTTGCCTCAACGAGTATCCTCGTCTGAGCAAAGTGGTTCAGAATGTTGCACTTTTGACGTTTGAATCGACAGTCCGCTTGAGCGGAATGAGGTGTTACATCATACACCACTCAGAAAAAGTTTCATCCTCGAGACTTACTGAGCGAAGGCAGTTCTATCGCATTATCGAATCTATCCCAAGCGTAATAATCGGTACCACTAAATCCAATTTTTGTTCACAATCTCCTACTTGATCCTTACACCGTGTTGCATGTATGCCGAGTCAGTCTCATTTGTGCCTTAGCGTGGGACATGTTGCTTAATACGGAGTACGTTTCATCGATCTTGATTGATGATCTAAGGCTGAGGCAAACTTATACAAGTCGTTATACTTGTCCATGGGGATATTTACTTGCACTAGCATCGAGATTAGATATCGCGAGTTTGGATCGTGCACATATTCAAAGTGCACCTCTAGCATGAGCACGCCAATCAACTTAGCGATAGCAAAGTCTTAACACTCGAGTTTCACTTCTTGTTGAGTCTTGGATCGTGCACACGTTCAAGGCGTCCCTCAAACATATGCATTCAACCAAACTTAGAGATAGTAAAATCAGACAAGCTACTTACGAAAATCTCAAAGGTTCATTTTATGATTCACAAGGATACTTCCGACAGGGTCAATCAAATTCCAAGTTTCTTCTTTTCCAACTCAATTTAGATTTGTACTCCATTAAGCATAATCTATTTGATTTTACTGACTAGCGTTCATTCGTTCAGGTCAACTTAGCACACGTTATCGTTCCCAAGTCTAACCCTAAGTCTTGCTTCTCCAGTTCTATAGCTTGTTTAAGCAATATGCTAAAGTCGGTAATACAGGTTCATTCACTCGGCATAGGATTGTCTGCCTAATTACTAGGTCAGCTCACAAGGTCATAGGTACAAGTTCGAGCATATTGCGATTTATCATGCAAATTCGTCGCACGATGCTCGCCCCAATTCCTAGGGTCAAACTATTATTCATTTTTACGGGGTATTCTACCCAAGCTCATTTCACTCAGATTTCTAAACATCGAGCAGAGATTTTCCTACTCTCAATAACACATTCGTTTGTACGGAGGATGAGCCTGTTCAGTAAAATTCTTGGTATATTCAGGATGCAAGACAAGCCCAGTAATTTGCATAGTCTATCTCTCCTAACACGTTTTGATAGAATTCCTATCCATTCCATGTCTAGTCTACCAAGCCAAGATTTCAGTTCTAAACCTTTAGATTATAATTCAAGTCGTCCTACCTGATTCATGTATCCGTTCATGAAACCATCAAGCGTGATTTATTTCCAGTTCTAGGCTAACTTATCCATCGAAACATTTTCGATCTACTTGCATTCCAAGTTTGTCTTATCGTGTTGAACCAAAAGTTAAGACGATCCATAAGTTGTCACGCTCCGGTCTTCCGCAAGTTTGATCACCCTCGTTAGACGTGAGATCATCACGCCAACGCTCCCACTGGATAATCGTCCTAATCTGGACATGACGCATGTACGGACATAGAGTTACGTTCGCACAAGGCAAGGATGTTTGAACATTATGGTTATCTTCGACATGATCAAGATACCTTATATTTTCATCTTGCTCCATCCAAGTTATAAAATCTATCTAGTCAAGTCCGTTCATGCAGTGATTATAATTTATCTAATAAAATCATCCAACTTCAAGCAACTATGTTTCAATATTCTAG
The DNA here is from genome assembly GCA_036927795.1 of Iris macrosiphon. NCBI lineage: Eukaryota > Viridiplantae > Streptophyta > Magnoliopsida > Asparagales > Iridaceae > Iris > Iris macrosiphon. Next base: position 123,076,068 of record JAYESA010000002.1, read on the forward strand.
CCCAAGTCTATTCCAACAGTCCTTTTCCTCCGCTTCTCCTGCTGTGAACACCTTGGGTTTATTTTGTTATAGGCTCGATCCATTCTTCTTCGATAGCACTGCCCATGGCAAATAGCTCAAAATCTTTTCTCTTCAATCATGTATGTTCAGCTGATCATAGCGAGTTTGAACCCACTCTGCTTCTTCAATGATTGGTTCTGGGTGTTAACCTATATATTCATTGGCTAATGGAGTTCTGTTCTCCAAAGTACGTTCTATTCATCGAGTTTATTTGGAATAATCACCGAACATATTTTTGCGAGTTCGATTATCCCCGCCGTACGTGAAATCACTATGTCGGCACTCCCGCAGGATAATCGTTCTCGTTAGGACTTATTTCGAGAGTTATCATTTCGAACTTGATTTTAAGACCGTCCTTTTGAACTCCAAGCCAAATCCATTATCGCCTATCTCTTTCATCGAACCATAATATTTATTTTGGGCTAACTTCTATTCGAGCGATATTGTATTCAAGTTATAGTTTGTTTGTTTCAATCCGAAATCGCTCGCATAATCCTCCAAGTTTCCAACAAGTTTTCTTAACGAGATATCGATTTCCATTTTTGGAAATCCTAATTCGATATAAGCCTTATTATTTATTCAAGACATTATGAAACTGTTCAATCCAACTATCGCACGAGGCTTATGAATCCGTTTGGACATTCCTAAATGATCTATACACCACTCAGAATTGAGTCATCCAATTAAATTCATATTTGATAGTCATTATCTGACACGAAGTACTGTTCGTGCTATTTCCCAAAATGCAAGCACGATTCTTAATATTTGCCTAAGCGATAAATCTGAGAATGTTCTATCGGTTGGCAATCTAAGTTTGACTTGTCTTATTCCTGAACGATATCCAAATTTGTTACAACTTAGCTTGCACCAAAGGGTCTTTGGTTCTTAATACTCAACACAACTTAGCCGAAAGGCTGTGTGCAAAGCTAACCGTTCAGGACAATATTCAATTTCATACTAACCAGTTGGGTAAACATGTATAGACAATTCGGGTTTGCACATATGTCACAATTCTAGCACGAGTCTAATCCCATACGTCTAGCACAGGTAGGCACAAAGGCCTAAGCATCACAATTTTGTACAAGCAATCATATTATTCGCATGTACTTTTTTGAAAGTATTTAGACTTATTGTTGGAATATTCTGTTTGGGACATTGAGAGAGAGTGTACACATAACCCACGAACGAGCTTTTGAAACTGAGAAAATCAAAACAAAATCCAAAGGCATATAGCCAAGCTCTGATACCAATCTGTCTTGCCCCGATCTCCCGCAGGCTAATCGGCCATCCCCGCCAGGCAAGAATTACCGAGCCAGCGCTCCCGTAGGACGATCGCTTGACCCATTTGGGCGTGATGCCGCACGAGTGTGAGCTACGCCCATGCAAGACCATGGTTCATTGGCTGGCGGTAAGAGGTCTATGCCACAGAGTCGCACATATTGTCCGAGTGCAGCAGAATTATAAACGCATAGACAATTTAGTAACAAGTTCACTGAGTCGACAATAGCGAAAGCATTGAATAACACAAGTTGAAGTAAAATAAACTCTTTATTGATATAAAACAAGTGTTACAGGCGGCGTGTAGCCGAGATTACAAGTTGCTCAAGCCTCTCTCTCTGAAATAGTAAAAGCGTGCCAAGTGGCTATATTTGTGGAATGATGTACAGGCGATGTTCCAATATTATGTCTTGTATATATGCTTCAGTTCTGGATCGCAACGCTCCAAGGCTTCAAAATGAACTCTATGCCTTAACACGCACGAAGGGGGCATCCGCACTGAACGAGGTTCTTCCGTACCCTGCAAACAATCTGGTGGATTATCAGTACACGAATGCACTGGTAGGGAGGCTACTCGCCTGCTCGACAAATCCAAACACGTAATATAGGTTTTGTGCACCAACTATTATATTATCTTTCTAGTTACCTTAGGATCAGTTTTATGGCAAAAATGAATAGCCTATCTCGTGTGGCAGTGTGCCGTACAATATAAAAGGAAACACGATGAGACTTACCAACTTACCATTTGTCCTTCCCTGTCTAAGGCAAACCAAGTTAATTCAAGAATGAGCATGTATATATTACAATCCAGGGCAAATAACTTTTGTAAATAAAAGTATTGTGAGTGAAGTTACGTATCGGATGCACGATTTATAAGGATTTCCCAGGTGTGTTGCATGAAACGTTCAAGTGCTCCATATATAGGATTATGTTATGATCGTTCAGATGTTTCAGATATTCATGATGCAATAAAATGACTCAAACGCGAATGGCCGCTAAGCGAGGATGACTTATCTATATAAATAATTGTCGCTGACATAGCCATAAAGGACCAATTAATAGTCTCAGGGCACAGATAACGAAGGTGCGTGTGTCACTTCCATTATCCCGTCCAGTCAGAGACTATACGATAGTTCCATCGGGATCGGATCGTCCCCAGTGCCCCGGTGACCGCCCGTGGAACGAGATCTGAAGATCCCCCTTGATTCCAAGTTGTTCGCGACACACAGTCTTGGGTCATCCAAATCCATAACTTGACATGATAATCCATAGTTCTTGTTCTGAACGAGAATGAGACAATCACATGGCATGATCTATCTTACATAGTCTCCCTGATCAACGAGCATTGTTTGTTTGGCTTGACACGATTCTCTTCAGATGTAAACTTGATATGATTATCATTCAGATATAACCTTGACATAATTTCTTCAGTTCAGTATCCAACTTGCCTTGATGCGTACCCCTGGTGCGGGGACTGCCTTAGTGACCGGACGGTCCCAGATACTTTCAGATTCATTTACACAGAAGAGCTATTTGATAGTCTTCTAGTTAACTCGGATGCATGCACGATACGCGATGGGGTTACTTGATTGTAGCATATATTTCGTGTGGCAAACATTGAGGCAAGACAACTTTACAAGTTAATATATAATCAGGCAAGCATGCATTTGTTATAAATATAAGCATTCACGTTAACTCGGGCCCGAAGGTAAGTCGAGGAGTAAAACCGTAAAGGAACTTACTGAGCGACATGATCTAGGGTCGTGCAGTGTAGCAAGTAAAGCAGTGCACTACGAAGAACATGTATATATCGTCCTACTCGAGGCATAGAGAAGTCTAGTTGCACAGGGCAAAGGTAGCATGTAAGGGTCTAAATATAAGCAATATTTTATTTTCATGTTCTAGCACAAGCAATACAAGTTAGGATTATTCCCTTAGCTAGGTGCGTTGTATTTTTATTAGCATGCAGGGGATAATTCACCTAGCGACTAGCATGTATTGTTCCATATTTTAAGTGTGCCGGCTAAGCAAAGACAAATTCACCGTAGCCAACCACCTTAGCGATGATTCACCTTGGTAGAGGGATACTTCGAGCGAGCCTCTGAAAGCCTAAGCCGAACCCTCATGAAGGGACAAGTCTGGATATCCTTTGCCTCAATGAGTATCCTCGCCTGAGCAAAGCGGTTCGAGATGTTGCACTTTTGCCGTTTGAATCGACAGTCCGCTTGACCGGAATGGGGTGTTACAATGGGTGGTTTGAGTAGATCTATATTTCTAACTTAGAGTTTTATAGGTTTTATGAGTTTTTTTTGGTTTTGATCTATTAAACTTGTGTCTTTAAAAATCAATCTTTGCTACATGATAGAGTTTTCGACTCCTAGCATTTTGGCTTTTGGTTCACTCGATTTGGACCTAAAATAAGGATTTTATGGACAAAACAAAGATTTTCGTTTTTGGACGTTTTTGTCATGGCCGAACCTGCTGTTTGGAGAAGACGGACTTTCCATGCGTCAAGTGAGCATATACGGCTGAGAGTACTATGCGTCCCGAGAGGGTTATGCGGTCTGAACTCTTACCGTATACTGATATCATGCGTCTATCTTGTTGAATGCATGACTGCTGATTTACACAAGTGTCCTTGAACACCTAGTATTTTCACTCGCTGAACGAATAAGAAATTCGCTAGTCCAAGAGACACCCATGCGGCACCGACACTTATACGGCCTGTAGAGCATACGGCCACCAATTTCCTTGGATGCATGGCTCTAAACCTTTGACACATCTTTCTATGGTTGTCTTTTCTTCCTGATGCACTTTATGGATTGTCACATTAATCACTTTTTGTCATATCACTGACACTTTATTCATTTCCCGTCACTTCAACACTTGTCCCAAGGAGTAGACTTTAACCCTGAGCATGTGGCTCAGACTACATATGCGGCCAAGTGGTTAATATGGTCCTGACTTCATATGCGGCCCTGACTTCATATGCAACTTAGATTCATATGCGGCATGGACTTCCCATGCGGCCTAGAGACCCTTACGACTGTCACGACCCGCACCCGGTGTAAGGGTACTAGTCGAAAACAACGTCCAGCCTACGCCACAGAATCGGTGGTAGAACGCTGTCTAGATAATCTATCTAACAATATAATGAACCACCAATAATGATAGTATACTCAATCACAGAACTAAGATAGAAATGAGCACGAATCAGATAAGAATAGAATAGTCACAATATAACTCATGAGTCTAAAATAATACATCAATGAGTCTGAAAAAATACAGAAATAAGCTGGAGACAAATCCAGTACAAAAGAATACTACGAGGCTACAACTCCAGGGTCAACTGTCTCAGTTGGGATAAGTCTCTCTTGAGCCAGGGTCTCAGAATCTAAACCCACAACATCCTGGGGTCCATAATAGGTAGGGTACCACATCTCAGTGTCATCTGAAAAAATATATCCAGTCAGGAAAGGAGCAGAGTACATCTCTAACAGCAGTTCTAATTAATGATAAAAACTATGTAATAGTAAATAGCTGTGGATAAACAAGATGCACAATAGATACAAGAGATATATGTATAATAAGAAAATACTAGAAATAAATACAATAATGAATAATATGCCAATGAAACAATAATACTAATGACTAAGTGTGTGAGTACTAGCTTAACATGTGATCGACTTGGGCAAGATGCAATGCGGCCTGGATAATCATACGTGCGGTGCATGATCAACACTATTCTGTAATCTATACTTTATTTAATAGGGATATTGATCACATATCTATACTAATACTCCCCACCCCCGACTGGTATAATAGATCCAACCACGGTATGCTATGGCACTAGATTCCCCAAGAAGATAGCTAGTCTTTCCGAGAATCGGTGTCTGTACATGTACAAGATAACCAATGAAACAATACTTGCACCATATACACCATATACCAAGGAATAACATCTCATGACGAGATCCGGATATAACAATCCGTGTAACCATAGTGTCAAGAGAAACATGAATATCTACACTAGATACAGTGAACATAGAGGATATCATAAATGAAAAATTATCAGGGAATGTACTCGCCTGAAGTCCAAAGAACAGTCTCACAGATGTTTGACTCGGTGCCTCGAAGACCTAGATATGGAATACAACATCAATATAAGGTGCCAAAAAGAGAACAAGTTAAACTAGTCAACTTCTAGGTCAAAAAGTCAATTCTAAGTCAAAAGTCAACTGTTGTCAATTATGAGTCAACTATGGTCAACTATGAGTCAACTATCTATTTCTAGGTTGCACAAGTCTAGCACCAAAATCTTGGATCAAAATATTAAATCTAAGTCATAGAACCACATCCTAAAATATTAGGATACCGTATCTTCGGATACGTGAATCCAAGGTAAATCCTCACAACGACCTTACTTGTTTTGATTGAATATTTTATTATTCTTGTATGACCCAATATATAATTGGTAATTGGACTCGAATACTGTATCAGTGTTGATACCACTATTGCCTGATAATTATCCATGATTTAATGTGCACCGAGGTACGATATATAGTGTCACGTATTAAGTAATTATATTTGGGTTGTGCATCGAGAATGCCTCTAAATTCCTGAACACATGATATTATAAATATATATACTATTTTTTCCAGCACGGGCATAATAAGCCAGTTAACTACCAAAGCGTAGCTAGAATATTAATTGACTGAATGTTGCATACATGCTTGGGTGAATCCAGATTTGCCTCCGATGGATTCGTATCTAGCGTGCCCGTACTTTGTATGACATCTTAAGAGAAATTCTTATATGACCACGTCTTGAGGTTTTTAGCACAACATAAGGCTAATTAGGTAACTAAAATAGATAGTAACATTTGGAGGGAACGGTATACCGAGATCATACCAATGAACCTTCCCACAGAGATTTATTCTACGTGCGGTATGGGCTGGCCACCACAGATACTGTATATCATCTGCCTTAGTGTAGTGCAGTATCTGACATATTATTATGCCGAGCCACTGTTTCACTATAGGAACACTTGAACCGCTAATACTGTATTTTTAGCGCAGTAGCCCTACGGAGAACTGGTACATCTCGTGAATACCTATTTTATTTATTTATTGGTTTGGTTAACTCATGTTCGGCACTGGCGTGATCTGAGGATACGTATTATGCATTATTTCTAAGATAACCTTAGACTCCACAAAAATAGCAAGCTGTACAAATGATTGACCGATATAAGAAAATTGACTTGGTTGTGATTGTATTTTCGGTTAGTAGCCTGGGAAAATGGACTATCATAGTGTGATGGTTCAACTCTTATCCTTGTTTGGTTGTAGGGTTATGCCTTTGCACTAGGATATGCCATAGACCTAAGTTACGACACTGAACCTATGTATTATTATATATTTTCTTCTTGGATTTTTATTTCTCTATTTCGTGATTCCTTTGTGGTACGTGCTATTTGGGGTTTAACCCCCACTGGTTTTGCATGGCCAGTTTTTGAGCCCGTACCCGAGGATCCAACGTACCTTCCCCCAACTCATGGCGCGTACCAGGAACATAGCCGTAGGAGACAACGGGTGGATTTTTTCTTTCCTGGTCATAATTGTGCATTTAGTTTTTTTGGGCGTTTAGCCACCAGCACTTGTTAGCCGGACCGTCTGGACATTAGTCTCCTTACATGATTGTATTAAATCAGACTGTAGCTGATTATTGTCATGTACTTTTATTCCTCTTTCAGCTCCTTATTTTGCACAACTGGTCTTAGAACATTTTGATAAAGCGTTTGGGACGCCTTATTGCTTTATCATATATGCTCTGTGCTTATTGTTTCTTGTTTGAATGATTGAGACATATAAGTTTTTGACCCTAAGAGACTTGATTGTATCATGCACTACCTTGTCTTATACAACCATGATCGTCGTACGACGTATAGCGCCTTGTACGGGGTAACTGGCCATGTCCGTCTCTGTATTCCGGTACTAGGATGTGACACCTTAGAAAAATTTTATCCTCGAAATTCGAATCCAAAGATTAACTAGAGAAGTCAGGACAAGCACGATACAAATCTGGATACCCTGGCCTTGATAGATAAGTCCGAGTTAAGTCCACGATGAATGGGACATAGCAGCAAGATCTAGGTATTTCCGTACCTCCCGCAGTACCGGCAATACTGGATACCCCGATCTTGCTAGAGATTATCCATAGATTTTTAGCTTTCCAACAACACCAGATGGTGGTGCAATAATAACAATAATGGCCACACTAGCAATAATAACTTTAGCAGCAAGAACAAAATATCCTTTTGAACCAACGGTTGCAAATGACAGATGATTGGCTCCATGATATTGAGACTATTCTGACAGCAGCTAAAGTTTTGGCCGAGGAACATGTTGACCTGGTTTGCCTACAACTCCAAGATTTGGCAAGAGATTGGTGGGCCACGATGGAGGTGGGATTAAAGTGTCCTATTTTATGGAATAATTTCTGGACCCAGTTTAGGGTAAAGTACTTTGGGACTGTGGCTCAATGTGAGTTACAACAAAGGTTCATTAATCTCAAGCAAGCTGAAAGGACAATAGACGGCTATGCGACAGAGTTTTGCCGACTAAGCAGATTTGCTCCGACCATGGTGGCGACAAAGTTAGAGGGAGCAATACGATTCCAACAAGAAATTCACTTAAGTTCTTACACATGGTAGAGGAGCATGACTACCAGACCTTTGAGGTAGTGTTGATAGTAGCCAAGAGGGTTAAGCTTACTTCTCAGAGAATGCTATCAAGAAGAGTAGATCAGAAGAGGCCTCATGGACAAAGCAATAAGGGAGGACCAGTATCGCGAACATCAGTACCATCCCCTGGCATTCGCATCCATGACGTGATGCAGAGGAGGCCAGTGACCTCGACAGTAATAGCACCTACTCGAAAACATCAACCGAGGCAGCAACAGCAGCAACATCAACAACAACGACAAAAAGCGCCAATAGGTTGTACCTACTGTGGCAAGGAAGGTCCTACCCGAGATGTTTGTCGGGCAACTAATAGATTATGCTTAAGATGTGGGAGCCCTGATCACAAGGTTGCCACGTGCCTATTGATACAAAGGCCAGGAGGGCCAGTACAACAATTTTCTATATTGCCAGCTCCAAGGGCAGTACATCAAGGAGGACCAGCAGTAGCAGTACGGCCTTTAGCTCAGCGTCCGTTGTCGACACAGGCCCAGCTTTATGGACAGTAACAACAACAAAATTAGCAGGGGCTGCAACCACGGCAGCAAGAAAGACAGTAGCAGGGAGCTCAACAAGGCCAAGGTCAGGCACTTACCTTATTTTTGGAGGAAGCTATAGCGTCGGGCAACGTAGTGGCATGTAACATTTTTGTTACAACATGTAACATTTTTGTTACAACCTTTCCTGCCATAGTTTAATTGATTCTGGAGCTTCACACTCATTTATATCTGTACAATATATGACACATATTGAATTAAAGTTTGAGGCTTTGCCAGAGAGACTGAATATACTCACTGGCAATGGGATTGTAGAAGTTAGTAGGGTGTGCCTAGCATGTCCAGTCATAATATATAGGTATTTATTACCTGCAAAGTTGATCGAGTTCCATATGGGTAACTTTGACGTTATCTTAGGCATGGACTGATTGAGAGACAGTCATGCAACGATAGACTGTCGTGAGAGTAGAGTGTTATTTAGAATTTCTGGTCTAGAAGAGTTTGTCCTCAATAGAATATCAAGAGACAAACATAAGGGAGGAGTCACAACAATAGCAAGGGAAGAAGACTCGCTGCCCAAGATAGTTGAAGAGTTCATTGACATCTTTTCCAATGATATTCCCGGATTACCCCCAATTAGAGCAGTAGAGTTCTGTATAGAGTTGATGTCAGGAGCAGAACCAGTATCCCAGAAGGTATATCCTATGTCACATCAGAGATTGATCAATTAAATCGACACGTGGAAGAACTGAAGGCGAAGAAGTTTATTCGGACCATTAGATCATCGTGGGGAGCACCGGTGGTATTAGTGAAGATGAAGGATGGATCGACACGGTTATATATGGATTATAGGCGGTTGAATGCAGTGATTGTGAAGAACAAGTACCCATTACCAAGGATTGATAATTTGTTTGACCAATTAAGTGTAGCTAGAGTCTTCTCCAAGATAGATTTATGATTGAGATATCATCAGGTGTGAGTTTTGTTGCAGGATATACCAAAGACAACATTTTGGTCATGATATGGGCATTACGAATTCTTAGTTATATCATTCAGACTAACTAATAATCCAGCGGTATTCATGGATTTGATGAACCATATTTTTATGCCTTACTTAGACCAATTTATGGTAGTATTCATTGATGACATCCTGGTGTATTCTCGTAATAAGAAGGAGCATGAAGAATATCTCAGGATAGTGTTGAAACTTTGAGGGAGCACCAGTTATATGCAAAGCTTAGTAAGTGTGAGTTTTGGCTGTATCGCATATCTTTTCTTGGGCACATTATTTCTGGAGCTGGAGTGTCAATTGATCCCAAAAAGGTAGATGCAGTAGAGAACTGGCCAATTCCGAAGATAGTAGCAAAAGTGTATAGTTTCCTGGGCTTGGCAGGATACTACAGGAGATTTGTGTCATATTTTTCTAAGATATCGGTACCATTGACTCGTTTAACGCACAAGGAAGTTAAGTTTATATGGTCAGCAGAATGTCGGATAGCCTTTGAAGAGTTGAAGAAGAAATTAACCTCTGCACCAATCCTTACTCTTCCAGCAGGCTCTGGAGGATTCATAGTATATTTTGATGCATATGAAAAAGAACTTGTATGTGTTTTAATGCAACAAGGGAGAGTGATAGCATATGCTTCTCTACAACTCAAAGATCACGAGAAAAACTATCCAACTCACGATTTGGAGTTAGCAGCAGTAGTATTTGCACTTAAGCTATAGAGGCACTACTTATATGGACATCGAGTAAAAATATTCATAGATCATAAGAGTTTGAAGTACGTGTTCACGCAGATGGACCTGAATATGAGGCAGAGAAGGTGGCTAGAGTTGTTGAAAGACTATGACGTGAAACTTCAGTACCATCCAAGCTAGACTAATGTAGTAGCTGATGCACTTAGTAGAAGAGGTAAATAATTTATGTTGACTTCTCAGAGGTACATTTTATAAGACTTACGAGATATGGGTATCGAGATAACACTTCCATATAGTACATGAATTCAGGCCAGCCTTCAAATTCAGTCAACTTTGGTAGATAGAATCAAACTAGCTCAGGCAGAGGACCCGAAGATTCAAAAGCTACGAGAAGAATGTGAGTCAGGTCTTTGGAAGGAGTTGACAATACATGTGGATGGAACGCTAAGGTTTGGGAATCATCTATGCGTACCAAGCGGAGATATTCGACAAGAAGTTATGACTGAAGCACGCAGTTCCCAGTATTCTATTCATCCGGAAGGCACGAAGATGTACCAAGATATCAAGCAACACTTTTTATGGAACAAAATAAAGAGGGAAATAGCATGCTTCATATCACGATGTCTGATATGTCAGCAAGTGAAGGCAGAACAACAGAGACCGACAAGATTATTGTAGTCGCTTCCTATTCCAGAGTGGAAGTGGGAACACATCACGATGTAATTTGTGACTGGTTTACCTAGATCACCGACTGGTCGAGATACAGTTTGGGTGATAGTGGACCATCTCACAAAAGTAGCTCACTTTCTTCCTTTTCGAGTAGGATAGTCTACAGAACAATTGGATGAAATATATATGTGACAGATAGTAAAATAACACGGTATCCCATTAAGTATCATGTCAGATCGAGACACTTAATTTACTTCACATTTTTAGAAAAGTTTGCACTAGAGTTTGAGCACCAAGTTAAGATTCAGCATAGCTTACCACCCCCAAACAGACGGGCAACCAGAGAGAACCATCCAGACCTTGGAGGATATGCTTTAAGCTTGTACCTTAGACCTTGGTAGATTTTGGGAAGATCACCTTTATCTCATCGAGTTCTCGTACAATAACAGTTATCAAGCCAGTATTCCGATGACAACTTTCGAAGTACTATACGGCTGAAAGTGTAGATCACCGTTGGCTCGGGACGATATTGGTGAGCGAAAGATGTTCGGCCCCAAAATGATCACGCAGACAGTAGAGGTTGTCACGACCCGCACCTGGTATAGGGAAGCAAGTAGTAAATAATGCCCAGCCTACGCCGCATCATCGACGGTAGAACGCTGTCTTGGTCAACTATACTATCTAATTATCTCACAATAATGCATAAACCTCCAATAATATCTTAACTCCAAGAAGAGTGTAATAAACTTAATTCAAAAAATACTCAATCATAATTCTATAACACGATAAGATTTCGAGGAAGTCTAAAACATAACTATACAGTCAAAAATATAGATAACAACAATAATGGAAACAATATCCAAATCTCAAACTATATGCCGAAAACAAATCCGGTACCAAAATACTTAAAAAAATTAACTATGAAAGACTAGTGATCCAGATAAACCTCCCGGCAATCACTCCAAAACTAGTGGGTCCAGGTCTGCATTATCTATAGGTCAAAGTCCATAATATATCGGACACCAATCTCCCGGATCCTCTAAAAATATTTTTTTAGTCAGGAATGGAGCAAAGTACATCTCTAACAGCAGTTTTAATCAATAATATAAACTATGTAATAGTAAATAGATGTGAATATACAAGATGCCATATACATATACAAGAGATACGCAATAAAGAAAATACTGAAAATAAATACAAGAATAAAAAATATGGCAATGAATAAGAATACTAATGACTAAGTGAGTGAGTACCAGCTTTAACATGTGATCGGCTTGGGAACTTGCACAAGAGTAAATGGCCTGGTTAATCATACGCGCGGTGTATGATCATTACTCATGAGGAACAAGACTTGCACAAGGAGGGTATGATCACATATCTACACTACATACTCTCCACCCCCGACTGGTATAGTGGATCCAACCATGGTACGTCATGATACATATTTCCACAAGAAGGGTGCTACTCTTCTCATGAACCAATGTCTGTACATGTACAAGAAGAACAATAAAATAAGGCTTGTACAAGATACACCATATATACCAAGAAATAATATCTCATGACAAGATCCGGATATACCAATCCGTGTAACCATCGTATCAAGAAATCAAGGATATCTACACTAGATACAAGAAACATAGAGGATATTATAAATAAAAAACTATCAGAGAATGTATTCGCCTGTGGTCCAGAACAATAAATGTCAAACAGTGTCCGAACTGGTGTCACACAGACCTATATATGGAATATTGGATTAATACTAGGTGTTAGAATGAAATTAAGTTAAACTAGTTCAATTCTAGGCCATGAAGCCATTTCTAAGTCAAAATAGTCAAACTAGGTCAACTCTATGCCAAACTAGTCAAACTTGGTCAAACTAGCTATTTCTAGGTTGTATGAGTCTATCTCTAGGATATTAGGTCCATACACTATGTATCTAGGCCATACTAGCTATTCTAAGATACTATGAAACCAATAGGATACCGTATCCTAAGATACGCAAGTTTAAAGCTATAGAAATAGTAATTTATATATATATACAAGACAATACATATAGTAGCTTAGCTAACTAATGTAAATCGGATTCCTTGGCTTTGAACCAATGCGTATCTCACTATCTACACACCCATCTCGATACTCAAACTCAATACCTTGAGTATCGACCCATTACCTTGACATTACATTGGTATTCCAAGGTAATTCAATCCTAGTGCATATAGCTAATACCCATAAACTATATGCTAACACTAACACATAAAACATATATACATACATATATATAACTAACTAGAGATACAAGAGATATACATATAGATCTAACTACTAAATATATACATATACACATACCTATCATAATTAGAGATACAAGAGATATATACATACCACTAATAGTTATCACTAGTATATACACCTATATATACATATATAAACATGTAACTACTAACAAGTACTCACTACTAACCAACTAACTAATACTAACTAGCTAGGAATTTACCTACTGACTTATCATATATAATACTAATACATAGATACTAACTTAACATCATAACTTATCAATATAATACTACATAACTAACCTCTACACTATCTGAGCTAAACTATTTACCTGTTACTGAACCCCTGATCTCATACCCTTGTTGCTGCTGCACACCGCAGTGCTCGCTGCGCGCCTGCACGAGGCTGCTACAGATCGCTGTTGTTGTTGCATGTCGCTGCACAAGCGCTGTTGCTGCTGCTACGACGCTGCTGCGTGCACTGTTGCAGCACGCGCTTCTCGCTGCCCCCCCTCGCTGCACACACACACACTTACGCTCACTCACTCAAACACTCACCACACTAAGATACACACACACACACATACACACACACATCTATACACATAACCATATACATACATACCTATATAGATATACCACTCACTTATATATATATATATATATATATAAACACATATGCAATAGATATCTCAGATATACACATAACCACATAGACATATGTATATATACATACACATCTCTCTCTCTCTCTCTCTCTCTCTATATATATATATATATATATATATATATATAAACACACACACACACACACGCACATACACCTACATACGTAAACATACACACATACCTATATATCATACTCTATGTATATATATATAATCACAAACTCACATATATAGGTATGCGTGTATGTTTACGTATGTAGGTGTATGTGTGTGTGTGTGTGTGTGTGTGTGTATATATATATACACCTATGTATATATATAATTACATATTTATAGATATACACATAAATATCTATATAACTCTTAAGAGATATAACACACACGCACACACACACGCACACACACACACACACACACACACATATATACACACAACCATAAATCACCATGCATATATACCCCTATATATATATATATATATATATATATATATATATATATATATATATATATATATATATATATATATATATATATATATACACACCACATACATACATATGTATATATCTATATCTACATACATATATATATCCACTAAGTATAAATAACTACTATACTAGTAAATGCATATACATCCACTTATTCTCATGGCCACCAACACTTTAAATGCAATATGGACACTCCTATAAATACCCATACACATATATATCACACCATCATATAATTTTATCCCTTTCTAATAGATATTACCAAGGCAACTTGAATTTAAAATTTAATAAAATAAACACGTGAAGTGCATTACACCCGTATCACACTCATTCTATGATACGCTTGCGATACAGTTCCACCATACAACCAAACATATTTTGAAGGATACGAGCATATCTAAAATAATATATATGAATAATACGAAGAGTCAATTACATATCTACGTGTCCGTGTCAAAATATGACATGCACAAAGCCCCGTGTCAGAGAAAAAAAATCCCCAAATCAACCCGTATCTCCAAATTAATGGGATACGGCCTACACGTATCCAATTGTGGACATAACACTAGTCACAAATAATTAAACATATGTCAATTTGGTCTAATTAACCAATTAACAAATACAACATGTGCCGATCTCGAAATTCTCCTAAAATTGACACAAAACACACATAACTTCCTCCACAGGCCTCCTATGAACCTAATTTCAATTTCTATGGGTAGACTATGCATGTAAGATAGTTTATCATGGTTAAAACACAGATTTAGAACCTATTTAAAGAAGAAAAACTGAATTATACCTATTGGAAGATGGATTTCTAATACAACCTCCAAATTTGATGAAATTGGCCTTCAACTTGTAGATCCTTGCTCCTCTTTGTAGATCTTTACTTTTTCCTTGTAGATCCTTACTCTAATAGCCTCCAATGATAATTTGGAAAAAAATTAGAAGGAAATTAGGTGAGATTTGATGGAATTTGGTTGAGAAAAATTCTAGATCTATATTTGGAATGAAAAATAAAGAGAGAAAGTTTTTATCCCCTTTATATAGGCCCCTCTTGATCCCTCTCTCAAGCTACTATGTAAAGTCTAAAATACCCCTTGGGGTCTCTCATAAAGAAATTAATTAAGGAGAGAAGGTTCTAGTCTAATGGGTTTAACTTAATTAATTTATCCTCCTAATGAATGGGCTTACTCATGGGCTCAAATCTAACTAGAGTTAAATGTTGGTCCATGGATCTAAACTAACTAGTTAGGTCCACTAACACAAGTCCAAAAATAAATCTAACATGCTAACAATACATAAATAATAAAATAAATAAATATTCAACATGCATAATATTTAATTAATTATCAGAAGACTAAAATATCCTTCATAGAAAATGTGGTAGTGACAGAGGTTGTCAAGCAGATTAGAGAGAGACTTCAGGTTGCACAAGATAGGAATTGACATTGGGCACATCAGCATCATAGGCCTTTAGAGTTTCATGTCGGTGACCATGCATTCTTGCAGATTTTGCCTACCCGTGGAGTCATTAGATTAGGAGTTCGCGGGAACCTTAGTCCGCGATACGTAGGTCCGTTCGATTTTTTCGAGCGAGTAAGCGATGTTGCTTATCGTCTTACCCTTTTGCCTTCGCTACGTGAGGAGCACGATATATTTTATGTGTCTCAGTTGTGTAGGTATGTTCTGAATCTGAGTCATATCCTCGATCACTCTGAATTAGTCGTTGGTACAGACTTATCTTACGATGAGCAACCTATATCCATATTGGACCGAAGGAAGAAGGTGCTCAGAAATCAGACTATTTCTCTTGTCCTGGTTGCTTGGGGCCATCACTCTCTAGGGAAATCAATGTGGAAGCACGAGGACGATATTCAATCTCGGTACCCGCACCTATAAGACTCTGAAGGTATATTCTTTCTTACGCCTTCATTTCTCGATTTATATGATTAGGTGATCACCTGTATGTTGTGATGATATTGTTTTCATGTACAGTTGATAGTAGATTTGTATCATGGTTGTCCTGACTTCTTTAGCTATTGCTTGGATTTAAATTTTGAGGACAAAATTTTTCTAAGGTGTCACGCCCAAGTACCGAAATACGGAGACGGATATGGCCAGCTATCCCGTACAAGGTGCTATACATCGTACGACGATTACGGTTGTATAAGACAAGGGGGTGCATGCTACAATCAAGTCTCCTAGGATCAAGAACTTCTATGCCTCAATCATTCAAACAAGAAACAGTAAGCACAGAGCATATATAATAAAGTAATAAGGCGTCCCAAACGCTTTTTTAAAATATTCTGGAGACCAGCTGTGCAAAAGAAGGAGCTAAAAAAGTAACAAAAGTATATGACAGTGATCAGCTGCAGTCTGATTTAATACAATCATGTAAGAAGATTAATATCCAGACGGTCCGACTAACAGGTGCCGGTGGGTAAATGCCCAAAATAAGTAAATACACAATGATGAGCAGGGAAGAAGAAAATCTACTCGTATTCCCTGCGACCATGTTCCTGGTACTCGCCATGAGTTGGGAGAATGTACCCTGGATCCTTGGTTACTGGCTCAAAATCTGGCCATGCAAAACTAGTGGGGTTAGACCCCAAATAGCAAGTACCACAAAGAAAGCACAAAATGGAGAAACAAAAACCCAAGGAGAAAATATATAATAATACATAGGTTCAGTGTCATAACTTAGGTCCATGGCATATTCTAGCGCAAAGGCCCAATCTTACAACCAAACAAGGACAGGGGTTGAACCATCACACTATGAAAGTCCATTTCCCTAGGCTACTAACCGAAAATATAATCACAACAAAGTCTATTTTCTTATATCGGTCAATCATTTGTACGGCTTGCTATTTTTATGGAGTCTGTGGTTATCTCAGAAATAATACATAATAAGTATCCTCAGATCATTATAGTGCTGAACATGAGCTAACCGGACCAATAAATGAATAAAATAGGTATTCACGAGATGCACCAGTTCTCCGTAAGACCACTGCATTAAAAATATGGTATTATCAGTTCCAATATTCCTATAGTGAAACTGTGGCTCGGTAAAATAATATGTCAGATACTACACTCCACTAAGACAGGTGATATACAGTATCTGTTGTGGGCTGGCGCAAGTAGAATGAATCTTTGTGGGAAGGTTCGTTGGCATGATCTTGGGATATCGTTTCCTCCAAATATTACTATCACTTTTAGTTACCTAATTAGCCATATGTTGTGCTCGAATTCTTAAGGCGTGGTCACATGAGAATTTTTCTTAAGATGTCGTACAAAGTACGGACACGCTAGATACGATTCCATGGGATTCAAATCTGGATTCATCCGAGCTTGTATGCAATATTCAGTCAAGCAATATCCTAGCCACGCTTTGGTAGTTGACTCGCTTATTATGCCCGTATTGGGGAAAATAGTATATATATTTATAATATCACGCATTCAGGAATTTGAAGGTATTCTCGATGCATAACCCAAATATAATCACTTAACATGTGACACAATGTGTCACACCTTAGCGCACATTAAATTATGGACAATTATAAAGAAATAGTGGTATCAGCATGGATAGAGTATTCGAGTCCAATTACCAATTATATATTATGTCACGAAAGAATAATAAAATATTCAATCAAAACAAGCAAGGCTGCAAGGAAAGTCCATATTGCATATGAATCTAGGCCGCTTATGAAGTCAGGGCCACATGAACCACTTGGCCGCATATATATTCTGGATTGCATGCTCAGGGTTAAAGTCTACTCCTTGGGATAAGTGTTGAAGTGATGGGCAATGAATAAAGTATCAATGATGTGACATAAAGTGATTGATGTGACAAGCCATAAAGTATGTCAGAAAGAAAAGAAAAAACCATAGAAAGATGTGCCAAAGGTTTAGAGCCATACGTCCAAGGAAAATGGTGGCTTCATGCTCTCCAGGCCGCATAAGTGTCGGTGCCGGATGGGTATCTCTTGGACTAGCAAATTTCTTATTTGTTGAGTGAGTGAAAATACCAGGTATTCAAGAATTTTTGTGTAAATCAACAGTCATGCGTCCAACAAGACGGACGCATGCTGTCAGTATGCGACAAGAGTTCATGCTACATAACCATCTCAGGCCGTATATCACTCTCAGTCGCATATGTTCGCTGGCTGCATGGGAAGCCCATCTTCTCCAAATTGCATATTCAGCCATGGAGAAAACTCCCAAAAACTAAAATCTTGTTTTGTGCATAAATCCCTCACTTTTAAGTCCAAATCGAGTAAACCAAAAGCCAAAATACTAGGAATCGAAAGCTCTATCATGTAGCAAAGACTAATTTTCAAAGTCACAAGTTTAATAGATCAAAACAAAAAAAAAACTCATAAAATCCTAAGTTAGAAATATAGATTACTCAAAACCACCCATCAAAATAGAAAACTCCAAGAACTAAAAGTGCTAAAAAAACACATAATAAACATAATAGAACAATAATATGGAGGATTTCTCCATTTCTTATGCAATGTTTACTTGCCTATGGAAAGTAGAGAGAAAACATAAGAGAGAGAAATAAATGAAGTAATGAAGAAAAAGAAGAAAAATGTTGGGTTATATATGGTAGGGTTGAGGGTTGAACCAAATAGTTCTTATGACTTGAACCAACCCACAAATGAACCATGAACCAGGTTAAACCAAAGAATGGGTCTAATCTCCATGCACATGCAACCATGCTAAAATAAAAATATGTTTCAAATACGTATATCAGGAATATGGAGTGACAACAGTATTTATATTCCCCATTGTTTATCCCCAGCAAATATATAACCACAATATGGGCTTTTCTTTACAATTACTATAAAATCCATTATTTGTATTCAGGAGTCCTAAATATGCAATAGATAATTAATCCTCAAAAGTTTCTCAGTAGAGTAACCCTCAATTCTACCTACTCTTAGCTAGACCATTCCAAAGTTAGTTTATTTTTTTGAGCATTACTTCATGTCCATATCACCTCTGAACTAGTAGCCTAACTTTTTCTCCAGTAGAGTTTTCCATGTCCATATTACCTCTGAGCAAACTTCGCTATTTGACTATCGATTATCACGTCCATAATACCTCTGATATCGGTCGTCATCTAAACTTATCACCAGTATTTGACCCTAAGTATGCCAACGATGCTAAGTCCACAAAATCTATCACGTCCATATCACATCTAATAGGGCTTATCTCGAATCTATTACTTGCACGTAAGTACACAAAAGATAGTAGGTCCACCAAAGATTCCTCAGTGGAATATCCTAAAAAATACGGTATCATACTATATCTATATTACCTCCATTACGATACCCAAAGTTCACACAGATAATTACAATAAAAGGAAAAGCTTTTATTTTTTTGCATAAAGAAAATGTAAAGCAGACTACATTGAGGGACCGCTAAATACCCCAATCAAGCAAAACAAAGAAAGAAAAAACAACAAAAATAACCATTGATGCTACTGATCAGTATACAACTCTTATGTTTGTCCTCAAAATCGGACAAGTCTAGCATAAATCTTAGCTTTGAACCGGTGCTCGGCTTCTTGAGCTATAGTAGTGAGATTATCAAAGTGAACGTAAGCCTGGTGCTTCTCTTCCAATCTTTTCAGAGTATCTTCAAGGGCAGCAGAAGACTGGACCACGGTACTAGATTGTGTGCGGATAATCTCCCACTTTTGGCGAGCCTCGTGGACATCGCCCTCCAAGATCTTGAGGTTGGCCTGGAATTGTGTAATCTGCTTCTGGATCTCAGCAATGGTTTGGGCAAATCCATCTTCCCGAGCAAGGCAAGCCGTGTGGCTAAAATCCAACTCAGTACGTTGGAGTTCCATCTTCTTAAGTTCTTATACTATACTCGCATTGGTCTTCCCTTAGGCAACCTTCACTTGTTCTACGGATCCCGAGAGGCATTCATACTCTGTAGCTACTTTTGCAGTGATGTCAACCTGTTGCAATTGCTGCAACTTATTCAAGTACTTTTTTACCTCAGTTAATTTCTGAAGCAGCATGTCAACCGTCTACTCAGAGCTAGGAAGGGTCTTCAAAATTTGAATTTGGCCTAGAGAACCATGCTTAGACCAAATGAAAGACGTCCCTCACCTCAACATATTTTGAACTCCTTGCCTTAATAATATATAGAAGCCCTGAAGGATAACCTTGGAAGTGGCTGTTACCGAAACTTCTGTGGAAGGTATCAATGGAGCTAAAATCGAAGGGATTATAGGCAATGTAATAATCTGTGCAGCCTGTGAAACAGAGGGGACAACACATTATAAGTCAGGTGATGGAACTAAAGTTTATAGATGACGGTTCGCTTTCACACCAGCCAAACTATTCCCCGTTGAAAGAAGTGTTTGGACGCCATACAAACTGGCAAGCTTGACCTTCATGCCAGTAAGACCCGGAATGGACTCCCCGGGAAGACCGTTACCCCCAATAATTGAGGAAGCTTCAACATTATGTCACCCAACATCAGCCCGAGGAGGTAACAAAGTAGTCACCACACTAAGTAGATCCGCAATAGTAGAGGCCTCCTCTATACTAGCCTCAACAGGAGGCTCCGCAGGGTATCCTCCACCCGCAGAAGAGTAAGAGAGAGACTCAGCCTCCCCCCGAGCTTCTTCTCCCCCCTTCACATCTTCCTCGATAGCCAATACTCCAGGGAGATCGGCATCAGCAGTAGGCCCCATGCCTATTGAAGATCCTTTAAGAGGTTCTCCAACCACGGAGGAAGATGGGACTGACCCAGGTCTTGCCTTGGTGAGTCCTTGTTCAGCCTCCTCCGCCATACTCTCTTCCGCTGCCATGTTAAATATATTTATTGGCGAGGAAGGACCTGTCAAATCACATCAATCAGTGCGTAACTTCACCCAAACAATGAAAAATTAAAGCCAAAAAACATTATCTCTTGAGAAATGGTGAAACAATATACCTGGGTGAAGTATCAGAGTCTGCGGTTCTGTTGATACAGACACGGTCGTCCCCAAGGCGCCCACGTATCCAACTGAGAGGTCAGCCAAGAAAGCATCCCTTCCTCGCCGAACTCTTCCACCATTTCGACCACAGGCTCGCCAATATACGGTTCACAAGAAGATGATGTCGTCTCCTCCTTCCGGTAAGAAACCCCTACTGTAGTGGCTCGGAGAGGAAGTGTCCTCACCCCTGCTTCCAGTCTCTACATAAATTCAGATAAATCAGGACGAAGAGTATCATAAAAAGGGGACATAGCAATAAAGCTAAAAGGACGTAGGGATACCGCCTCGGCATCCAAAATGGGATCCGATTGGCGAATCACCAATGCAAGGGTTCTTACCTCCTCACCTTTCTTTTCTTCTTCTCCCACAGCCTGCGTAGGGGCCTTGGTAGCGACCTTTTTCATCTAACTCGACATCGCGGCCGCAGATAGTCCATGTCTTCTCTTCTTAGATGGCGGAGAGCTCCACACCGGAGAAGCCCTGCGCTTCACTGGAGAGTCCACCGGAGGCATGGGGTCATCGAAAGTATTCTCTTCACCCGTTGTTGAGTCGCGCTCAGCAGGCAATAGTACAACCTTCCCCTTTCCTTTCCCCTGACCTTTCTTGGACCCGCCGCTTTGGGGCTTCAGTTTAGTACCCATGATAAAGCTGAAATCCCTATAAAAATTGGGTGGTGGCATATTTATGGCAACGTGAAAGTTAGCGGCTGCATAAATAATTTGTACAGAAATACTAATATTCGTAAGAGTAAATCAGACCTGGGTATTGGTTGATAATCCCAGGCTCAAGCCCCATCAAGAATGCTACTCTCGAAACCAAGGCATGGGCTTAGATTGCTCAATATGAGTTAGTCATACTCGAACTGGCAGGCAAACCTACTCGGCAGGTAAGGCTCCAAGAAGACAAGGTTCTGGTTTTGATACACCAAGTGTGACGGCCGAATAGAGAGTAACCAGCGGAAGAGCCTTCGAGATAAGACCTGACGATCCACGCCACCATCATACTGAACCCTATTCACCTCATCTTCAATGAACTTTAGGACCGAGACAAAGAGAGAATAATTTTCCAAATAGACGAGTGCATGATGATAGGCGGGAACCTCAGTATAAACCCAGGGCATCCTACCATATCGACAAATAAAGGCATCAGCTTTTGTCATCGTCCCCTTGAGTCCAGGACTCATCAGAGATGGGTAGTGCATTAACAACCAACCCACTAAATAATAATAAGGTATCTCAACCTGGTTGAAATCCCTGGGACCATCATGGGCTAGCATCTTGCTGGTAAAAAGCATGAAGCCCGCAATAGATGCTTCAGACCATTGCGGGGAGCAAGACGAGACGATGACCAAAAACCATTTTTACGGCAGAATGAATAAGTTTGTGACTAGCCCTTTCAATTGACCCGGAGCCTCCCGGGATTATGCAATTTCGTAGCCATATCATCAAGAATCTAGCCAGCATGACTTTGTCAGATAATGGCTGGGTATCCTGATAAAAATAACTGAAGGTATCACCAGAACTACCAAACCCCTCATAAATTACAATATTTCTATTAGTATTATGTACCAGATAATGGACATCCTTTTGAGACTGAGATTTTCGAATGTTGACCTGACCCGAAGCTTTAATTTCAAAAAGGTGATAGATCCAGGTTGTGGTATGGGGGTAACGTCCCCTCCATGCTTTTATCTTTCTTCTTCGAAGTTTGCTGACAAGTGCTATGGTGACATCACAATTCCCTGTACACTACAAGGAACCCAGAGTATTATTTCTCTAATTCCACGAATTCTTTGTTATCAGGCGTATACTCCTCATACGGCTTCTCGCCCCAGGACAACCGTAAAACATCGTACATCTCGTGAAGAGCAAGTCCCATCTCTCCGCCGGGGATAAAGAAGGTCCCAGTGTGGTAGTTGTACATCTCGGTCAAAGCTACGAATAACATCAGATTCTTCTCCAAGCTATAAGAACCCCTTATGGCATAGTAGAGGTTGGCCCCTTTTAGGGTCTGCTTGTACTTCTCTAGTACCCATATGGTTAAAACCATCCAAGAAGGTGAATAACGCACCCAGTTGAGCAAGCATATTTCCTCGTTGAATAGGACCCCTTATCCGTAAGCTGGTTCAGAAAGGTATCAGCATCATATAAATGGATATTTGACCCCATCTTACTCGCGAAGACGCTGATTTCCAACCCGCAAAGAGAGTAAGAAAATAATTTCTTAGAAGTCTCCACTTCCCTTTTCATCTTAGAGTTGGGACGAATATGGCCGACCGGGGCTTACTTTTGGTCTGGAGTCAGATTGCCCAGCATCTTCCTCGGAAGAGACACTATATTAAAAGCTGACAAAGGCAAATGGTGCTCTATCGTAGGTATATATATTCATTCCGCCAGAGGAGAAGTCCCAGTTATCCTTGATCTACACCACCTTGGAGTCCGAGATAGTAAGAGCATCTCCGAATAGGAAGATGGGCTTCAAATGAGAAACGCTCTTAGAATCCTCAATCAGCCTGGAGTTCAGTTGGCTAAGCAGGAAAAACAAAGGCTGGTCCGCTACCAACTTCAGCCTTGCCTCAGATTGATCCTTGTTTATATGGGCCTGAATATTTGCCACTATATGGTCAAACCTTATACCGAATGCGGCCTAACTGCGATCGACGAGCACCTCCCCCAATGGAGCCACAAGTAAAGTCATAACAAAATTAGAAATAAGAAGATAGTTAGAGACACCAAGATAGTATGTGCACCAGAAGACAACTTGGGCATATAAAGGCATACATGGGGCCAAGTCATGTCAGATGCATGTTAGGACATTTATGCGGACGAGTGAGACGCATGTGGTTCCTTATATGTGGCCAAGTCAAGTCAAGCGCATGTCAGGACATCTAACCGAGTGAGATGCATGTGATACCATCCATGCTGGCAGGTTAAGACCGGCGCATGCGGCCAAAGTAAGACCCGCACATAAAACATGCGGCGGGGTCATAGGGAAAAGTTCACATATATTCTAATCCATATGATGAACAATATGCAAAGTGCCCGGGCGTCCAAACTTTATTTCGTCTAATTTCCTTACCCTCAATGGGCAATTGAACGTCCGGGTGGAAGGTCAGAGCCTCATCCTTGTCATATCCCGATCTCCCGCAGGAATTAGCCTTCCCTGCTAGGCGGGAATCACCGAGCCAACGCTCCTGCAGGATGATCGTTTCTATCGGGACGTGATGTCGCACGAGCTTGGAGTTGCGCCCATGCAAGGCAAATACCGAAATGGTCGTTGATAACTAGTTTGCAGAGTCGTCATAGCGAAAACATAAAATAAACACAAGTATTGAATCTAAATCAAGCTCTTTATTGATATGAAGTAAAGATTACAAGTGGCACTAGGCCAAGATTATAAGTCATTTATGCTCTCTCTCTCTCTCTATCTTCTATGATGATTATGCCCTTAGGCTTACAACTGAATTATACATTCTGGATGATGATGTTCCCATACATTACGTTTCATATATGTAAGATCTAGGTCCGCGCGTCACGGTCCAAGATGCCAAGTGCGGTTCGGTGCCTCGATGCGTTAAGCAATCTTTGAATCTGTACGAGTTCTTCCTGCACCCTGTATACAATTTAGTTGGGTATCAATATATTTAATATACTGGTGGGAAGGCCTCTCGCCTATGCCAGAAAACAAGCACGTTCATTAGTTATATGCACTGACTGATTATGTTATCTTTCTAGTCTTTGTCTTAGGATCAGTTTTATGGCAATATAATAAAAGTAATACCCGTATCTGAATCAAGAGTGTCATACTGTAAATAACTAAGTTCGTCTTACCCTTTCTTACCATTCGGCCTTCCCTGTCATACACAGTAATATAATCAATAATTGACTAAGTAGCGAAGAACATCTATACAATTTAAGTGTTATGTTTGTGTCTCTGCCTCAGACATATTTTCCTTGAACTATGTTATTTGTCGTGCATCCATTATAAATGTGCAAAGTGCCGTGCAAATATACTCCTTCATGTTACTCCTCTTCTGAATACGGGTAGCGGCTATGCATGCATGACTTATCTATATGAAGGTCACTGGCTCTATTAGCCATATTGGACATGATCTGGGATGGAACAACTGTCTTCCCAGCTCGATTGAGAGCCTTACTGGGTGTCCCAAACCATCCGACGAGTCGACTATCTTTTTAGGTCAATAACAAGCCTTGCTGGATGTCCCGCACTCATCCGGTAGTACTTCAGCTAGCGTATTACCAGGACTACATTGGCATTGTCTTCCCAGGTTGACATAATTTGGATGCCTCAACAATTGTGTCGAGGACTCTTTCTCTACCTGGTGGACAACCAGTTGTCCGTGACCATGGAACTACTTCCCCACTTCCAATCCTAGCCGAGAACTTCTTGCTCGATTTCTCTTATCCGATGACATCATCTCGATTCAATCTTGTCGAGGACTACACTCAGATCCTTCTTCTTTGTGCAGCTCCCTGATTAGAGACTGCTTCGACGATCTGTATATTTTGAGTACTTTCTTTTCTTTTTTTCTTCTGACTCAGAATGACTACTTGATAGTCTTTCTCGTCAATATATGTAATATGATTATACTCTATATCGTGTCATATTTTATGTGCTGTGGTGCCTCAATATGAACTCAAAACTACTTTTGTGATACATATAAGAAACTACTACATTTTAACTCAATAAGCTATATTACGCAGATAGGTAGTAAGATCTCCATGTTCTATACAATGATAAGACGGGGTTATCCCCTTAGCTATATGCGTTCATCGTTTTTTATTATCATACGAAGGTTATTGCTTAGAAACTAGCATGTATCATTTTTTCTTAAGTGTGCAGCTAAGCAGGGACATATTCACCAGGGCCACCCACCTTAGCGATGAATCGCATCGGCCGAGCGAGACTCCGATCACATCTTAGAAAAGTCTAAGTCTGAACTCCATTTGAAGGTCCAAGTCTGAATACCATTGCATCGAATGAGTCATCTCGCTGAGCAAGGCCGGTCAATTTGCTACACTTGTCTTGTTTGAATCGGCCCTCCGAGTTGAGCAGAGCGGATAATTACACCTTGGCCTTAGACGAAGAAGCAGGGCGCGGGGCGCTTCCCCTTGTCGGCAGCCTTCTTGACAGTAGCAGAAGATGAAGCTTTGGGTGCCATAACAGATGTTCGATCAAAAGTAGAGAGAGGGACAAGGATAAAGGGGGAAGAGAACTCCGTAAAGCAAAAAGTTCTCTCTCCTCTCCCAAAACCCCTATTTATAGGCCACTGAAGAGATAATGGCAAACTCTTAGATTTTTGTCCCCTGCTAACAAGTAATGACAGCGGTGGACGATTAGATTTTTTATGCTGCTTTATCCTTGCAGCCGTCAGTTTGGGATCCATGTGAAGAGGTGGGGCAGAATCCTAAAAGATCCACTCCAAGATTGAAGCAAATCAAAACATTTAATAAAGATGACAGTCTGGCAGTACTCGCCCATGCGACCCACCATCCATGTGGCCCAAGTTCTACCCATCTATGTTTTTTATTCAAAGTATTTCAAACTTATTAGTTTAAAAACTTTGAAGGGGACTTCTAAAAGCATGGAAAAAATGGATCCATTCGTCCAACAACCATGCGCCCCAATATCGACTCAGAAGAAATTATGCTACAGAATAACTATGTGGCCCAGAAAAAAATAGCATCAATAGATCCCAATATTGGCCACATAAAGACCCGACAATAGATTGTGTCTGACACAGAATCATGACAAAGAGACCGATGGTTATGACCCATAAAATGGTTGGTAATTCTAACATAAATGGAAGGATTCGTTCATTGTGGAGTCTATGTTCTCTAACGGCGCCTACCAACTGGCAAAACCTAATTGCGAATTTCTCATGATGCCTATCAACGACAAGTTCCTTAAAATGTACTATGTCTAAGCTATATTTGTACTTCTTTTACTATCAACTGGATTACCAAAATGTATAGTGTACGATCCGCGTTGTTCATTCCCAGCAAGGGTGTAAGCACAATATGCACTTCCCTTGTCACAAAAGTTTGATAAAAACTATTGTCTATATTCAGGAATCCTGAATACAAAATAGACAGTGGATCCTCAAAAAGCTTTCCAGGGAGCCACCTTCAGGTCTATCCACTATTTCGGTTAGACCACTCATAATTAATTTCTTTGGGCATTCGTTCACGTCTATATCACCTCTGAACTATTGTCTTAACGATTAATTATCGCCACCAGGGTTTGCCATGTTAATATTTTCTCTGAGCAAACCTCTCTGTATGACTATCGATTATCACGTTCATAATATCTCTGACATCGATCGTCATCTAAACTTATCACACATACTTATCTCTATGTATGCCAGCGGTGTTAAGTCCACAAAACCTGCCATATTCATATCACCTCTGGCAGGGCTTATCTCGAATCTATTACTTGCACTCATGTGCGCAAGATGTAATGGATCCACAAAACCTATCACATCCATATCATCTCTGATAAGGTTTTATTTTAAACTTATTACTTGCACTCCAGTGCGCAAGAAGTAATAGGTCCACCGAAGATCCTCCAGTGGGATGTCCTCAATAAAAGCAAATAATTTACGTCCATATTAAACCCTTAGGTATGAATCCTTTTTATTGGGGGTATTTTATTAGAATTCTAACTCCCAATAGATATTAATCCTTTTATCCATTAATTTTTATGTATTTAGTCATAATAAACCCTTAGAAATCTACCCATGGCTAGGTATAACCCAATGGAGGAAGAATTAGGTAGTTTTGGCCTATAATTTGATAGTTCTAGATATTTTTATGGCCAATTTGAGGAAAATTCTAATTGTGTCCACCAAGTATTTGTGTTATGTCCTCAATAGGATATTTGGTGTCTAAATGTGTTCGTGGTAGTGTTTTGGTGTCTACAAATGGATACGTAGAGGTGTATCATGATACATCATGATACGCATGGTTAGGATTAGAGTTCCCTTTGATTTGGTGTCCTATTAGTGTTGCATACTCTATATTATATGTAATCTATTATTTATATATATAATTATGTCATATATTATATATATGTGGTGTTCCTTGTGTTAGAGTGTGGTATTAAGGTGATTTGGCTGGTGTATCATGGTGTTGGTAGGTGTATCATATGAGTATCTTGGTGTGATACTCGTGTGTGTCATGATGAGCATTAGGTGTTTGAGATTTGGCTTGTGTGTATTAGTATGTTGTTAGTGTGTGGGGAGTGTGGTGTGCATGTGTGTATGTTTGATGCATGAGTGTTCAGGTTTTGAGTGATGTATAGGTGATACTTATAGTGGGTAGAAAGTAATTTTATATGTTTATATTGATACTAAGATATATATGAGTATCCTGGAGTGATTGTTTGAGTGTTGGGATAGAGGTATGCAACTAGATATCAAGATAAGAGGAATACCTTATTGTTAAGATCTAGAGTACCTCAATTATTATGGAGATTTAGGATACAAGCAACCTAGTGGCTAGTGTACTAGGTATAGATAAGAAACATGAGTAGTCTAGTATGGAAGTATCATCTAAGTGTCATATATAGGAGTTAGTGTCTTAGGTAGATAGTATCCTAGAAGTGTTAGTATAGTATCCTAGGTAGTGTGTGACAGTGAGTTATATGTACCCATGGCCTAGAACCATAGTGTATCATTAGTATTAAAAGTAGTAATCTATTATAATAAGTCTTGTGGCTAGGTTGAAGCTTAATGAATAACTGGTGTAGGTGTCAGGTATAGGTAAAGGGGTCCAGTTAGACCATCTGTGGTAAAGCAAATTGCCTGCACCGGTGGAGGGAGACACCCAACAGGACAAGAATTTTGTAATGACAGTTGAGAGACCGATGCTACAGGTGTTGGGTTAGCAGGTTCTGACCTTCTCTTTTTTTTTCCATCTATTGATCAATGACATTCTTTATTATCTTATTGTTTGAATTAGTAATCTTGTGCTATAGGGTATTTTTTATTTAAATCAAAAAGATAACTGGAAGAACTGGATTTGATTAACAAACTAAGAAAGTACAAAGAAGAGTCATATAAGACAATCTAAGTACAAATTTATTTTCCGGAGGGTGATAATGGAGGGTTAGGAGTGTAGCAACTCTCTTTACTCCATGGATGATCCGATGTAGCAGCTCTTCGCTCTTGCTTGAGTGTTGATTCACAGATAGCCAGCCAGCCAACCTTTTTTGGTCTGGTCTCTCCCTGAAGCAGAAAAAACTGACCTTTAGAACGTTCATGTTGCTCATATTTATAGCCATCGTGCTGATGGGCTATGGTTGTCGCATATTCCTCTGTTTGGTGGCCGCATAAGGCTCCTTCAACAAAATACGGTTGTAACTATTATCGTGTGCCATAGCCATATTGTCACATAGTCATGGTTGAGATATGCTGTTGATGGGATCTCGGCTTTGTTATCAACCCATTGTGGGCGTGACTTGGTCATTTGGACACGTAGTTAACACCAACTATGCAAAGATCTCAGTAGTTATAACAGAAAGATATTATGAGCTGGAGGCTGCACAACAACTAGGCCGCATGTTGACGAGGTCGAATGGGTCATATAGCCGCATACGTGCTTTCATTTGGGCTTTGGTCGAATGGACACTCTGGCCGTATATTGGCGTGGCCGCATGGGTCATGTAGCCGCATACGTGCTCTCGTTTAGGCCTTGGTCGAATGGACACTTTGGCCGCATGTTGGCGAGGCCGGATGGATCATGTAGCCGCATACGTGCTCTTATTTGGGCCTTGGTCGAATGGACACTCTGGCCGCATATTGGCGAGGACGTAGAGTATTCGACGTGTGGCTCTGTGCGTTCTGATGAAGTCATTAGTGCCTGACGTGACCTTTCTGTCGGATTATGTGTCACTATCTCTCTCACACTTTTTGAGGTAGTCAGGGCAATAAGTGCTTGGAACTGTGGCCAATATTTGGGAGCCGTGTCAGAGGGCATGTATGCGACTATGCTCTCTTTATCTGTCCAAGCCGCATGGGGGGTTGACTATGCGGCATGTCTTCAGCATGAGGATGCGACCTTCATATAAGCTGCATGACTATAGAGTTTCCATGCTTCTACAAGACCCCCTTCAAAGTTATCAAAGTGTCAAGTTTGAAATACTATGAATAAGAAGCATGGTTAATCGCTTTTTGGCCGCATGACTTAACCTGCCGCATATATACGTTGCCGCATAGGCACTCCTGATAGACTGTCAAGTCAAAAATGCAAAGATTTGGATTCAATCTCGGAGGGTTTCTGGGTCGTCTATTGACCCAGAATACGAAGCGGCAGTTCACAGGAGATGAGATGGTGCAACGAACGAGGGGACGCCGTCATCTCTCTCTATCGCATGGATCAAGATGGATCGGGATACAAAATGGCCTTATCATGAGCTGCCTATTCTCCCCTTTATAAAGAGGTTTGAGAAGAGAAATTTTTTTTAGTTTCTCTTCTTCCTTTTATTCTTACCTCTGCTGACCGCCTGCTACTGCTCTGCTCAACGTGGCTCCCAAGGATTCTTCTTCTACTATTGCTGCCAAGAGAGTCTCTAGGAAAAGGAGTAAGAGCTAGGAAAAGTATAAGGAGGACACATTCCCTAAGGATGTGTAACCGTTAATCTTAGGTAAGTTTATTTTAGAGGATAAGACCCTGAACACAGAGACACGTGTTCATAGTTGGTCGCATGGGTGACTCATCATCATCTAGAACATGCACTAACTTATCGTTGTGGCATGAGTTGCTTGACCGCATGAAGACTGCGGCCGTATGCATAACTCTGCCATATAAGATCCTCTGTCGCATAATTCACTCTGCCGTATGAGGGTTTTTGCTGCATGTCTCTGACTATGTTCCTTTGCTATTTTGTATTGACTTTACCCACTGCACCCTCGGGTGAACTAGTGCTTGGCTATAGCATACTTTCTCTGGATATGAACCTGGGGGACTTGATTTCTACTATCCGAGATTAGGTAGATAGGGATCTCCCTCGTGAGCGTCAACAGAGGATTGATGTACAAGATCCTTCATTTTTGCTAAGTCAACTGAATGCGGGAGAGATCCTTGTGGGGGACAAATATTTTTTTAAGCAACCGTACTTCCTCTTTGGGGATGTGCTGAAGGCCATTCATTTAGAGATAGAAAAGATTAACGAGAACTGGCCATTCACCTTCCGCGGAACGAAAATATTATTCACCTCTTTTGAGCATTATCTGCCTTTATTAGACTTGAAGGTGATGATGGGTCCACGTTAGATGGATTGGGACCTAACACTTGGGCAGCGTAGGGCCCTCACCGGCAGTATCCGATGGGACATGGACAATGGGGACTTTTTTAGCCAGAAGGAGGTATGCTCATACTCCTTATGTGGATTAAAACCTGACCTTGTTGGGAGTGTTGGGGCCGAACTTGAGCGCCTATGCATCAGATACTTTTCTCCGTCATATTGCGAAGAAAGGGTCTTACCTGACTTGGCAATTACGGGATGTCAGCTGGGCACATTATAATGCCTCATGGTGTCGTCTAACCTTGTGGATTCTGAAGAGATATGAGCAGGAGCTTAGGGAAACCGACTTGTACTTTTCAACGAGGGGCACCTGCTACGACCTGGAAATGATCCGACCTCTCTTTATCACCCTGATGGAGTTGTATAATTGCCATATGGGGACTTTCTATACGCCTGGCAGCGAGATCGGATTAGCTCTGCATGAGATGCATTTTGTGTCTAAGCTTCCTTGGGGTGAGGTGCCCTACGAGGAGTACTCCCCACGTAATGCAAAGTTGGGTGAGTTAGAGGCGCAGAATCCAGAGATTCTGGCAGTGTACCAGGAGTTACTGTGTCATCACTGTATTTTTTAGCGGATGAAGAAGTAGATGAAGGAGTCTTCTGAGGGATCCTCTCCCCATACCCCATCGTGGACCCTCTATCTCTTTCCGGAGTAGAAAAGGTCAACCAATATCCATATTCAGAAGTCGCAGTTGAAGTAGGAAATTGCTGACTCGATTCAGAAGCTGAATAAGTTAGCTGCTGGAAACGAAGAGGCTGAGGGATCCTCAGAATCAGAGGAAATTAACGAGTCCCCTGATAAGCTTGTTAGCCCAGACAAGGATTTTAGCTACTTTTATGCCGACACCCATAGGCTATCCGCCAAGGCCGTATTGGCGGGATACTTGATGCTTTGGCTGCGTTTGCGTATTTTTTGGCGGCTCCAGGTCGATAGATAGGGTCAATAGCAACCTAATACTCCCTGTCGTGAAGTTGGATTTTGGCCTCAAGCTAGCCCTACTACCGGCTATGGTTTGTATCATAGACCGTTGTCTTTGATCCTTTGCTCAGAAGTTGGAAGCTTATCCTGGCAAAGGGCATTTTAACAGGGTTGAACTCTCTTATCACTACTTGATGGGATAGATTCTCTTGCATCATGTCTCCCTGATGCATCCTGGACCTGATGACGACGTGGTGGAGGATGACGCCTGGATTTGCAGGTATTAGAGTATGAGTGGGCTTGTGAATAGGTCCCTGCCTGTAGGAGGGAGCTGGCCTTTATGTCAGGCTGGTCTTTTTTTATGATCGAACCTGAATTTTCTGACGAGGAAAGGAATTTAGTTCACAAGGATGCTGGGACAGGCACTCGGACCCTATTAGAGAAGCTTTTCCTTCGGCTCCAGGCCATTCGTCCTTCCCACCTAGTGTACCTAAATTGGGACGTGGTCTTCATGGAGCCGTACCTACCAAGCTGGTTTACCCACCAGTTCGGGTATAGTCAGTTCTTGCTAGGCCATCCGAACGCCTCCCTTGGTCATCATGGAAGTCTATTGGATAGAGCCCGACTATTCGGGTATAATCACTTCTTGCTGGTACTATTGCTCGACTAATGCTCAGTCGTCCAATTTTGACTTGGAGATGAGCTATATTAAATGTACTATGTTGATGCCACCCGACGCCAAGGGTCGCCGAACGCCCAAGAAAGGCAAGGGGGTTGCTAGGCCCCTACTTGTAGAGTTAGAGACATCCACTGGGGAAGAGGTGACGACATCACCTTTCGATGATCCTTTTCCTGCTAAGTGTAAGTCAAAAGCAGGGGCTCCACATGCTCGCTACTTAAAGAAAGCGAGAACTGAAGTGGTTGCAGCGGCGGGACCTGCAACAAAGTCAAAGTCCCACGCAAGCGGAGAGGTAGGACCCCTCAAACTAATGGTTCATGAAGCATGACTCAATTTAGATGCTATGACAGTATCCATAAACTCTCTTAGTTTGATCCTCCGGTCCTCTTTATGACTATCTCTCTTCTGGTCTGCTTGGAAATTTGCAGACAAAGGAGAAAAAGGGCCAACCCCGACGGGCCACCGCTTCGGTGGTTTCCTACGTCGAACTGGAAGAGGAATCTCCCCTAGAGTTTGATGTGGGTGTCTCAAAACCAGCACCTGAGGCTTTGGGGGCTCGGGGCTTAGATGCGATTTTGGCGGAGCAGCCTTATACACCTTTGGAGCATATATCCGTGGACGACACAGAAGCCATGGGACGGCTATGACATCGCTGGATGAGTCACAACCTACGCCGCCTTCCTCTGGTATGTTATTTTATAACATGACGGAAGATCATATTTTCTGGCTTCAACTCTCGATTCTTGAGTAAAGCTGATTACCGATTGCCCTGGTTCCGTAGACCCTATCTTTTCCTTGCAAACTGTGGATTTAGCCGTCGAGGAATATGTCAAAGAAGAATTAGGTGTTTGCGATAGAAAACGAAAAGAATGGAAGATGTATTCAAGACGGGGTTTATACAGGACCCGTGTTCTTTTTGTTTACAAACAAACTTGTACAATGTAATCCTATACGAGGATGTAGGAGTACAATTTATTTAATCTGGGTATAAATTGCTATAGGTGTCTGATTTGTAGTCGATCACTTTAGCCCTTGGACCACACGATGGTGAAGAAGCGCCGTAGAAGACAGAAAGCAGCCTCGGGGGTTGCAGAAAAGGGTGGATGCACGATGCCCAGGTCGCCGATCCCTATCCTTTGCCCGAGCTCCGGGTTCCTCTCTCTCTCTCTCGATCTCCTCTCTCCTTGCTCGATCTTCAATTATTCGACCTCTTCTCTGAGTCTTCAATTGTTCGATCTTTTAATTTCTCTTCCTCTTTCCCCATTGATAGGGGTCTCTATTTATACAGTTTTGGTGACAGTGACCACTCAGTTGGTATAAAAACCGAGAAGCGGACAACACAGCACCCTTTTACACGACGGTTAAAGTAACCAATGCCTGCGTATGGATGATCTTTTGAATGAGCGTGTGACGCGGGTCCAACTAAGGGACACAATGCGTACAATTGCTACGAAGATCACGGCGTAAAAGCCACGTAGGTAGGTATCCCCCGTGTAGAAGAGGTGGGCGTAAAAGCCGTTGTCTGTCATCGTGGCATAGAAGCCAAGTAGGCATAGAAGCCGGGTGGGCATAGAAACTGAGTGGGCGTTGAAGCCGAACGGGCATGGAAGCCGAACAGGCATAGAAGCCGAACAGGCACAGATCCTGAGCGGGCGTAGAAGCCGCTGCGTACCGTGCCAAAATGCTGATATGGACGTCTTTAGCCGGAATCACGGCTTTTGAAGATATAACCAAATCCCTTGCATTAAATGCAGAGATCCGCCATCATTCTGTGCATTAAATGCGGAGGCGTGTTTTTGAAGGTCTGCAGCTCTCCTGTGTGTTCGCCGCAGAGACGTGCCTCAAGAAATCCCTTGCATTAAATGCAGAGATCCGCCATCATTCTGTGCATTAAATGTGGAGGCGTGTTTTTTGAAGGTCTGCAGCTCTCCTGTGTGTTCGTCGCAGAGACGTGCCTCGAGAAGACTGTTACCGCCTTGTTCGCCAATCGCAGAGACGTGCCTCGAGCCCTACGCAACGTGCAGCTTTTGACGTGGCAGGCGGTTTGCCCGCTGTGGAGCGTAAATAGCTCACGTCCGCCCGTGTAAAAACAAGGCGGTGTATCCCTTTGTACGCGAAAGAGCGATTTATGCTGAGGGGACTTCAGTGAACGATGGCTTGGTGATATTTTTAACCAAATCCTCTGCATTAAATGCAGAGATCTGCCATCATACTGTGGAGCGCGTCCCGAGGGATCTGCCATCGTTTCCAGCCGTCGTCTGGGTAGCCGTGCAGCACTTTTTGTCAGGAGTCAGGGGTCAGATTCACTGCGTGACTTGACAGGTTCGTTTCGGGGAAGATGAAGCGTTCCTCGTACGCTTTAAGCTGCTTTGAGAGCGGCTGAGTTTTACGCCATGGAGGCGATAAAGAACTCTTTTTGTATGCTGGGGCGGCCTGGATGTACCGTACTTATACGGATGGTCCTTTGAGCTCATATTTCATGCTGTATTTGGCGGAAGAGCTCTGTTGCATGTTCGACGGCTTTGGAGGCCTCTGCTTATGCTGCTCTGTATTAAGATGCCGCGTAGATCCTTCCAGCGTATTTTTCATGCTTCTACAAGACCCCCTTCAAAGCTTTTAAATTTCTTCAGAATTTGAAACGCTTTGAATGAAGCATGAACGGCCCCTCGTAACTCGGAACGTTTCTGAGTGGAGCGTTGAAACGGTCAAGTTTGATGCGTTCTTTCAGGCCGGTCTTGATGGCGAATTTATTGGGGGTAGGTGTGACCTCGCTTGCCTATAAAAGGGCTGAGGAGTTAACCTGTTTCTTCCCACATTTCCTTTCACCATGCTGAGATGATCGCCGGAGTTCGTCGGGTCGACCTGAGGAAGAAGAAGACCATGTTATTCCAGCATGTAAGGAGCCGAAAAAGACGGCGTCTTCGAGCAAGTGTCCATTGCAACGATGGATCATGGAAGGATATCTTAGCCTCCCTTGCTCGGGATAATCAGCAACTTTATGCGGCATGTCACTCGGAGAGTGGGGAGGGGTCACATTTGACCAGGCCGCTTGCAAGTGGCTCCTTCTCCCGGTACCTCCGGTGACGAGAGGCAGACAGACCGGCCAGAGTGACACACGGAGATTGGGATCTGCAAAATCTATGCAAGCCCCAACTCTGTCGTGTTCCGCCGGTGATCATTGCCATGTCAGCCAGTTTGCAGGAACTGACTGGCTGCTGGAGAAGATGGATAAAGAATTGACGCCCAGGCGAGAACCTGTCAGAACAGCTTCTGGGCGATCTTCGGACGACGATGAGGAAATCCTTTGTAGAAGGGATTTCCCTCATATGTAATCACGGAAAATGAAGAAAAATCCCCTGTAGACAGGATTTCCCTCATATGTAATTATGATTTTAACTTTAATAAAGTCGTCTTTCTTCTCTGCATATGATCGTCTTTGCCATACGTTGCTGTGAAGTCTGAATATGTGTAGCTTCGACACGTCTGATTCTTTACGCTGACTCTGATAGAAAGAGTTCTAGGCCCTGTCCATAGAACGCTGTTGAGCATTTTTTCGAATATTTGGAACTGTCCTGTTGCTAGGACTGAGGGATCGCATAGAGTTTCTCTGATGAATAGAACTTTTTGTTCAGACTTCGTCTTCAAGAATGATCTCTCGAAAATCCCTTGGAACAGGGTCGAGGATTTGGCCGTCAACAACTGAATTGCCATCTTGATAGACGAGATATTCAGACTGAAGTCTGGATGAACCTCCAATTTTGACCCGAGAAGAGTAATTTCTCAATGTTTGAACTCTGCATGCTTCGGGTACTTGGGATGCTTTGGGTCAAGAACGAGTATCTTCTGTGTGAACTCTTTGTAATTGACCGCTTGGAGAACTCGTCCGGATACACGGAAAGTCAGAGATCCGTAGTGTAGATGAGCTGGGAATCCTGAGTTCATAGCTTATTGAGCGTAGAAAGCCACCGAGTGTGAGATCGTGGGTTTGTATCTGCTAAGCGTGAAGTCGTAGGTTTGTAGCCTCTCGAGCATGAAAGCTACCGAGCACAAAAGGCATCCGGGCATAAAACCATAGACTTGTAGCTGGCGAGTGTAAAATCGTAGATCCATTGCTGTCGAGCGTAGAAAGCCCCTTAGCGTAGAACTGTAGATTCGTAGCCTGTTTAGAGAAAGAAATCTTCGAGCGTAGGGTCTGTGGACCTGTTGCTTCCGAGCGTAAACTAAACGCCACTGAGCGTGAGATCGTAGGTTTGGTAACTGCTGAGCGTGAAGTCGTAGGTTTGTAGCCTCTCGAGCATGAAAGCTACTGAGCACAAAAGACATCCGGGCGTAAAACCATAGACTTGTAGCTTGCGAGCGTAAAACCGTAGATCTGTTGCTGTCGAGCGTAGAAAGCTCTTTAGCGTAGAACCACGAACCTACTTCGCACAAAAAACTCTTCGAATTTGCTGACTGTCCGTCTTCCGAGAGTAGTGGGCTGACGTAGCATCCAATCATAACCAACTATTAATTTCGTGATTTGGTTAGGGTTTCGAGGAATCCGTCCGAGGATTCGAGGAGTCGATCCGACCCCTATATATATCTCGAGCTTTGGAGAGAAAACATTTCATTCGTCTTCTGCGAAAGAGAGTCTTCGTGTTCGAGTTTTTTCTCCGTTGCTTCTCCGAGTACTCAGAGTTTTCCAGAAATGGCGCCGAAGCAAACCCCCTCTGCTAAGGGAAAGAGTGTAGGTTCTTTTTCCCATTCTTTCGCCCCGGCGAGGGAGTCTTCGGTTGGGCAAGACGAACTTCATCCTGAGCAAAGTATCCCGCCGACGAGCAGCGCTCCTGGCCTTAGAGGTAGAGCCCTTTTGGATGACATAGAATGACAAAAAATCCTTCGCACACGTTGAACGTGACCGCACTAGGTCGTCTTCTGTGCTGATAGCCTCTTTAAGGAAGATGATGCACGGAGACGTTTTTATCTTTTACGCCCACATTTCTAATGTGCCAGCGTAAGGGCTCCATCATTTTCCCAGTTCTGGGCGTAACAGCTCCGACTATCGAAAACGTGGTGTATACTATAAAATTTTAGTTTTACGCCTGGGGGCGGAGCCTCCAGCGTAATAACTAGAATTTTTGGTAGCCCGGCGTAAAGCACGGATCGTACGCTGCCAGTTACGTCTCTGGATGAGACTTCCTGCGTAAAATGGCCAAATTTGTACAGTCTTGGCGTAAAGCGCAGACCGTTTCTCAGTCCTCATGCTGCAAGATTTTTAATGAATGTTTTTCTCGCGCTTTTGCAGTTAATTTGGGTGAGTCTCCACTGGCTGAGGTGATGGGTTCTGCTGCCGGGATGCTGCACTCGAACTATCTGGAGGATCTGTCCCACGTGGCATTTCCTATCTCCGGACCCCAGTATCCTGAGGGAAGGAAGATTTTGATATCGGCCCAGGGTGAGCGGACGCTGCTGAATATGATTAACGGGGAGCCCCTGACGTATATAGACGGGGAGCAGTACATAAAGCCAGCTTTTCTCTTTGGGGACATGATTGACAGACGGTCCCAGACGAAGCCTAAGAGAGAACCTTGGGTATTTCTTGCCGGGAACCTGGTTTTGTACCTGCCGACGATGCCGAGGGATTATCCTATCTCGGCCTTCTTCCATGCGACACACCCTAGGAGGATGTCGTGGAACCTGACGCCCGATCTTTACAGCAAACCGGGGAAGATCTTTCATCTGAAAGGAGCTGACCAGGGGTCATTTGTCAGCCGTCCTTCTGGCCTCGTGACGTCGTTCAGGGGACTGAGCCCGGGCAGTGCTCCGAGCGAGGACAGTCTAGTGATCCAGCCGGTCCAGTTGCCGACTTTCTGCAATAACTTTATGGGGCGAGGGGGAGTATATCCCAAGGAGAATCCTCGATGCAACGGGTGGATCACTCCAACAAACCGTCGATGGGCCTGCTAGTTGACTGGGCCTTGAAGCACTGTCAGCAAGAACATGAGTGCATTGGGCTGTATGCCGTTGTGAGTGCGACCAGTGTTGGGTTGCCTCCTAACCCTAACCTGTACTTGGCACTGATGGAGCGATACATTCCGCTTACTGGGACTTTCGCCACTCCGCTGGGGGAGTTGGGATTGGCTCTCCATGAGATGGCAGTGATCTCGAGGCTGCCGATGGAGGATACCCCATATGAAGAGTATGTCCCCACCAATCGAGAGTTGGGGAATTCGGACCCTCGGGTAGTAGAGGTGTATCAGGAGCTGATGTGCCACTACTTCGCGTGCACGGCCTTTTATGACGAGCCTTCTGATTTGGCCTATACTACCAAGTGGACGTCCTACCTCTTCTTCTACCGGGCCAGGGCTGCCAAGTCGAAGAAAGTTTCGGGGGGCAAGGATGAGCCCGTAAATTGTTTGGGCGTGCTTAGTGCCCAAGTCGTCGAGGCTCTTATGGATGACGCCAAGGCTTCGGACCAGATTCTTGACGACGGGGTAGGAAAGTATTCCGAAGGCACTAAGGCCTATAGCTACTTGAGGTGTTACCGCAGGCCTCTGTCTAAGGAAGCCCAGCTGGTCGGTTTCCTCTCCATATGGCTGCGTCGAGTAGTGGTGCCTGGCACTGCATCTGCGGACCGCATTCACCAGAATATCCTGTGGCCTGCAGTGCGTCTGGTGTTTGGGGCAAGACTGGGCTTGCTCCCTACTATGGTGTGCTGTATACAGGCTGGCCTGAGGGCCATGACTGACGGGCTGCTCGCCGATGAGACTCGGCGTGAAAGCTTTCCCAGGATGGAATTACCATACCTGTATTTAATGGGATGGTTAATTCTCCACAACCCTCGGGTGATGTCCCCTGGCTCCGGTAGTAGCTCGGGGGGGGTAGCTTCCTGCTGAATTATAAGGCCTCTTCCTGGAATGTGAACACAGTTTTAGACTATAGGCTGACACTGGGCCTCAGTCACGGCTGGAAGCTCCTTTGTATTGTCCCCTCTGTACATCGCAATCAATCGGGGATCAGGCTGGAGGATTTAGGTGGAGAGAAAACCAACCTTTCTCCGGAGGCTTTCAAGTGGTTGATCTGTATCAGGCCTTCCCACTTGTTGTATAGAAGTGAAGATCATTGCTTCTTCGAGCCTTACTTTCCTAGTCGGTTTGCAAGGCAATTTGGGTACGACCAGTTGCACGTGGGCAATGCCGTCACCAGCTTCAGGTCCAGGGGCGGCCTCATCGATGGAGCCAGAGGATGGCGATATTTCATCATGGGATGCACTGGAGCAATCTTTACCGTGCCGGTCGTCACACCCTCCACGGAGCTGCGCATCCTACATTCGTATGCCCAGTTCTACGTGGCGGTTAACACCTTCCACCGTGATTTTGACATGCGTGGGAGTTTTAGGGTGCCGCCTTCCACGCCTGGGGGAAGAGTCAAAGTCCTTTCGGTTTCTCCTGACGAGGGTGAGGAGTTCGCTACTCCTGATGAGCCGTTGGTGACGGTGCCGAGGTGTGAAGTGCCTCTGCCTGCGGGGGCCTTGGTAGTCTCTGGGAAGCGAAGGGCCGCTGCTCCGAAGGAGGTTTCTCCTCGTAAGAGGAAGAGGACGGTCAGTAGTTCTCTTCGAATTCCTGGTATCGAGGCCCCTAGAGAGAAACCTGCTGTTTCGCCTGTCGAGGATGTTTCCTTGATCGGAGGTTTCTCGCCTTCTAGGGAGGGACCCTCAATTTTGGTCGGCGGTGCTGAAACACTTCGTCTTGAGGATGTCGTCGCCGCTGCTGCCTCCGGTAGTGGTACGAGATTGTCGGTGTGGCCGGGGCAGATGGGAGAATCTTCCCTTGGACCGGCAACGGATGAAACCCCTGCCGTGTCCGTGAGTATGCCTGGCGAGGTTCCAGCTGACGAACCTCGACCGTGTCCTGGTGGAGGCTTGGTAGAGCTCCTGACGATGTCGGTTGTCCCACCCCTTCTCCAGGTATGACAGTTCGCATTACGTTATTAAGGCGTGATTTAGCTACCTTGGCTGCAGATGCGTCGTATATACCGCTGGCCACGGGTAAATGTCATCTTTATGTCTCCTTTTTAGAAAGAGTACCATTATATTGATATCAACTCTCTCGTCCTCTTCCCAGGGGATGGCGTCTACGGGGAATACAGCTTTGAAGCGCCTTCTAGCTCTGCTCCGGCTCCTGGTGATAACACGGAGGCGTTCAACTTTGAGGAGGAAGTATCTTCAGGGGCCGGCCTGCTTGTTGAGGGGGGTCTGATATCCCAAGAAGAAGAAGAGCCTGTCATTGTGACTACTTCGGTCGACGTGCCTCTTTTGGTCGTACCACCTGTCGAGGCGATGGTTGTGACCACTTCGCCTGCAATCATTCCTGGAGGGGGATTTGCCAATGCCGCGGCTACTCCTGGCGCCCAATCGGATCTAGCTGCGTTGACCAAGCAATATACCAGCGTCTTCTACGCTACTTTGAAAGCGCTGATACCGATGGTGCTCAAGGGAAATCTGGACCTCGAGCGCCTGAAGAAGTCCTCTCGGATCCCGATAGAGGCGATCCGAGATTTTGACGGCACTGGGATGACTGATGCCCTGGAGGCAATGGTTAATGGTTTGGAGCAACCCATTAACGAATATCTGCGGCTAACTCGGGGCAATATTGAAGCTGAGGTCCAGTCCAGATATGACTTCATCAGTGCGCGGTTTGCCAAACAGATGGAGAGCTTAGATAAACTTGCTCAAACACGTTAGTTGGAGATGGACGAAAGAAAGACCGTTGAGGAGGAGGCCCTTGCCCTTCAACTGAAGTGCCAATCCGAGCATGAAGGGAACGTAGCGAGGGCTCGCAAGTTGAAAGAGAAGCTCGTTCAGGCAGAGGAGTGGGCTTCCCAGTCGTTGGCAGGTCTAGACGTAGCGACCGATCGATTGAGTGCAGCACGACGGGATCTGGATCGTGCAGAAGCTGCCCGCACGGGTGTTCGTCGGGCGAGGGCCAAATTGTCCCTCAGGGGAGACAGCGAAGCACGGCTGGAGCAGGCCCGCGCCGATGCCTTGGCCTGCAGGGATGAGAGGATAGCCGTACTGGCGCAGCAGATTCATGATCTGACTGCTCCCCCGTAATGATGTACCCCCCCTTTTTTTCTTGCTTCCCAGTGTAATTCTACTCTTTCTTGGGAATAAAGCGAACTCTTTTCTGACTTTGTGGACCCATCATTTCGGAATGTAAATGACAGGTTTGGGCGAGAGTGATATCAGAGGTAGTATGGACGTGATAAACTCTCAGGAAACTCTAGCAGGACATATTTATTCAGAGGTCATACGGACATGATAGAATATACTCTGACTAAGGCTT
Organism: Iris macrosiphon; assembly: GCA_036927795.1. Taxonomy (NCBI): domain Eukaryota; kingdom Viridiplantae; phylum Streptophyta; class Magnoliopsida; order Asparagales; family Iridaceae; genus Iris; species Iris macrosiphon. Next base: position 123,118,697 of record JAYESA010000002.1, read on the forward strand.
GTGGGTAAGATACTATCAGAGGTGATATGGACATGATAGGCTCTCAAGAAACTTCAGCAGGACACATTTATTCAGAGGTCATACGGACATGATAGAATATGCTCTGGCTAAGGCTTGTGGGTAAGATACTATCAGAGGTAATATGGACATGATAGGCTCTCAAGAAACTTCAGCAGGACACATTTATTCAGAGGTCATACGGACATGATAGAATATGCTCTGGCTAAGGCTTGTGGGTAAGATACTATCAGAGGTGATATGGACATGATAGGCTCTCAAAAAACTTCAGCAGGACACATTTATGCAGAGGTCATACGGACATGATAGAATATGCTCTGGCTAAGGCTTGTGGGTAAGATACTATCAGAGGTGATATGGACATGATAGGCTCTCAAGAAACTTCAGCAGGACACATTTATTCAGAGGTCATACGGACATGATAGAATATGCTCTGGCTAAGGCTTATGGGTAAGATACTATCAGAGGTGATATGGACATGATAGGCTCTCAAGAAACTTCAGCAGGACACATTTATTCAGAGGTCATACGGACATGATAGAATATGCTCCGGCTAAGGCTTGTGGGTAAGATACTATCAGAGGTGATATGGACATGATAGGCTCTCAAGAAACTTCAGCAGGACATATTTATGCAGAAGTCATACGGACATGATAGAATATGCTTTGGCTAAGGTTTGTTTTGGAAGTAGTTTTGTCAGAATTGAGGCTTGCACTATATTCTACCCGAGCAGAGGAGATTAAGCATAGTACCTTTTTAGGAATTTGCCGTTGATAGGAGCCATTAATAGGTCTCCATTAGGCTGGGCTAACCTGTAAGCGCCATTTGAGAATGTTGTCTCGACCACATAAGGACCCTCCCATTTGGGCTAGAATTTGCCTTTACTCCTGTGGGTAAGAATCATCGGCCTTCTTAAGGCTAGAACTAGCTCGCCGACTCTGAACACTCTTTTCTTTACTTTATGATTGAAAGCTCTGGAAATGCGTGCTTGGTAGAGCGTGATGCGCTGCTGATCTTGGAGGCGTTTCTCGTCTAATCCTTCTAGCTCCTGAAGTCTTAAAAGGTCGTTCTTCTCTTGAGTCAGCTCGTTAGCCACGGCTATTCTGAGTGACGGGATCTGGACTTCAATGGGGAGAACTGCTTCGCTCCCGTAGACCAGTGAGAATAGAGTACAACCTGTCGGTGTTCGTACCGTTGTACGATATGCCCAGAGGCATTCGCCCAGTCTCTCATTCCAATCTCTCTTGTTTGAAGAGACGAACTTCTTCAAGAGTTTGATAATGGTTTTGTTGAAAGCTTCCGCCAAACCATTAGCAGCTGGATAATATGCCGTAGAGGCAACATTATGTATCCGATTTTTATCGCAAAATCGATGAAACGCTTGACTGATGAACTGAGGCCCATTGTCATAAATTATCCTCCGAGGTACCCCGACACGATAGATGACGTGATGCTTGATGAAGCTGATCACATTAAACGCTTTTACCTCTTCGAGGGGGATTGCCTCTGCCCACTTGGAGAAGTAATCCGTGATGGCCAGTATGAACTGGTGACCCCTGGAAGAAGATGGGTGGATAGGACCAATGACATCCATACCCCATGCTTCGAAAGGCCAAGATGCAACCGTAGGATGTAGATATTCAGACGGTTGATGTATGAAGTCCGCATGGACCTGACAGGCCTTGTATTATTTTGCATAGCTAATTGCGTCTGTGATCATAGTAGGCCAGTAGTAGCCCATTCTCCTGATACGATCCTGTAGCTTAGGACCGGGTTGATGAGCTCTGTATATGCCATCGTGAGCTTCACGGATGATCATCTGTGCCTCGTCGTCAGAGAGGCATCTTAATAGCAGTCCGTCATAGGTCCGATGATATAGGCATTATAAAGATGCATCGAAGTAGAAGCGCAAGGACCGCCTCTTGACGGATACTGCTTCTTTAGGGTCTTCCGACAAGATCCCGTATGCCACGAAATCTATGAAAGGACTCTTCCAATCTCGTCTGGGAGGATTGGCGTATGCAGCGTAGCTGCGTTCTATATGAGAGTTGTTTTTCATACAGAATAAATCTCTGTTAAGAAGGATTACCGAGTCCTGCCTTCTTATAGGAGTAGCCAGATCTGCGGCTAGACTGGCTAGGGCATCAGCTTCAAGATTCAGGGATCGAGGTACATGCTCCAGGAAGAACCCTTTGAATGTCATGGCTATCTCGACCATTGCTTGGTGATAGGGGATGAGGTCTGGATTCCGGACTTCATATATTCCTCTGACTTGATTGACGATAAGCAGGGAATCACCGAAAGCTTCTAGGGATTCGACCCCCAGCTCTTTAGCGACTTGGAGCCCGATTAAAAGAGCGTTATACTCTGCCACGTTGTTGGAGCAGGGCTCGTTGAGAGAGTATGCCCGGTAGATGACGAGTTTGTCGGGAGTAACTAGGACGATTCCTACTCCTGAGACCACACTTCCCCTAGGACCGGTTCTGGAGGCACCATCAAAGAATAGTTGCCATGCGTCACTCTCTTTCGCGAAGTTACATTCTGCAACTTCGTCCGGGATGTCCTCGTACAACATGGAGGTCTCCGGGATTGGATGAGCATCTAGGAAGTCGGCCAATGCTTGGCCTTTGATAGACCTCTGAGGGACGTACACCATGTTATAGGGTGTTAACAGCATCGCCCACGTTGCGAGTCAGGAATTAAGAGCACTTGGCTTGCTCATTAGTACTCAAAGAGGGTTGATCCTGGAGATGATATGGATAGTCTGGCCGGTGACAAAGTGCCGCGTCTTCTGGATAGCGAACATCAGAGCCAAGCATTCTTTCTCCACTGGGTTGTACCGGTGTTCGCCTCCGACCATCATTCTACTTAGATAGTAGATAGCCTGTTCATGCCCTACATCATTTTTCTGTGCAAGAAGTGCTCCCAGGGAATGATCCATTGCTCGAACGTATAGGAAGAATGGTCTTTCTACGACGGGGGGTACCAGAACTGGCGGATGAGTGAGGTAGCGTTTGATATCGTCAAACGCTTGTTGACAGGCTTTGTCCCATACGAAGGATACACCTTTCTTCATGAGGCAAGAAAAAGGCTGACATCTTCCGGAGAGGTTGGATATGAATCTCCGGATGTAAGCCAGACGACCTTGAAATCTCCTAAGTTCCCTCAGATTGTGAGGCGATCGCATTTCTATGATGGCTTGGACTTTCTCAGGGTCCACTTGGATGCCTTTAGCGGTAATGACAAATCTCAGGAATTTGCCGCTAGATACACCCAGAAAGGACTTCGTAGGATTCATCTTGAGTTGATGTTGGCGCATTAACTCGAACACCGACCTCAAGTCTCGAATGTGATCGTCCTTGAGGCGACTTTTGACAGCTATGTCATCTATGTAGCATTCCACCATTTTGCGTAAATGCTCATGGAATATGTTACTCATAGCTCGTTGGTATGTTGTCCCGGCGTTCTTTAATCCGAAGGGCATTACTGTATAGCAATATACCCCCAGTGGTGTTCGAAAGGCGGTATGCTTCTCGTCTCCAGGATGCATCTTGATCTGATTGTACCCCGAGAATCCGTCCATGAAAGACATGCGTTCAAAACGGCAGGTGTTGTCGATCATGATGTCTGTGATGGGAAGAAGGAACTCATCCTTGGGGCAGGCCGCAATCAGATCCCGGTAATCGATGCAGATGCGTATTTTCCTATTTTTCTTCACGACTGGGACAACGTTGGCGACCCAGTCAGGATGTTGTTCCTCCCGAATAAAACTGCAGGCTATCAACTTTTTGACTTCGGCTTCAATGGCATCCATCATATCCGGGCGGAACCGACGCTGGTGTTGCTTCACCGGCTTTGAATCAGGTGATATGTTGAGTTTGTGGGTAGCCATCTCTGGATCAAGTCCTGGCATATCCTCATAATTCTACGCGAAGACGTCGATGTATTCTTTTATCAGTTGAATAACTTCTTCCCTTTCGGCTGGGGAAAGATTATTACTGATAAATATTGGCCTCGATGAGAGTTCATCCCCAACGTCAATCTGGATAACTTTATCTTCAGTGGGAGGTTCTCTCTGCTCGAAGCGGAACTCCCATTGTGTATCCATCTGTTGAGCCCAAGAGTCATTTTCGAATGGCTCAGACTCTGGCTCGTTCGCTCCGCAGGGATCTGTCATTACCATATTTACTGATAATGTCCGTTCGAGAGCGTCAGGTGAGTCGGGGGGTGACGAGCCATCCTGATAGGAGGAAAGGACATTCTCGCTTGATTTGGAGGAGGCGATATACCCTAACCCGAAACGGGTCTGTTGATAGCGGGGATTGCTGAACAGTGGCGTTCGTCTGCCCTTCCCGTAGTTGAGGCCTGGCTTCCGCTCCAAGTCGTTGCCCATGCTTTTCATGATCCTCAATGCCTGTGGGCTGTATTGGTGGACCTGCATTTTTCCAGTATCATTATCGAGAGGATCGTCTTGGACCGTCGGTTGATTGCGCATGCGGCCGAAGACTATTGTACGCTGGTTGCCGCAGGTAGACGGGACGAGGAAGATAGAGTCCTTTTGTGGTCCGTATGCCACGACGACATTGGATGATGATGTCACCTCCCATATGTACGGGTGATAGGAATCCATAGCTGCCAAGAATTTTTGTGCTATAGGTTCTATATCGTCATGGGGGAGAGGATATATCTGTTCAGAGGTAAGATGGACATGGCAATTTTTTGGTAGATTTTAACACTACTGGTGTACTTAGGGCTAAGTACCAATGTTAAGTGTAGATGACAATCGATGATCAGGGATAATGATAAACCCTTTTTACTATATAGTGATTTTCTCGAGTGGGGATAGACCTGTAGGATCCACTGGGGAAACCTTCAGGGGTTCATCATGCCGTATCTTTCTTGAGGAACCAAAAAGGTGAACCCTGGCTCACAGTGGTTGTTTCCCTTGCTTATAGATGTAAAGTGATGACCTTGGCGTCGATCAACTCCTGAATTTTCCTTTTTAACAAATAGCAGGCCTTCATAGGGTGATGGACGTACTGATGGAAGAGACAATAATCTGGATCCTCGACTTCGCCGGCTCCCTCGGGGTATCTGTTGTCGGGGACCTGGAGTTTGTCTTCTTTTATCAATATGTTGAAGAGTTCAATGATGTCGTTTTCCTTGAAGGAAAAGTCCTCTTTCGGTTTCCGGGATCCTGACGCCCCAGTCCTTTGCTCTTCTGGGAGAGTCGCCCTCGCCGCATTGTACCTAGATTTTGAGAGGGTTCTACCCCCCGTCTTGTTGTTATATTAGTTTTTAGAAGCTGACTTGGAGGGACCTTCCTCCGGTATTACAGGATCACCCTCTGGCAGTTTGGAGTGTGCAGTAGGGGATACGGTGTACCCCAACCCGAAACGAGTTTGTCGATAGTAAGGATTACTATGCAACGATGTTCTCCTGCCTCTTCCATAGTTGAGGCCTTGCTTTGATTTTAAATCATAACCCATATTCTATATAATCTTTAGAGCTTGAGGGCTATACCTGTGGATTTGCATCTTCCCTTCCTCAGCCTCGCGAAAATCCTTCTGTACAATCGGACCGCTCCCCCTGCGACTGAAGACTATTGGATGCTGGTCGTCGCGAGTTGGTGGGACCACAAAGGTCCTACTTTCATATGGTTCAGATATCATGATGACGTTAGATGTTGATGCGTCTTCCCACACGATTTCTCCCCATTTGATGCCTGGGAGATCTAAAGCCTGCTCACGACTCCCGTCTTTGCGTCTCTGGGTTAGATGTGTACGCGGATTTGTGGAAGAAGATGATTGTTTGTTTCTTCTGTTCCCATCAGTGGTCGTACAGAGGTTGGGCACCATGGCTCTAGTTGTGCCACCTGTGTACAACAGGTTGGCCATCTGGGTGGCGGATAACCCCCGGGGAGGTTGCCTTTCCGCAAATCGAGCTTGCACTACGCCGTGGGACTTCGCTTGGCGTATCTTGGAGACTTGCTCAGGCTGGCGTGAAGCTGAAGAGGTCCTCAGTCGGTCATCGGCTTCTTGTGTAATCCGGAGGGTATGCAGATTGTTCCCTCGCTGGCGTAAGGGCCGAGCAGTTGCACATTCCGTCGCCTATTTTCCCCCGCGAAGGTCACAGCGCTCATCTGGTTTCCCGTAGAGGTCAGACGTCGTCTTGTGTGCGGAGCGTGACCTGTACTTCTGATTTGGCGCTAAGGCATCATCAGAAGTTTTGTCTGTACCGCGCGTAGCGGGAGACTGGTTTCTACGCGTAGAGCACAGTGGATACTTCGGGGTCAGCGCTGAGGCTTTGCCCGAAGTTTTGTCTGTACCGCGCGTAGCGGGAGACTGGTTTCTACGCGTAGAGCGCAGTGGATACTTCTGGGTTAGCGCTGAGGCTTTGCCCAAAGTTTTGTCTGTACCGCGCGTAGCGGGAGACTGAATTTTACGTGCGGGGCACGGAGGGAGCGATGCTACAACCTCATTGGTCGAAGAGATCGGAGAGTCTACAGGAACGGTAGAGGATGTCTTGGGCATCCAGACCTTGCGTAGCTTCCTGTTGTCTTGGACAGAGAGAGGGTGAGAGCTACCCCCGGTTCGAAGCATGTCTTCATAGGCAGACTGGTCGAATTGGACGACCAGTGTCTTCTTCACGGTTCCTATAGATACCGCATCGTGTTGAGCAATTACTTCCTCATCAGAAGAGAAAGATGTCCCCAGCAGAGTCGCCATCTTGTTTGCGGTAGAAAATGAAAAGAATGGAAGATGTATTCAAGACGGGGTTTATACAGGACCCGTGTTCTTTTTGTTTACAAACAAACTTGTATAATGTAATCCTGTACGAGGATGTGGGAGTATAATTTATTTAATCTGGGTATAAATTGCTATAGGTGTCTAATCTGCAGTCGATCACTTTAGCCCTTGGACCACACGATGGTGAAGAAGCGCCGTAGAAGACAGGAAGCAGCCTCGGGGGTTACAGAAAAGGGTGGATGCACGATGCCCAGGTCGCCGATCCCTATCCTTTGCCCGAGCTCCGGGTTCCTCTCTCTCTCTCTCTCGATCTCCTCTCTCCTTGCTCGATCTTCAATTGTTCGACCTCTTCTCTGAGTCTTCAATTGTTCGATCTTTTAATTTCTCTCCCTCTTTCCCCATTGATAGGGGTCTCTATTTATAGAGTTTTGGTGACAGTGACCACTCAGTTGGTGTAAAAACTGAGGAGCGAACAATACAGCACCCTTTTACACGACGGTTAAAGTAACCAATGCCTGCGTATGGATGATCTTTTGAATGAACGTGTGATGCGGGTCCAACTAAGGGACACAACGCGTACAATTGCTACGAAGATCACGACGTAAAAGCCACGTAGGTAGGTATCCCCCGTGTAGAAGAGGTGGGCGTAAAAGCCGATGTCTGTCATCGTGGCATAGAAGCCAAGTAGGCATAGAAGCCGGGTGGGCGTAGAAACTGAGTGGGCGTTGAAGCCGAACGGGCATGGAAGCCGAACAGGCGTAGAAGCCGAACAGGCATAGAAGCCGAACAGGCACAGATCCTGAGCGGGCGTAGAAGCCGCTGCGTACCGTGCCAAAATGCTGATATGGACGTCTTTAGCCGGAATCACGGCTTTTGAAGATATAACCAAATCCCTTGCATTAAATGCAGAGATCCGCCATTATTCTGTGCATTAAATGCGGAGGCGTGTTTTTTAAAGGTCTGTAGCTCTCCTGTGTGTTCATCGCAGAGTTGTGCCTCGAGAAGACTGTTACCGCCTTGTTCGCCAATCGCAGAGACGTGCCTCGAGCCCTGCGCAACGTGCAGCTTTTGACGTAGCAGGCAGTTTGCCCGCTGTGGAGCGTAAACAGCTCACGTCCGCCCGTGTAAAAACAAGGCGGTGTATCCCTTTGTACACGAAAGAGCGGTTTATGCTGAGGGGACTTCAGTGAACGACGACTTGGTGATATTTTTAACCAAATCCTCTGCATTAAATGCAGAGATCTACCATCATACTGTGGAGCGCATCCCGAGGGGTCTGCCATCGTTTCTAGCCGTCGTCTGGGTAGCCGTGCAGCACTTTTTGTCAGGAGTCAGGGGTCAAATTCACTGCGTGACTTGACAGGTTCGTTTCGGAGAAGATGAAGCGTTCCTCGTACGCTTTAAGCTGCTTTGAGAGCGGCTGAGTTTTACGCCATGGAGGCGATAAAGAACTCTTTTTTTATGCTGGGGCGGCCTGGACGTACCGTACTTACGCGGATGGTCCTTTGAGCTCATATTTCATGCTGTATTTGGCGGAAGAGCTCTGTTGCATGTTCGACGGCTCTGGAGGCCTCTGCTTACGCTGCTCTATATTAAGATGTCGCGTAGATCCTTCCAGCGTATTTTTCATGCTTCTACATTAGGTAGTGGGCTTGTTCGAAGGAGGTCTAGATCTTTCCCCCGTTCTTCTGGAGGCGGGGGACACCCTGTGCGGTCTATCCAGGACCCCTCAGACATTATGGATTCTTCTAGTATGGAGGTTGTTCCTCCAGTTGTTGCTGTCAGGAACCCCGTGACTGAAGCTTCTCTGGATAGTGAGGTGGTGAACCATTGTGATAAGGTTGTTCCCCCTCTTAAGGTTGTTGTGTCACCTCCCGAAGTTGTCATAACGCGATCTAGGGATGACGCAATGGAGGGAGCTGATGTGACGAGGCACCCTGCTACTTTTGTTTCCAGTCTTGGTAATTCTTCGATATCTGCGACTCAGTTACCGAGCATCCAGGCTCTTCGGGCGTCCATGAAAGATTGGCTCACAGACAGGACCGCTGGTTGCTCCTCTACTGTTGTTTTGCTTTCAAGGTTTTTGAGCACCGTTGTGGTTCCATCCACGCCTGTGGCCTATTCTTTAATCATGCTGCTCTTGACTCCGGCTACATTGGATGAGATTGATGAGACCGTCAAACTTTCTATCCGGAGCTTCCATATGTTCTTGAAGAAGGGGCTCGGGGTGTGTTGGAGCGCAATAAATCTTTCGCCTGGGCAAGGCACTTTGCTGAGGACCAGGTCCATTCTCTGAGGGGTATCCCTGGCTTTGAGCAAATGGCCAACTTTCTGGGCCATAAATTACAGGAGGTAGAGAAATGCCTAACAGAGTTGCAGCAGTATCAGCAGGCGGACATGGAAATGTTGATCTCCCACGAATATAATTAGTTCTCAAAAAAGGTGGAGACAGAGAAGGTCTTATTTGCTTCGTCTGTGGAGTGCCAGCAGCATGATCTTCAAATTCTGTGGAAGAGGAGTGCCTTTTATGGGAAAAGTATATGACCGAGCAGATTAGATGCCTCCAAATTTAGCTTGATGCCACAAAAAATAGGCTGCGGGAGGCCCGACAAGAAGAAAAGGCCATCCGTAGTGAGGTGAGACAAACAATGCAGAACGCAACTGGCATTACAGTTCTGGTGATGCAGCTAGAGGACAGACATGAGTCCTATGCTTGCTATAAGAATCCGGAGGTTATGGTCCAAGAAGTTGAGCATCGGGCTCGGAGGTGCCTGGATGGCCATATTGCTCGTCTCCGTGAGCGGATAGTAGAGTTATGCTCTGACTCATAGCACCAGTAGTTTTCTTTTACTTTTATTTTGCCACGGGCTTGGGATCTTGATAATCCCCTGAAATATAGTTTTGCTTTTAATTTCTCTTTACGAAGAAAAATAAAAGTTATCTTATCTATTTTGCTATTCCTTTGTGTTAGCTTTGGATATCGTACTAGAGATATTATAAACGTAGTTCAATACCATGTCTTTTAAGGATATTCTGCTGGAGAATCTTTAGTGGACCTATTACTTCTTGTGCACCAGGGTGCAAGTAATAAGTTTGAAATAGGCCTTGCCAGAGGTGGTATGGTCGTGGCAAGTTTGGTGGACCTATTACTTCTTGTGCACTAGGGCGCACTTAAACTTAAGTACTGGTGATAAATTGAGATAATGACTGGTGATAGTCGTAGGGAGAGGTTTGCTTAGAGGTTACTTGGAAATGGCAGACTCTCGGAGGAGGATGTGAGAACGATAGCTTAGAGGCAACGTAAATGTGAGCTGATCAATAGTCATGCCGAGAGGTTAGGTATGATCCTTAGGACATCCTACTGGAGAATTTTTGGTGGACTTATTACTTCTTGCGTGCAAGAGTGTAAGTGATAAGTTTGAAATAGGCCTTGCCAGAGGAGGCAAGTTTGGTGGACTTAACACCATTGGCGTACTTAAACTTAAGTACAGGTGATAAGTTTAGACGGTGATCGATATCAGAGGTACTATGGACGTGATGATCGATAGCCAACCCGAAAGGTTTGCTCAGAGGTACGAAGGACATGGCAAACCCTACTGGAAATTTTTTGGTGGACTTATTATTTGTTGCGCACGTTGAGTGCAAATAATAAATTCAAAAATAATCCCTATCAGAGGTAATATGGATGTGATAGGTTTTGTGGACTTAGCACCACGGACATACTCCAGATTGGGTACAGGTGATAAGTTGGAAGACAATCGATATCAGAAGGTAATATGGACGTAATGATCAATAGCAAAAACCGAAAAGTTTGCTTAGAGATAATATGGACATGGCAAACTCTTGAGTTATGGACTTATTACCCATGGCGTACCTTAAGTACGGATAATAATCTAAAATGACTAGCACTATCAGGGATTATGCGAACGTGATAGTAGAAAGTTGAAAAGCAGAACTTTACTCAAAGGTAATATGGACATGGAAAAGTTTTGGATTATGGACTTATTACCCATAACGTACCTTAAGTACGAATAATAAACTGAAACGACTAGCACTGTCAGGGGTTATGCGAACATGATAATAGAAAGTTAAAAAGAAGAACTTTATTCAGAGGTAATATGGACATAAAAAAGTTCAGGATTATGGACTTATTACCCATGGCGTACCTTAAGTACGGATAATAAGCTGAAACGACTAGCACTATCAGGGGTTATGCGAACGTGATAGTAGAAAGTTAAAAAGCAGAACTTTACTCAGAGGTAATATGGACATGAAAAAGTTCTGGAAATATCTTAATCAGAGGTAATGTGGATATGGTAAGACATGACTCTGTAGGGATAGTGGAGAGACGTAGTTCAAAGGAAAGATGAACATGAACTGACTTTTTCTTTGCTGGGGAAAAAAAGGAAAGTAGTTCAGAGGCAATGTGGACTTGAACTATTCGTTTCCATTGCGGGCATCCCACCTAGGTTTTTTTTGTGGAACTATTACTTCTTATGCATGAGAGTGTAAGTAATAAGTTCAAAATAAAAACCCTATCAGTGGTAATATGGTCATGATAGGTTTTGTTGACCCATTAGTTTTTTACGCACGTTAGTACAAGTAATATATTTGAGACTGGCCCTGCCAGAGGTAGGATGGACGTGACAGTTTTTGTAGACTTAACACCGCTAGTATACCTTGGAGAGAACGGGTAATAAGCGAGGATGACAACCGATATCAGAAGTAATATGGACGTGATGATCGATAGCCAAAACCCGGAAGGTTTGCTCAGAGGTCACTTGGACATGGCAAACTCAGCCGGAGAAAAATATTAGGACAGCAGTTCAGAGGTAAGATAGACGTGAACTAATGTCCGAAAAACTCACTGAGGAGTGATTTGCTGAGTTTGGTCTATCCGAAAATAAGGATAGACCTGAGAATTATTTCGCTGGAGAGATTGGTGGGACGACAACTCAGATGTGATATGAACATGGCTAGCGTCTAAAGAGCTTGGACTGAGTGGTCACTGCGGGAGTGTGCGAGTGGACCTGAGGACTTCTTTACTGGAAAGATTTTGAGGATCCATCATCCATTGCGTATCCAGGACTCATGGATACAGATGATGGCTTTTGCAAGAATTTGTAATAAAGGAGAAAATATTGTACATAGACACTTGCTGTAGATGAAGCAAACAGAGTTGAGTTATACATCTAGTTTATCTCGCTGGGGATGAGGGGAGTACAACTCTAATTTAGACGTAGTACTTTTTTAGGAACTTGTCGTTGATAGGCATCATGAGCAAGTCGCTGTTGGATTTCACTAGCGAATATGCGCCATTTGGAAAATACGATTTCCACGATGAAAGGGCCCTCCCATTTAGGTTGGTATTTGTCGGTCGTCTTATGAGTTATGGTGCATACAAGCATCTCCATATCCTAGCCCTCTGCGAGTGCTATTGTAAAAACTGTCGAATTATAAAGGAATATGTCGTCCTTTACCAAAGTTTAGACCTTCAGATTTTTAGAGGCCATATACCATATTCGATATGAGACAGAGTGATTGTTGGCGGTAATGATGGAACTGAGACAACTCATTATTTATTGTATTAAATACTGTTGATGACTCAGCATGCACCAAGGAGCTCTATGCACATGAACACTGTCGTGTATACACGAGGGAGTTGGATAAGTTATGCACGTAGGATCACTGCCGCGTGTGCACGTTTGTCTACTACGTCGAGGCCCATCGCTTGCTACGCATTTTTGTATATTTCACAGGGGAACACGGTTTGTCGTTGCAAGAATTTGTTACAACGAGAAGTACTATCGTGTGCGCATGGAGGGTAATACGTCCTTGTGATGAAGACTTGCTCGGATACGTACGCCATTGCTGATGTGCCATACGAGACTTAACTTTTGTGCACGAAGAGACTTGTCGAGGTGCGCTAAGCATCCGAAGTCTATCATTGGTGCTTTCTAAGGAAAGGATCTTGCGGCGCGGCCTGCATAGCTTTTCCTTTAACCTGGTCGTTGAAGGTGCTATTTGTTGTGCTAGCCTTTAAGAAGTGACATCACCTCTTGTGGTGGTAACTGATACCAAGCCTGCTACTTGGTTGTGAACAGGCGGGAGGTTTACGACCTTCCTGGTTGCCTGGGCTGGGACTACTCCATCTTGGGCTTTCGTCGGTAGAAAGTTGCAAAATTGGAGGGATACTAAGTTCGCAATGACCATCTTATCCTCGACGTCGAGGGTGAGCTCATCGACATTAATCAATTGATAGATACATCACTTCAATACAGAGCAGTCTTTGGTTGGATGATGAATGAACCGATGAAAGAGGCAATATTTTGGGTTATTGTCACTACCACGTTCCGAAAACAGGGGTATTTTTGACTTTTTATAATATTTAATATTATAGTAGTTACAATTAAGTAATTGCATGATAAGTATTTAATTTAAATAATTATGTGATGTGTAATTAAATATATAATTATATACAGTGTTCATTTTTGTTTGAGCTAGTAGACTTGACCTAGAAGCCAGTATACGAACACCTGTCAAAATTATGGAATTTTGTATTTAATTATTTATTTAGAATTTAATTATTGGAGATTGTAATTAATTACCGTATTTTAATTAATTATTGCGCATTACCTTTGCTTCGATATTTGGAGCGCTATCCTGACTTTTGTCTTCCAACAAATTTCACAATCTTGTCCTAGACATGTCCGCCTTCCATTCTGCTATTTTTGCAACTCATAATTATGCTCTCTGTACATTATTTCTAGCCGCACAAAAATCGTCGCGGACATTATTTAATAAATTCCTATTTTGTATCGTTGTGCGTTCCAATTGAAATTGGAGGCAATCTTGACCTATTTTTCGTACGGCCCAAATTAGGGTAATATCCTGTTCTGAGTCTACTTCATTATTGGTATTGATGACCTGACCTGATTTTGGCCCCTTGTACTCCTAATTAATTTTAGAACACAACTTGCATTTATTTCTAATTAAATTGAGGATACTATTTTAACCGATTCTGAAAATCCCAATTTAATTCCGGTGCCCTGCTAATTGAGCCCATACCGATCTTACAGCGCCCCCTGACCCTACAAAACACCGGATACCGAATCGCCCGCCAAATTTCTGTCATTTCATGTGTCTGTGCAAATACCCAAATTTAAGGGGGCTAATTTGCAAATTTATATTTTTGGTGTCAACACCCATTTGTTTAAACAATGAAAGAATCCCTAATATTTTAACTAGACCTCACCCTCATTCCCACATGAAAATCCCCATGTCAAATCTGGACCCCTCATTTAAAGGGGATCAATCACCACCCTCCATCAACACCCTCTCCCACTATTTAAAGTCCCATCAAACCCTAATCCCTAGAAAACCTAGGTTTCCCCACCTCCTCACAAGCCCCCATCTCCCTCAACCCAACCGTAGCCCCCTCCATTTTTATATTTTTCCTTTCTTCTTCTTCTCTTCTTCTTCTCTTCTTATCTTCTTCTTCTCCTTCCTCTTTTTGAATTTAATTAAAAAGAGGGGGGAAACCATCACCACACCCATCTCCTGTTCCCGGCCGACCTCCGGCCCTCTTCTCAGGCCGACCCGCCGGAGGAACTGTCCTCCACCTCTCCCTCGCGTCAGCCCGACCCCGAGCATCCTCCCCTCGTACCACTACTCCATCACCACTCCTCCCTCTTTTCTTCCTCCCACCATCAGTCGACTCCCGCTGGATCACCACCACCTGCATCCTCCACTCCCACCACCTCCATCACCTAAAACCACCACCTCCATTACCTAAAACCTCCACCTCAGTCGAGCACTTTCTTCGCCGGGACACTGCTGCACAGCAACTCCGGCCATCCACAGCTCTCATCCACCTCCACCCGGTCGACTCCCATCTCCACACTGCGAGCTCGACTCCGGCCCGGCGGCCAACCCGATACTCCACCACCTCGCCATCATCAACTACCACGATCACCACCACTACTCCCCTCCCTGACCTGCTCCGGCGACCGAGCCGAGCTCCTCTCTGGCAGGCCAGCAACTCCCCCACAGTAAGCTCCCCTTCTCCTCCCCCTCTTTCCTCCTTCACCAATTGTATATGTATGTATACATAACTAATGTGTATATATATATATATAATGTATTAATGTATATATATAACTAAGGTATATGTATTTGTATGTATAATTAATGTGTAGACATATACGTATATACGTATGAGTATATATTAATATATATATGTATAGCATTTATTTAATTAATATTAATACGCATATATGTATAGTATATAAATACATTGGTAATGTATGTATTTAAAATATGAATATGTATATTATTTATTTTTATTAAATTGTATGAGTATAGTATATATTTAAATTAATTGTATAAGTATGTATTTAATTAATGCATATGTATATTATTTATAAATAAAATGTTAAACATGTATAAGCATAGTATATATATATATATACTTTAGTATATGTATGTATAAATGTATATATATATAAATGATATATGAAAATGTTTTATTAGTATATATATGTAATTTTGGTATAAAAATATATAATGTTTGGTATATGTATATATATTTTGTATATATATATATACTTAGTATATTCTCAAATGTGTATAAGGAGTATAAATGTATATATATATATATATATATATATATATATATATATATATATATATATATATATATATATATATATATATATATATATATATTTGTACATACATTTAATGTATATTTCCAATATATATATATATGATTGGTATATATAAATACGTGTTCTACTATATGTATTATTGGTATACTTAATATATTTTTCAGTATATAAAATTGATATATGTATATATTTATTGTATATACACCTAGTATATTTTAAATTGATAAACATGATAAACATACATTGTTTAACTATATATATGTTATACATGAAATTAAAATATATGGTAGGTATTAATGTTGGTTAAAAATAGGTAATGTGTTTTAGATGTCTGTCTGCTAGATGACCCTAGTTGACCAGTAGCATACCTGGCATAGCCCCTGAGTTAGTATTTGTTGTGTGTTAGTATAGCTTCTGATGCAAATATTGTATTGTTATTATATGTCTTTAGGACTGTTGGTTCCTCCGGGCAATACTCTGGAACAGGACCTTGGTATTCACAAGCTAAGGACCCAAGGCAAGTACATTCTCTGATAATTTCCAATTGTTGATAATTTCTATAATTTCAATAATCTAGAAATGCTACATCTAAATCCTTGACACTGTGCTACACGGACTAGTATAGCTTGGATCTGCAGTCATGAGATGTTACATTGATTATCGTATTGACATTGTACACGACATGTATATTAGACATCGTACATGATAGATTAGACTTGCTCGTGTATCGTGACGTGTCATGGTTGGATCCACAGTACTAGTTGAGGGCGGGGAAGTAGTTAGTAAGAAATGTGATCATAACCTCTTATTGTAGTGTAGAATAATGTAAGTGTTAATCATGCTCT
Organism: Iris macrosiphon; assembly: GCA_036927795.1. Classification (NCBI taxonomy): domain Eukaryota; kingdom Viridiplantae; phylum Streptophyta; class Magnoliopsida; order Asparagales; family Iridaceae; genus Iris; species Iris macrosiphon. The sequence continues at coordinate 123,134,978 of JAYESA010000002.1, forward strand.
TCACCCATGATTAGCCAGGCCCTATAGCTATCGTACATGTTCCCAAGCCGATCATATTTTGAAACTACTATTTCAAACACTTAGAATAGATTACAGTTCCCTATTTTAATTCATATACTACATCACCCGTATATGATACTGCACCTTGTTCCTTTCATTTTCATATATGCGCTGACTATATCATATTGCCTATTGCCTGTTCCTTTACATTACCTGTCTCTTTATTTTTCCATTGCATTTATTCACTGTCTCCTCAGTATCTAGCATCAACTGTTTATTGTTTTATAGTCCTTATCAATTTAGTGGAACTGTTATTTGAGATTTGTACTTTGCTCCTTCCTGACTGGAAATATTTTTCCAGACTATGCCTTAGAGGACCGGTGTCCGACACTTTATGGACCATATGGTGAGTAGCTACAACTTGGGCTTGGTAGTTAGTTGTGATTTCGGGAGGTCTAGCCGAAATTACTAATTTTTCTAGTTTTCTGATTAGTTCTTTTAGCAGACTATTTGGTACCGGATTTGTCTCCGGCATTTTATTGAGACTTGGATATTTGTTGAGTTAGATTATTACTTTAGACTTGTGTTGTATTTAATTTTTGTTCGATATCTTATCGTGTTATAATCCTGTGATTGAGTATGTATTCATTTTATTATGTCATCCGTGCCTCCTTATGGAGATTGGATGCTTGTGTGAGATTGGCTAGATAGTATCAAGACCTTGACAGCGTTCTACCGCCGATGCTGCGGCGTAGGCTGGACGTACCCGCGTACTCGTACCCCAATTCCGGGTGCGGGTCGTGACACATTTTTAGTGGTGGCCCATGCAGGTCAGACTTCGCGAGTGAGCGATGTCCTGGTAGTGTGGCATCTTTGTTACACTATTGCGTACCTGCGATAGGATCTAGGACATAGGATACTAGGACGAGAGCGAATACTCAATCACAATTCCTTGAGAGATTCCTGGGATGACCCCTGAGAATCTTGTTATAATTTTCAATTTAAAATCATTCCCTTGTTCCGTCCATTCTCACTTGTTGATTGTTGATTAGTTATTAAATTAGGATTTTGGCTTCATTGTAGGGTTTGATTTCATATCAAGATAAATTTACAGACTGATTTATGGTATTATCTGATGACGCATGTCGATGAGGACAGTGAGAAGATTAACACTAGGGCTATTGGACTACTAGATATGGATTTAAATTATAATTTGAAGATTGAAAACGAATTGCATTTTTGAATTTTGAGAAGTTAAGATATTATGATATAAAAATTTATTTTGAGGAATTCAGATTCGATTCAATGAACATAGACAAAACTGTAAGGATTTTTGGAAGTGATAAAGTTTTCATTTCAGTATTTAAAATAATTAACCTTTGAGGAAGGTATATGCATTATACTTTAAATTATTCGAGGAGTTATTGTGGGGAAATTTATTTTGAGGGTAAAAATCTTAAAATGAGAGATATATGTTAGTATATAATAGATGGGGTGCATATGTAAGGATCTGTTGGCTTGAGCATGATTGAGATTTCACTGCCAACTGGCTTAGGTGTTCGTCTAGGATTGTATTAGAGAGAGCAGTATCTAGTATAGTGTGTTGTAATTGTTATGCTCTTGAGTGATAGGAATAACTAGTATCATCGATTGCAGTAGGTAAGGAAGCTACCAGTGAGTATGTTTCAAGTAGAACTGTGGTACCTAGGGGATAGAGGTATCAAACCTTAGATGCATCTTTGACCTGTGCAATCACAACTAGGAATATTTATTCCTAATCTTTTTACTTGAATGTTGCTTCTTTAGAACTGTACTGTCCTTCCTTGATGATATCGTATTTTTGCCTAAATTTGAGATCTGTCTTCAGGATGTCGCCGCAGACACGGTCTATGAGAGCGGGAACATCAGCTTTAGAGGGGTCTGCCACCTCTCCACCTGAGGGACAGACAGCAGTAGTTCCTCCTACATCTCTGATGCACGTAGGAGTATCTATACTTTTCGGGGATCCTCCTCCCCCACCTGTTCAGAAGATTGCCGCAGCTATGACGGACAACCTTCCTCCTCCACCGACTCCGATTCCCGGAGGTTTGCCCATTGACGGGACGCAGATGTTTACCTTGATCCAGGGCATGGTAGATGTCCAGAGAGTGACGGCAGATGCTCAGCGAGTTCAAGCTGAGGCTCAGAGGGTGCAAGCAGAAGCGCACCAGGCACAAACCGAGCTGATGAGAAAAAACATGGAGAATGCTCATCAGGTGACTCTCTAAGCTTTGGAGAGAGTAGCACAGTACCAGCAGTTTCCTGGCCAGCAGCAGAGATCAGGCACTATAGTGGACTTCAAGAGGATGATGCCTCGAGAGTTTAAAGGCACCGAAGGGATACTCTACGCTGACGACTGGCTAGAGGATATAGAGAGGAGTCTGCGATTGACCAAGATTCCGGAGAACTTGCAGATAGAAGCCGCTGGCAGTCAGATGTTCGATATCGCACTCACGTGGTATCGCACGGAGCCGAGAATTTCTGCACAAGGACTTACTTGGGAGACCTTCAAGGAGCTCTTCAAGGAGAAGTTCTTTCCCGACGTGGCATTGGGAACCTTAGAAAGTCAGTTTCATGACTTAGTTCAAGGGAACATGTCGGTCGACGAGTACGCTGCAGAATTCTGTAGATTGAGCTATTTTGCATCGTCTATGACAGGAGATCGAGCCCGAAAATTTAGAAAGGGGCTGACGAGAGAGATTAGGTCGCGTACTTCTGGTCGTCGTACCGCTACCTTTGAGGCTATCTTGATGGATGCTCAGATTGTAGAAGAGGATCTGGATCTCAAGCCTAAGAGGAGTCACAATACTTTTGGAGATACGAATGGTAGCACAGGACCAGCCAAGCATCCCTGTATTCAGCACCAACAGCAGTACCCAGTACCATTTCATAGTCAGCAACAACCATGGACATTTCAGCACCAGTTCCTATCCAGCAACATCCATGGGCGTATCAGTATCAACAACAGTACCAGGCACCAGTCCGTGTTCAGCAGAATCAGCAACAGCCTCCGAGAGAGACACAGCGGACTTGTCATTTCTGTAAGAAGCCAGGTCACCTTTGGGAGAGCTGTAGAACGAGGCTAGGACTTTGTTTGTACTACGGCGCTGCGGGACATCGAGTAAGGGATTGTCTTCTAGCCCCTTATCTTCCCGGCCAGCGCGCAGCTTCAGATTATAGAAATCCAGTTAGGCTACCTGTGGAACCATATATTGCTCAGCACCCGCGAAGGGAACCACCCCAGCAGGGCGGGGCATTTGCGATGACGGTCGAGGAGACCGATACTACAGGTAATGTGTTAGCAGGTCCTGTTCTTTCCTTCATTCTGTTCCTATCTAATTGATTGATTGACTGATACCTTAGTACCGTACCTTGTATGCATAATTTCTTGTTATAATGTAGTTAGTAGTACCCCAGATACAGAGACTGCAATACCATGACAAAAGACACCATGACCGTACATATTCCCCTTAGGTTGCATGTTGTATGATTATAGGAAAATTTTTTGATCAGGATTATTGGGGTTTGACCATGACGAAGATTTCTGAAGGGGTTATGACTTGACAAGAGAGACAAGATGATTAAAATTCGAGGATAACCATTGATTTAAATAGAGGGTTAAGAAATTAACATTTCATAATTGGTGGTTTAATTAATTCCAGGAAGATTATGACATGATTAAATTGGTTATAAAATTTGGAAATTTTGGGAGATTATCAATATATTTATTTGATTGCAAGTTATAAATTTTAGAATTTTATATTGGATTTTGTAATTAGAGAATCCTTAAGTATCGCATTGTTGAGTATTTTGAGGAAGAGGAAATCGAGAAATAAAATTTTGATGGATAAATGTTTGAATTCAAACTTTTTGGGACGAGATTACATTTTTATATTTGTGCATTGATAAAAAAATTAAATTAGAGGAGTGGATATTAAATTTCGAGTATTGAATTTTTAACTAAAAATTTTGGAGAAATTTTGATAAAAATGGACTTTGATTTTTATTCCGAGGATTTTTCAGGAATGCAATAATTTCAGAATTTTTGAAAATTGTGAAAAGACATTGTGGATTATTAACTGATTTCGTGGTTGATGAATTAAATTTGAGGAAAATAATAATGTGTATGATTAAACGCTACTATAAGGATTTTAAATTTCGAGGACGAAATTCTTTTAAGGAGGGTAGACTTGTCACTACCACGTTCCGAAAACAGGAGTATTTTTGACTTTTTATAATATTTAATATTATAGTAGTTACAATTAAGTAATTGCATGATAAGTATTTAATTTAAATAATTATGTGATGTGTAATTAAATATATAATTATATACAGTGTTCATTTGTGTTTGAGCTAGTAGACTTGACCTAGAAGCCAGTATACGAACACCTGTCGGAATTATGGAATTTTGTATTTAATTATTTATTTAGAATTTAATTATTGGAGATTGTAATTAATTACCGTATTTTAATTAATTATTGCGCATTGCCTTTGCTTCGATATTGGAGCGCTATCCTGACTTTTGTCTTCCAACAAATTTTACAATCTTGCCCTAGACATGCCCGCCTTCCATTCTGCTATTTTTGTAACTCATAATTATGCTCTCTGTATATTATTTCTAGCCGCACAAAAATCGTCGCGGACGTTATTTAATAAATTCCTATTTTGTATCGTTGTGCGTTCCAATTGAAATTGGAGGCAATCTTGACCTATTTTTCGTACGGCCCAAATTAGGGTAATATCCTGTTCTGAGTCTACTTCATTATTGGTATTGATGACCTGACCTGATTTTGGCCCCTTGTACTCCTAATTAATTTTAGAACACAACTTGCATTTATTTCTAATTAAATTGAGGATACTATTTTAACCGATTCTAAAAATCCCAATTTAATTCCGGTGCCCTGCTAATTGAGCCCATACCGATCTTACAGCGCCCCCTGACCCTACAAAACACCGGACACCAAATTGCCCGCCAAATTTTCGTTATTTTATGTGTCTGTGCAAATACCCAAATTTAAGGGGGCTAATTTGCAAATTTGCATTTTTGGTGTCAACACCCATTTGTTTAAACAATGAAAGAATCCCTAATATTTTAACTAGACCTCACCCTCATTCCCACATGAAAATCCTCATGTCAAATCTGGATACCTCATTTAAAGGGGATCAATCACCACCCTCCATCAACACCCTCTCCCACTATTTAAAGTCCCATCAAACCCTAATCCCTAGAAAACCTAGGTTTCCCCACCTCCTCACAAGCCCCCATCTCCCTCAACCCAACCGTAGCCCCCTCCATTTTTATATTTTTCCTTTCTTCTTCTTCTCTTCTTCTTCTCTTCTTCTCTTCTTCTTCTCCTTCCTCTTTTTGAATTTAATTGAAAAGAGGGGGAAAACCATCACCACACCCATCTCCTGTTCTCGGCCGACCTCCGGCCCTCTTCTCAGGCCGACCCGCCGGAGGAACTGTCCTCCACCTCTCCCTCATGTCAGCCCGACCCCGAGCATCCTCCCCTCGCACCACTACTCCATCACCACTCCTCCCTCTGCTCTTCCTCCCACCATCAGCCGACTCCCGCTGGATCACTACCACCTGCATCCTCCACTCCTACCACCTCCATCACCTAAAACCACCACCTCTATCACCTAAAACCTCCACCTCAGTCGAGCACTTTCTTCGCCGGGACACTGCTGCACAGCAACTCCGGCCATCCACAGCTCTCATCCACCTCCACCCGGTCGACTCCCATCTCCACACTGCGAGCTCTACTCCGGCCTGGCGGCCAACCCGATACTCCACCACCTCGCCATCATCAACTACCACCATCACCACCACTAATCCCCTCCCCGACCTGCTCCGACGACCGAGCCGAGCTCCTCTCTGGCAGGCCAGCAACTCCCCCACAGTAAGCTCCCCTTCTCCTCCCCCTCTTTCCTCCTTCACCAATTGTATATGTATGTATACATAACTAATGTGTATATATATATATATATATATATATATATATATATATATATATATATATATAATGTATTAATGTATATATATAACTAAGGTATATGTATTTGTATGTATAATTAATGTGTAGACATATACGTATATACGTATGAGTATATATTAATATATATATGTATAGCATTTATTTAATTAATGTTAATACGCATATATGTATAGTATATAAATACATTGGTAATGTATGTATTTAAAATATGAATATGTATATTATTTATTTTTATTAAATTGTATGAGTATAGTATGTATTTAAATTAATTGTATAAGTATGTATTTAATTAATGCATATGTATATTATTTATAAATAAAATGTTAAACATGTATAAGCATAGTATATATATATATATACTTTAGTATATGTATGTATAAATGTATATATATATAAATGATATATGAAAATGTTTTATTAGTATATATATGTAATTTTGGTATAAAAATATATAATGTTTGGTATATGTATATATATTTTGTATATATATATATACTTAGTATATTCTCAAATGTGTATAAGGAGTATATATATATATATATATATATATATATATATATATATATATATATATATATATATATATATATATATATATATATATATATATATATATATATATATTTGTACATACATTTAATTTATATTTCCAATATATATATATGATTGGTATATATAAATACGTGTTCTACTATATGTATTATTGGTATACTTAATATATTTTTCAGTATATAAAATTGATATATGTATATATTTATTGTATATACACCTAGTATATTTTAAATTGATAAACATGGTAAACATACATTGTTTAACTATATATATGTTATACATGAAATTAAAATATATGGTAGGTATTAATGTTGGTTAAAAATAGGTAATGTGTTTTAGATGTCTGTCTGCTAGATGACCCTAGTTGACCAGTAGCATACCTGGCATAGCCCCTGAGTTAGTATTTGTTGTGTGTTAGTATAGCTTCTGATGCAAATATTGTATTGTTATTATATGTCTTTAGGACTGTTGGTTCCTCCGGGCAATACTCTGGAACAGGACCTCGGTATTCACCAGCTAAGGACCCAAGGCAAGTACATTCTCTGATAATTTCCAATTATTGATAATTTCTATAATTTCAATAATCTAGAAATGCTACATCTAAATCCTTGACACTGTGCTACACGGACTAGTATAGCTTGGATCTGCAGTCATGAGATATTACATTGATTATCGTATTGACATTGTACACGACATGTATATTAGACATCGTACATGATAGATTGGACTTGCTCGTGTATCGTGACGTGTCATGGTTGGATCCACAATACTAGTTGGGGGCGGAGAAGTAGTTAGTAAGAAATGTGATCATAACCTTTTATTGTAGTGTAGAACAATGTAAGTGTTAATCATGCTCTTCACCCATGATTAGCCAGGCCCTATAGCTATCGTACATGTTCCCAAGCCGATCACATTTTGAAACTACTATTTCAAACACTTAGAATAGATTACAGTTCCCTATTTTAATTCATATACTACATCACCCGTATATGATACTGCACCTTGTTCCTTTTATTTTCATATATGCGCTGACTATGTCATATTGCCTATTGCCTGTTCCTTTACATTACCTGTCTCTTTATTTTTCCATTGCATTTATTCACTGTCTCCTCAGTATCTAGCATCAACTGTTTATTGTTTTATAGTCCTTATCAATTTAATAAAACTGTTATTTGAGATTTGTACTTTGCTCCTTCCTGACTGGAAACATTTTTCCAGACTATGCCCTAGAGGACCGGTGTCCGACACTTTATGGACCATATGGTGAGTAGCTGCAACTTGGGCTTGGTAGTTAGTTGTGATTCCGGGAGGTCTAGCCGGAATCACTAATTCTTCTAGTTTTCTGATTAGTTCTTTTAGCAGACTATTTGGTACCGGATTTGTCTCCGGCATTTTATTGAGACTTGGATATTTGTTGAGTTAGATTATTACTTTAGACTTGTGTTGTATTTAATTTTTGTTCGATATCTTATCGTGCTGTAATCCTGTGATTGAGTATGTGTTCATTTTATTGTGTCATCCGTGCCTCCTTATGGAGATTGGATGCTTGTGTGAGATTGGCTAGATAGTATCAAGACCTTGACAGCGTTCTACCGCCGATGCTGCGGTGTAGGCTGGACGTACCCGCATACTCGTGCCCCAATTTCGGGTGCGGATCGTGACAGTTATCGACCTTGTTAGCCTTTTCAGGGCATCTGATGTTGGGTAGCCAAAGTTTTTTTTCCATCAGTATGTTGAAGATCTCAATGATATCTTCGTCATTGAAGGAGAAAGTCCTATTTTGCTTTGGGGCTTCCAATCCTGAGTCATACGGTCCTCCGGGGAGACAGGTAGTTTTGCATCATTTTGGAACTTAGAGAAAATTCTACCCCCAGCTTTGGATGTTGCCCTGTCTTATCGATGGAGACTACCCCTAGACATGTTATTGTCTGGTTCTTGGGAATCACTGTCCTTACCGTATGACGGGTTGGCGTGGATCACCAGGAGATTGCAACCCCCGGTTTGCAGAGTTACTGCGGGCCCGGAGGGTGGTAGGACCATATTTGTCTTAATTTCTAGCATCGTCTGGGTTAGAGCTTGCATTGACGCACTCATTGTGTGTATCATGGCCTTGAGAACTTCGAGGCATTTTTGGTCATTGGGGGCCTCATGGTCATCTTCGGCCATATACACCATCCTCACGCGGGGAGAAACAGAAGGGGCAGTGGAAGCCGTGCTCCCTGTTTCATACCCTTGTAGTGAGTAGTCTTCAAGGAGGGCGGGAGATGTTGTGTCCTCCTCGTATTCGGAGGGGATACTGTAAACCCCCTTAAATTCTTTTTAAGTTAGACTGGTTATGGATAAAAAATTTGGTTTAGCATCAGGGTATTTGAGGTTTAGAAATTAGGCTACGTTGTCTGGTTCTTTAATTAAACCCTAGGTGCACCCTACCATTGCTACAATATTTGGAGAACAACAATAGCCCTAAATTTCTAACAAATTATTGCACTCTTGACTTGACAAGCCAACCTAGGTGCTGGACTTTTCTGTCACTCACAAACACACTCTCTTGTGCTCTAATTTAATTGCACGACTTCCCAGTCCCGAAATTAATTATTTAATCCTATGTCGCGTACCTATTTCGTTGCTATCAATTTTGGGACACAAACTCAACCCGTTTTGTCGAATCAATTAAAGGGGACAAGACTGACACCAAGCCTACACCGTTCATGACCTTTGTGTCACTCCTATTTGAGACCCCATGTGCCCCCATTTAATTTAAGAAAAAATGACACTTTATTTTAATTAAATTGGGGATACCAACTTTGATCCCAACTTAACCCCAATTTAATCCAGTATCCCTTTCATGAAGCCCATGCAAAATACACAACACCCCCTCACCCTACATAACACCAAACACCACTTCCCACACCAAAATTTTATTACTTTTTCTTCATGTACAAATACCCAAAAGTTAAGGGGCTTATTTACAAATATGGTGCTAGGTGTCACCACCTTATTGGTCAAGGCCAATGAAGAAACCCCCTCCCTATCCTGGACTGGTCAAATCATCTCTATCTCTCTCCCATTTTCTTTTGAACACTTTTTTTATGTTGAATCTAGGCCCTTGATTCAAAATACAACATCATCCCCACTACCCATTCTCCTATAAAATCACTCATCACACCTTTCCCAATGAGCAGGCCCTAATCCCTAGAAGCCTAGGACCCCCCCACTCTCTATCCTCCATCTTCCTTTCTTTACAGTCGAACCTCTTCTTTGTTCCACTCTATTCTCTTTCTTCTTCATTTCTTCTTCACCACCTTCACTTGCCGGACCTCCACCGGAGCAACCCGACCCGCTGTACCTACATCCTCGTCTCCAACATGATCCTCCACCGCTGCCACCCCCCGAGTCACCACGACCACCATCTACAGCACCATCCTGCACCATCTCCACCCACTGCCATGTCCTCACCCGTCGAGCTCCGGCCACCACCACCTTCAACAGCACCCCTCCCCACGGCCGCAAGGAACCGAGACTCGACCCCGTATTCAGAAACCCGAGTTCGACCTCCCCGATTCACGAAGTGATATCTCCCTTCTCGCGCAACCGACCCTTGAACCGGATCTTCGGGTAGGAATCCTACTTAACCCTGTTGTAGTGTGTTCAATTAGAATATTTTAGTTTGTATTCTATTGTTAGTAATTAGAGTTCCAAGTCTTGAGAAAAACTGTTTTAAAAACCATGATACTTTTTGATACGAAATTGGTCCCATTAATTTGGGCAACCTCGTCATGTACCAATTGCACCAAATGGTGCGTATCGTCAACATGGACGTGTGGGCTTTCGTGAAACTTGATTTGGATGTACGTGCACACTAGAATCAACGCGTATCCGTCGGAAAGTACCGTATCGACGTGTTCTGACACTCGTCCTAATTTTGTGTGTGTCTGTCGTTTCATAACAAAACTTGCGCTATCGAATTTGCAGCATTACGCTGGTCCTGTGATCCAAGTTTGGTTCAATTCTGAGAATATTGACAAAATGTTATTTCGTGTTTCGTAGGCTCCACGGTTCCACATGACATCCGATTTTGTGATCGGCTCATCGAAATCCAGTTCTAGATGTTTTGTTGGGTTTGTATCTTCATTCTGGACTCATAGACACTAAGTTTGATAAATTTGGAGAACCTTGTCTCTGGCATATTTTTTGGTGCAAGACGGGCCCATTTGTGGACCCCGTGTTGACCAAAAACTGTATTTTTGCCACTGTATCCAAATTGGACGTATGCATATGCTTTTCTGAGTATCTCACTTATTTTAAAACTATTGTTGATATTTGTGACAATATTCGAAGATATCTGCTCTAGTTTCCATCTTGAGTTGCTACTTCCTTGGTGAGTTCGGGTTCGAATCTTCGCCTGACTTCCAGGAAAGTGTACCTTGCCTTCCTGTATCTTAGTTTCCAGCTTTCTATTTATTTATTCTATGAATTGTTTGTACTTTGGATCAGAATTATTACTTAGCGTCCGGGTCATATCCGGGTGCAAACGTTTGTTGGTAACATCTGGTAACGATTGATAGATGTTCGCGACACCGTGATGTACCTACTTAGTGACATCGGAACCCTAGGACACATTCAGACATAGTCATCATGCCAGACATCCTGTATCCTGATACTGTCAGCATAACCAAAATCTGGGATGACTTTAGGGTCGTGATTGTTGATAGTTACTTCAGTATGACAAGACTGTTAGTTAGAGGTTCAGGTTCAACAAACACTCATTGACCGCTTTGGGAGGAAAAAATAGTTACTAGACGTTTGGGCTACTCTGCACGTACTATATATATGTATCTGTCCTATTTATGTAGTGTTCCTATATCCGGAGTCTTAGTATTACCCGTGTGACTCTGTACTCGGAGCTACAGTACGCCTCATGTGTCTCTGTGTTCGGAGCTACAATTTTATACTTGGACAGCCCACGCGTCGAACATTGTCTTCAAAGTTGTGTCTCACTTAGATGGTTATGCTAGATTATACCGACGTTGCACTTGTTTCTTTCTGTTATACTATGGCATATTATTTTGTAGCTTGTTATGTCCCTCTGAGGACCTGGTCTCCTGCCAGTTTTTGCAGCATAGATGATTACGGAGCCTTTGGAGTTGCAGATGGAGTTGCTTGTCTTGCAAGCATTGGTACCAGGTACCTATATCATTTCTACCGGAGTTGTTATTTATTCATATTATTTATTCATCTGCTGATATAACCTAGTTCTATAGACTCATATTTCTTCTCGAGTCTATTCGAGTTTGTGTGTTACGGGACGGCCGACTTTAGCACTTGTAGCTCATTCTTGTGTATTTTGTTCATTGTAGATTGAGACATAGATATTTATATTTACTTGATTATTTAGATAGTGATCATTATATTATAGCTTATACGTATTCGAGTTAGACCAGAATCTGGTCGAATGTGTAGCTGGCATGTTACGTATTCCTAGTCCTACGTATTTTTGGGACTAGCGCATGACATATTTTAGTGGTGGCCCATGCAGGTCAAGAGCACATCGTTCGGTTACGTTACTGTACCAAATGAACCTGCAAATTAGGATTTATTGTTGAATAGGATCTCAATCCATAATCGATTTTAAAATCCCTTTGTATTTGATTATCGCCCTTGGACTTCCAAATTGTATTCGTTCCTTTTTTATCAATATCGTTATCATTGTTTCTTATCCCCTTTTATTTCAGAAAGACGAATGCTTGTGCTTGATGGTTCCTTCCAGAAGAAGATCATAGTCCAGATGACAAAAGACATAATTTGTGTAATATTCTCTGAGAAGAGTGTTACCCTTAGTGGGGTAGATTGATAGGACCTTTTAGATTGTAGAACTAGTGTAGATTGTTAGCAAGAGAATTGGACCCAGTAGTACATTCCTAGAACTGATAAAACCCTACCCGTACGTGAGATAGCAGTAATTTGGGAAGTACTGGAAGCTAGAAAGGTCGTTGATTCTAACCCTCTAGAGTAATTTATGGAAATGCATAGCCAGATACTAGGAATTAGTTGTAGAATATGATAGCGATATCGGATACGATATTATAACCAGAGAAGATAAAAATTTTAGGCTCTCACCTGCAAGATGATGATCTGATACCATAAATTCTAGCATGTGCTTGGGTGATACCATTACTATAATTATACTATGTGACTCGGAGCAATAAATAACGGAAAGAAGAAATTGAGGAATACAATTATGGGAAGAAATTTGAGGAGAAGAGTAATTATACATTAGGGAAGGAAGAATTTTTATTTAGAAGGATTAGTGTTATAAATAAAACGGAAGAATTTATTATGAGGTTATGTCTAGACTATGACATTATCCTAGGCATGGATTGGTTGAGCCAATACCACGCGACACTAGATTGCCGACGTAGTAGTATTATATTTAGACCACCAGATCACCTTGAGTTTGAGTTTCTTCAGGGAGCCCGAGAGTATGGTGTCCAACCTACCTTAGCGACACACATTGTAGAAGGTGAACCGATGTACCCTCACTTGATATTAGAGTTTGAGGACGTATTTTCAGAGGATCTTCCAGTCCTGCCACCTGACAGAGAGATAGATTACACTATAGAGTTGACTCCCAGAGCCGAGCCAGTTACTCCCCCGTCTACAGACTAGCACCGAAGGAGTTGGTTGAGTTGAAGGTCCAAGTAGATGATCTCTTAGACAAGGGTTTTATTTGGGCTAGTGTTTCTCCATGGGGAGCACCCATCTTATTTGTGCCGAAGAAGGACGGCACGGTACGTTTGTATATTGATTACAGGGCGCTAAATACTGTAACGATAAAGAGCAAGTACCCGTTGCCATGCATCAATGATTTATTTGATCAGCTAAGTGGTGCATGTATATTTTCGAAGATTAATCTCAGATCCGGCTATCATCAGATCAAGGTATGAAGGGAGGACATTTCGAAGATAGCTTTTCGGATGAAGTACAGGCAATATGAGTTTTTAGTCATGCCGTTTGGTTAAACCAACGCGCCAGCAGTATTTATGAGCCTGATGAACAAGATTTTCTACCAGTACTTAGATAAGTTCGTGGTGGTCGTTATCGATAACATCTTGGTATATTCTAAGAGCCAGGAGGAGCACGAGGGGCATCTCAGGATCGTGTTGGAGATGCTGAGGCAGGAGAGGCTGTATGCCAAGCTCAAAAAATATGAATTCTGCTTGGATATAGTACCATTCCTGGGATACATAATCACTGGAGATGGATTATCAGTTGACCCAAAGAATATCGCTGCAGTGGAGACATGGCCTACCCTTACATCGGTTACGGAGATTGGAAGTTTTCTCGAACTTGTCGAATATTATTGGAGGATCGTGAAAAACTTCTAGAGGATCGCTGCGCCTATGATGCGACTGACCCATAAAGATGAGAAGTTTATCTGGACTGAGGAGTGTCAGACGGCTTTCGATGAGCTGGAGAAGCGTCTGACGTCAGTACCGATTTTGATACTTCATTCGGTATCGGGAGGATTTGTGGTGTATAGCAATGCGTCTGGGAGTGGATTAGGATGCGTACTGATGCAACACGACAAAGTGATAGCCTACACATCGAGACAGCTGAGAGTTCATGAGAAGAACTATCCGACGCACGATCTAGAGCTGGCTGCAGTGATATTTATACTAAAGCTATGATGGAACTACCTTTATGGAGAGCGGGTTAAGATTTACACAGATCACAAAAGTCTGAAGTATGTCTACACTCAGAAGGAGCTCAACATGAGACAGAGACGATGGCTAGAGTTGATAAGAGACTATGATATAGACTGGCAGTACCACCCTGGCAAAGCGAATGTAGTAGCAGATGCCTTAAGCAGGAAGCCCATGGCATACTTTTTGACGACTCAGTGGCATTTGTTAGAGGATCTTCAGAAGCTCAGGATAGAGGTTGTATTGTCAGGCATGGATAGACAAATGGCCAGTCTAGAGGTTTAGTCTACATTGGTTGAGAGGATCAAGGCAGCCCTACCTACAGATACGAGATTCTGATGACTGCGAGAGAGGACAGAGGCCGGCATGCAGATGGGACTCCGAATTCATAAATATGGAACATTGAGGTATAGAGATCGCCTATATGATCTGAGTGGTAAGCTACGCCAGGAGTTGATGACCGAGGATCATAGCTCAATTTATTCTATTCTTCCCGGGGGTACGAAGATGTACCGAGATTTGAGATACGGTCGAAAATTGAGGTTCTGTTTCTATCAGGATCGCGTGTAGCAATCTGTCTGCAGTTGTGAGTTGATATCGCATGAACAGTCTTATGCGGCCTCATTCTTGGTCGCATACAGGCTGGCTTAGCATCAGAATGTCTGGCATCATAGTGATTTCCTCTACCAGAGTCTGGATGCTGAATCGTTTCTGTGTCAGCCCGGGATGCGGCATAGACATGGCCGTTCTGGGTGTTCGTCTGACGGCAACAGAGTGAGGGGCTAGAAGCGTCTACTCCGCATATCGGTGGGGCACAGGGGTCTTGGCCACCCACGTTCTGCGGGTCTTCTTAGGCTTGGCTATCCTTGGCGAATGATTAGCACTTTTCTTGGAGAGCATGTCCTCGAATGCTTGCTACTCGAAGCGGACCACCAGCATCTTTTGCATCGAAGCTGACCACCAGCATCTTTTGCGTCAAACTGAGCTTGGCCGCATCGAATTATGATACCGACTTCTCAACAGTGGAGAAGGAAGTCCCCAGCCGAGTCACTACCGTTTTTTCTATTTAAATCAAAAAGAGAACTTGAAGAACTTGATTTGATTAACAAACTAAGAAAGTACAAAGAAGAGTCATATAAGATAATCTAAGTACAAATTTATTTTCTGGGGGATGACAATGGAGGGTTAGAAGTGTAGCAACTCTCTTTACTCCATGGATGATCTGATGCAGAAGGTCTTCTCTCTTGCTTGAGTGTTGATTCGAAGATAGCCAGCCAGCCTTTCTTGGTCTGGTCTCTCTCTCTGAAGCAGAAAAATATGACCTTTAGAATGTTCAAATTGCTCCTATTTATAGCAATCGTGTTGATAGGCTATGGATACCACATATGCCTCTGTTTGGTAGCCGCATAAGACTCCTTCAACATAATATGGTTGCAACTATTGCCGCATACCATGGGCAGATTGCCACGTGGTCTTGGTTGAGATATGTTGTTGATGGAATCTCGGGGTTGTTATCAACCAGTTATGGGCGTGACTTAGTCAGCTGGACACGTAGTCAACACCAACTGTGCGAAGATTTTAGCAGTTATAATGGAAAGATCTTGTGAGCTGGAGGCTGCATAATAATTAGGTCGCATGTTGATGAGGCCATATGGGTCATATAGTTGCAATATGTGCTCTCGTTTAAGCCTTGGTCGAATGGACACTCTGGTCACATGTTGGCGAGGCCGCATGGGTCATGTAGCCGCATATGTACTCTTATTTAGGCCTTGGTCAAATGGATACTCTGGCCGCATGTTGACGAGGCCGCATAGGTCATGTAGCTGCATATGTGCTCATTTGGG
Organism: Iris macrosiphon; assembly: GCA_036927795.1. NCBI lineage: Eukaryota > Viridiplantae > Streptophyta > Magnoliopsida > Asparagales > Iridaceae > Iris > Iris macrosiphon. The sequence goes on from JAYESA010000002.1 coordinate 123,151,115, forward strand.
CCTTGGTCGAATGGACACTCTGGCCACATGCTGGCGAGGCCGCATGGGTCATATAGCAGCATACGTGCTCTCGTTTGGGCCTTGGTTGAATGGACACTCTGACCGCATGTTGGTGAGGCCACAGAGTATTCTACGTGTGGCTCTGTGCATTCTGACGAAGTCATTAATGACTAACGTGACCTTTCTGTCAAATTTTGTGTCGTTGTCTCTCTCACGCTTTTTGAGGCAGTCAGAGCAATAAGTGCTTGGAACTGTAGCGGACCTTTAGGAGCCATGTCAGAGGGCATATATGCGACTTGGCTCTCTTTTTCTGTCCAGGCCGCTTGGGGGTTGACTATGTGGCATGTCTTCAGCATGAGGATACGGCCTGCATATAAACCGCATGACTATAGATTTTCCATGCTTCTACATAGGGTAGTTAGTAGTCAACAAGGATTGTTTGTTTGTATTATTTAGATAAGACTTTTGAGACCATGTGTAAAACCCCTAATTTTAAAAACCGTATTAATTATTTAATTAATTATTTAATTAATTTATAGTAATTATTAGCTAATTAGAAGAAAAAGAATTTATTGGATTTTTATTTCTAGGTGATTGTGCATTTAGAGATTTTTTTGGAGCAACCGTAATTTTATCTTAATTATTTTCATGTAGGAGACCTTGTGGACGATTGATAGATTTATTGTATGCACTAATATAAATTTTAGAATTATATATATATATATATATATATATATATATATATATATATATATATAAAGTTTATTAAAAGAAATAGAAAATAGAAAAGAAAGAAAAAGGAATTTTTTTTTAAGAAATGTTACTAAACCCTAAAGCCCTGCAACTAGTTTACTAAGCCATTCCCTCCTAAAGCCCTACCTGTTTAACCCTAGCAGCACAGCAACTGCATAATCCCCCCTCCCCCCCCGGGCGTGATCTTCTTCCCCCCTTTCATCTCCTATATATATATATATATATATATATATATACTACTATTTCCAAAATCCTAACACTAAACTCTAATCTCCCCCCAACCCTGCGACCGTCGCCGACACAGACAGGGCCGCCGTCGTTCACCGGGTAGACCGCCGCCCGCCGTTTGTCCGTGACAGCGCGTCCGCGTCAACCCCGCACCGCGACAACAAACACAACATCGCATCCCTGTTCAGGACTCGATTTCCGTGCCATCGCTCAACCAAATTCGGCCCCATCTTCGCTGGTATGATCCCCAACTATCCTTCTCTAAATCTCATAGATTAGTTCCCATAGTTCAGCGCTAAACCCTAGGTAAAAATCGATGCCAAGTCGAGGAAAAACTACGTCATTTAATTTCAGAAAAACTATTGCAACCACCACATGTTTAAGGACTCGTATCTCCCACCACAGATATCCGAATTTAGTTTTTCTTCTTGCTATGTGAAGACCACCTAACCAAGATTAATTTTTGTCAATTACAATATTTTATTTGTTTCTATATGCTGAATTAAATCAGATTAAAAATCTAAAAAATCTACTTTTTTAACTTCTAGAATTTGCGATACGGAACGTACCCCGCCAAACGGGACCGCCCCATGGCGTACCAATAACACCAAAAGACGCGTATGGTATATCCAGACGTGTGAGCTTTCGTAGAAACTGATTCGACGGGTGTGCGCGTCGGAATCAACCCGTATCCGCGAAAAGTCCCCGTATCGTAACTTTTGCAAAACTCTGCACCATTTGTTGTACGCTAGTCAGAATGCAACGAAACTTATGCCACTGGACTCATGGTATCGTGCTGGTCCTGTGACCCAATTTTCACATAATTCTGAGATAGTTGACCAAACCGCCTATTTGCGGGCCCTACGGTTGACTTTTTGTGCGAATTTGTGTTCGACTTATCGGAATCCAAAATTGGATATACCATTGAGTTCGTACTAACATTTAGAGTTTCTTTGACTTATAATTTGTCCCTTTTAGAGACCTTTACCCCTGGTACACTTTTTGGTGCAAAGTGGGCCACATGTGGTCCCCGCTTTGACCCAAGATTATCGTTTTGTCCCTGTGTCCAAATTGGACGAAAGGGTAGTATTTTCTAGCTATCTCGCTTATTCTCGGAATGTTGGTGATGTCTATTTCAGCATCCGGAGACATTTATTCTGAGATCGTAGTTTCTGATCCATTGTGCCTAATGTCTGGACGCTTACACTCTGTGGCTTTCTTGCCAGGCAAGATACCTTGCCAAATTACTTATAATACTTTGCATGCTTATTATATTTTTGTATATTCATTGCATGTGTGTTTTCTTTCAGTCATAAGTATATATATATATATATATATATATATATATATATATATATATATATATATATATATATATGTTGACACACACTTGACACATAGTATCATGGGAGGGGAGGACAATCATTAGGTGTATGGGCTATAACCACTCTGATAAAATATAGTATCTAGCACGTACTATGGTAGTGTATCGCGCTGGTCGCTACCCCCGAGGTATATCGATTTCTGGTGTCGCGCTGGTCGCTACCCCTGAGGTATATCAATTTCTGATATCCCCTGACGTGTGTGTGAGTTGTGAGATTTAGATCGAGTAGCCTACCCATGCCCATACGTCAAAAAGTTGTCCTTATTATGCATTTCATATAGAGTGTCATGTACAGCGTACTTATATATATTTTTTGTCTATATTGCATGTTTATTGTATTCAAATTGGCATGCTTCTATATATCTTGTTACGTCCCTCTAAGGACCTGGTCCCTTTTCAGGTGTAGATGTTCATGACTATTCGCAAGAGCACAGATCGGGACTTACTACTTATCTCTTCCGAGGAGGTCTTACCTTCTGAGCATCTTTGATTATCTCTAGCGATAGATCGCTTCGCTGATACCTTTATAATATTATCTTATTTATATTAGAGATTTACCCTTCTTCCTCATTTTAGTATTGATATAGTCATTGGTAGTAGATTTGTCTCCACCCGACTATTATTGTTGGATTATTCAGACTCTATATTCTAGTTTAGTTATTTACTTTCTGTGACTTGTTGTGTGGATGAGATTAGTATTTCTGTGACTTATGACAATAAATATATACCACATATGAGTATTATTTATATTACAGCGTACGTGTGTATATGGTATCCATATATTGGAGTTACCATATACATACCGCTGGCATGCTTACGTGTTCCTAGTCCTACGTATTTTGGGACTGGGACGTGACACCATGACGAGATGGTAGTTGTGACTAGCAAGGATTACGATGAATAGGTTATGACTAGCCAAAAGAGAGAGAGGACGAGGTATCTTCAATTTTGAGGGCAAAAATTTTCTAAGGGGGGTAGGATTGCAACCACCTAATTCCGGAAGAGGGATATTTTTATCTTTTTACATATACTTGATATTGTGTTAATAATATTTTTTGCTAATTATATGTAGTTCGTGAGCTAGCTTATTAGTTGGACTTAGTGTTAGTAGACTTAGTCGGTGCCACTTGTGTTAGTCCATGACATTAATTTAGTTAGTGTCATTGAGATTAGTGCATGACTTAGTTACCTAAATTAATTAATTAGTGTAAGGATAGAATATTCCTATTAAGTTGTAAAGATGCTTTTCTTAATTAATTAGATTCCATTCATGACAAATAAAGAGAGGCAAACTTGACATTGTGGCTTGACCAAACCCTACTATAAGAGATAAGTTTTAATTAAGGCTCAACCATTCATTTTATTTTATGCCATTAGCCTCCTTCTTTCCTAAATTTTTCTTTTCCAAATCAAATCTCAATCTCTACCAAATCCCTTCCAATCCATTCAAACCATATTCCTTATCATTCTCATGGAGGCATAGGAGCTTGGAGTTGCAAGGAGCACCATTGGAGGAGGAGTTTGTTATAAGGTTGTGTCCAAATTGGAGGTATTTTATTGGGATTCCAACTCCCAATAGGTATGAATCATTTCCCTCCATCAATTTGTATCTATTTAATCATAATAAACCCTTAGGAATCCACCCATGGCTAGGTACAACCCAATGGAGGAAGAATTATGTAGTTTTGGTCCATAATTTGATAGTTCTAGGTATTTTTGTGGCCAATTTAGGAAAAATTCAGATTGTGTCCACCAAGTGTTTGTGTTGTGTCCTCAATAGAAAATTTGGTGTCTAAATGTGTTTGTGGTAGTGTCTTGGTGTCCACAAATGGATACGTAGAGGCGTATCATGATACACATGGTTAGGATTAGAGTTCTCTTTGATTTAGTGTCCTATTAGTGTCACATACTCTATATTATATGTAATCTATTATTTATATATATAATTATGTCATATTATATATATATATATATATATATATATATATATATATATATATGTGTGTGTGTGTGTGTGTGTGTGTGTGTGTGTGTGTGTGGTGTTCCTTGTGTTAGAGTATGGTATCACGGTGATTTGGGTAGTGTATTATGGTGTTAGTAGGTGTATCACATGAGTATCATGGTGTGATACTCGTGTGTATCATGATGAACACTAGGTCTTTGAGGTTTGTCTTGTGTGTGTTAGTGTGTTGTTAGTGAGTGGGGAGTGTGGTGTGCATGTGTGTATGTTTGATGCATGAGTGTTCAGGTTTTGAGTGATGTATAGGTGTAATAGTGTGTATGTGTGGTGCAAGTAAGCACTTTAATTTGCGGGGGAAGCACTTTTGCTACATTCAGCAGCTTATCGCAGCAGCAGAAGCAGCTTTTCAACAACTTTTTAGCAAGCAGCAACAACAGCTATAAGCATTAGCAGCTGAAAAGCAGCAGCAGCAGCAACAGCAACTGAAAAGCTGCAGCAGCTGTTGAAAAGCAGTAGCAACAGCAACTAAAAAGTAGCAGCAGCAGTTGAAAAGTAGCAGCAGCAGTCGATGTAAAACTCCTATTCCTAGAAATCGTATTTACCCTTTTTAATTATTAATTAGTAATTTAATGGTAGTAATTAGTGGCTAATTAGGAGAAATAGATTTTTATTAATTTTTATTTTAGGTGTTGGTGAATTTAAGAGATTTATGGGGCCATTAGAAATTTTTCTGAATTTATTCCATGTAGAAGACCCTTTGAGCAGTTGCTAGCTTAATGGTATGCATTAGTATAATTCTAGATTTTTTTATGGGTATATATATATATATATATATATATATATATATATATATATATATATATATATATATATATATATATATGTATAAAAGAAAAAGAAAGAAAAATAAAAAGAAATAAAAAAAAAGAAAAAGAAAGAAAGAAACAAATACTATTGGATCCCTAATGGATCATTAGTCCTTAACCCATTCCTACCCGCTGGATTAAGCCCGCCCCTTAATTCTTTAAGCCAACAGCAGCCAACCCGCTGCATTGTCATCCATGCAATGTAAACCCACGCCCCCTTTTTGCTAGCAAAATAGCAACAGCACCCCCTTCCTTTATGAGCAAAACCCACAGCACCCTTTGAACCACGACCCGCGAGAACCCTCTCCCTCCCTCTCTATCTATATATATATATCACCTATTTCATCCCAAAACCCTAACCCTAGATCATCCTTCTCCTTCTCTTCCCATCTAGACCTAGAGAGAGCCGCCACCGCAGCCAGACCACCCAAACCAATCCCGACGACCGCGACCCCGTGCACCCCGCGCACTGCAGAATTCAGCAGCGAGGTACCTGTGTTCCCACGCAGTTTTCTGTCACCTCGCTCAACCAAACGTCACCCCGTCTTTACCGGTACATTCACCCCTTAACCCTCTCCAATATCTGTATAATAGTAGACCTCGAACAACGCGTAACCATAGGCAAAAACAGCGTCAAAGTTGGCAGAAAAAGACCAATTCTGGGTATCGCAGAAAACTACGGTGATCACCTATGTTCCCGGATTCGTATCTCTCACCACAGAGATCCGAATCCATTTTTTATTTTTGTTATGCGGAGACCACTTGAACTAGTTTAGTTTTTGTTAAATAATATTAGATTATTAACTACTGTAGGTAGAATTAAATTTGTTGGAAAATCCCGAGAACACATTTTTTCCAGATTTCTAAAAGTTGTGAAACGGAGCACGCCCGGCCAAACGGGACCACTCCGCCGTGTACCAAGTATACCAATCAGTACGCGCAATATATCCAGACATGTGAGAGTTTGCAGAAACTGATTCGGACGCGTGTGCGCGTCAGAATCAGCCCGTATCCGCGGACAATCCCTGTATCATAACTTTTACGAAAGTCGTGCGCATTTTGTGCACGCTCGTCAGATTACGACGAAACTTGTGCTACTGGACTCGTAGTAATGCGCTGATCCTGTGACCCAATTTTCACGCAATTCTGAGACAGTTGACCAAGTCACCAATTGGCGGGCCCCACTGTTGACTTTTTGGGCAAAATTGTGTTCGGTCCATCAAAATTCACATTTGGACATACCGTTGGGTTCGTATTGACATTTAAAGTTTGTTTGACCTATAATTTGTCCCATTTAGAGACCTTTATCCTTGGCACATTTTTCGGTGCAAAGTAGGCCACACGTGGACCCCACTTTTATCTGAAATTACCATTTTGCTGCTGTGTCCAAATTAGACGAAAGGGAAGTGCTTTTTAGCTATTTTTCTCATTTCAAAAACATTGGTGATATCTATTTCAGCATCCGGAGACGTTTGTTCGGAGGCCTTAGTTCCAGATTTTGTGTCCTTGATATTTGGGCGCGTACACTTTACAGATTTCTTGCCAGGCAAGTATACCTTGCCATTGTACTGTATTTATATTCCATATGAGGCATGCATATTTATTTCTTCTTATTTTAGTTCATTTATTTTAACTGTTATATAAATTGTGCGTCCAAGAAAACTTGGGTGCAACGACGGTGTCGTCGTACTATATTTTTATTTATGTATATGCACTAGACCTACTTTATGAGACTACCCTATTTTCATGAGACATTTTATGTTTCATTGGCCATGACACTATTCTTACACGAGTGTGAGTCACATGTAGGACACAGACTTGCGTACTCGGCTGGCCACTGGTACGTATAGGTCGTGCGATGGATAGGGATAACTGCCGATAGAAACTTTGTATGCTAGTAGATCTGGCAGTTATTAGAGGTTTATCGTGTCATGGACATGACATGCTTAGAGCATGGGGTGGGGAGAACAACAAGTAAGGCATTTGGGTTCCTTTGCACTTTTCTTTTTATGTAACCCTTACGCTCCGTCGGAGATACGCAGTCATGATGACCCCTATACTACTTGGCGGTCTCTGCCGTTCAAAAGATGACATGCTTTGTAGGCCCCTGATTCTTTGAGAGAGTCATGCCAATCCTATTTTATGGCCAGATAGCCCACTTGTTTGAAAGTTGTTCTCAAACTACATTCTCATAGATGGTTAGGCGACCCATTAGATATTTATATTTCAGTACTTTATTGACATATTTATATGTATCTTGTTACGTCCCTCTGAAGACCTGGTACCTTTCCAGATATAGATGAGCAGGAGTATCCGTAGGAGTATGGACCTGGACCTGACGCTACCTATCAGACTGAGGAGGTCTTACCTTCGGATTATATGTGATTCATTACAGCTGTTTAGAGATTCTAGTTGCTATTCTTTTCGAAAAATTATTCTGATATTAGAGTTTATTCTTTTCTCTCTTTAGTAGTTTTGGTATAGTCGATTTGCAGTGGATTTGTTTCCACCCGACTATCACACTTTGAGACTGCTTATTTGATATTCAGTTATTGATTTCCATTTATCTATTACTTGTGCTGTGGATGAGATATAGATTGTGTGTGACTTGTTGTGACAGTATATTACCACTGTGGATTGGATATTCATGTACAACATACGTGTGTATATGGTTTCTATATATTAGAGTTCGTATACATACGATTGGCATGTTACGTATTCCTAGTCCTACGTATTTTGGGACTGGGGCGTGACATATTTTTAGTGGTGGCCCATGCAGGTCGAGAATATATTGTCTCGGTTACGTAACTGTACCGAACAAGCCTGCGTATAGGAATAAAGTATAAGGATCTCATCCACGTTTGACTGAAACTCATCCTTTCTATTTAAATACTTGCATCATGTTTGATTCATGTACTTCTTCTAATCGTTTCGTACATCACCTGCAGAGAGATGGATATGCAAAATGGATCTACTGCCGTAGATGGCGACACAACTTCTGGAGTCAATGGTCAGACTCAAGAAGGGACCCCAACGCTTTCTAGACTTCCGGGGCTAGATGGACAGACTCACACTCTAATTCCATCTGATCTTCTTGCTTCACCTATTGGGAACCTTCCAGCTTTCCCAGTACCGCAAGATGGCCAAGCGCAACTGTTACAATTCTTCCAGATGATGATGCAGGAACAGAGGTAGCAGACAGCCGAGCAGAGGCAAGAATTTTTGGCAGCACTTGAGAGAATGGCTGCACAGGCTACTGTACTAGCCTAAACACTAGCTCCAATACCTCGAGCTAGAGTGGGATTAGTAAAGGACTTTATTCAGATGGGTCCAAAGTCGTACAAGGGCATTGAGAGCCCGGAGGAGACTACCAACTGGATCACTCATACACAGAAGCTTTTGGAGGCATCGCAGTTACCTACGGACCTATGAATGACAGGTATACAGACACTTCTAGATGGTAATGCTCATCACTGGTAGAAATCCATGGAGCGCTAGTTGGGTACATACTAGACTTGGGAGCAGTTCTTGGAGTGCTTTGAGAGGAAGTACTTTTCGGACACCGTCAGAGATGTATTGTACGATCAATTTCTTTACTTGGAGCAGGGGAACCAAACAGTGGACGAGTATGATGCCGAGTTTAGTCGACTCAGCAAATATGGCGCTGCCTTGATACCAGATGACTTGGCTAAGGCTAAGAGGTTTCATCGCGGACTGACTCAGGAGCTCCAACATTATACAAGCTCACAGTCCCGGATCTCTTATGCCGAGCTATTGACAGAAGCCAGATTTCAAGAGACCATCAGTAGAGGAAAGGGAGGTCAGCTGAGGATGCAACAAGGATCGACAAGGACACAGCAGGGACCAGCCAGGATACAACAAGGAGGACCTATCAGACGTCCTTTAGCTCAGCAACAACAATACCAACACAGAGCAGGACCGTATTAGATCCCAGAGAAGCTCCACTGCAATTATTGTGGAAAACATGGACATATTATGAGAGATTGTCGAACTCGCTTAGGACAGTGTATGAGATGTGGTTCTGGACAGCACATTATGAAAGATTGTCCTATGCAACAGGCATTGACACTTCCACCACCAGTTCAGAGGCTAGCGCTTCCAGCACCGAAACCAACTCAGCAGATGACTGGACCGAGAGTACCTCGACCCCCAGCAGCAGGAGGATTTCAGATAGGACCGTCGCTACCTATCCAGGAGGATCAGTATATGAGGGCCGGACATGGACAGCCGCAGAGGAACGGACAAGATTTTGCATTGGAGGTAGATGACATGGATCATGAGGTGGATGTCATAGCAGGTATTACTCTTGTTTTTACTTTTCCTGCTATAAAATTGTTTGATACGGGAGCCACCCACTCATTTATATCATCTAATTTTATTGCCAAATACAATATTGCCTCTACAGCTTTATCTAGTTGTGTTAGAATTCTTACCGGAGGAGGAGTTGTACCAGTTAGCCGAATTTGTAGATCGGGCCCCATAGTGATACGTGGCAGAGAGATGAATGCCCAACTCTTAGTCCTTCCTATGCTATCTTTTGATATTGTGCTTGGAATGGACTGGCTAAGCAAGTACCACGCTTTCTTCGATTACTTTGGAGGAAGCATTCTTTTTAAGGTACCAGGCCAGCCTGAACTTGAGTTTGCACGAGGTTCTACAAAAATCTTTGATGGTATGCAGCTCACAATGGACGACGTTGTTTATCACCATATTATTTTAAAATTTTAAGACGTCTTTCCAGAGGAATTACCAGGACTACCGCCAGACAGAGACGTAGAGTTTTCAATTGAATTAGCACCGGGAGCAGCACCTATAGTGTCACATGTTTACAGACTGGCGAAGAAGGAGATGGATGAGCTGAAGGCACAGTTGAAAGAACTAGAGGAGAAAGGTTTCATCCGACCAAGTGCATCACCCTGGGGAGCACCAGTGTTGTTTGTACCAAAGAAGGATGGGTCAGTGTGTATGTGCATTGACTACAGAGCCTTGAATGCAGTGACTGTGAAGAACAAATATCCATTGCCACACATTGATAACCTATTTGATCAACTCAGTGGAGCCAAGGTATTCTCGAAGATAGATTTGAGATCGGGATATCACCAGGTGAAGGTACGGAAGCAGGACATTCCGAAGACCACATTCAGAACGAGATATGGGCACTACAAGTTTTTGGTCATGCCATTTGGATTGACCAATGCTCCAGCGATCTACATGAACTTAATGAATCGAGTCTTCCACCAGTACTTGGACCAGTTCATGGTCGTCTTCATAGACGATATACTTGTCTATTCGAAGAGCCATGAGAAGCACGAGAAGCATCTGCGGATTATTCTTGAGACCTTAAGGAGAGAGCAGTTATATGCAAAGCTCAGCAAATATGAGTTCTTCTTGGACAGAGTCTCATTTCTTGGGCATGTTGTTACAGGAGATGGTATTTCTGTTGATCCAGAGAAGATCTCCGCAGTTGAGACATGGCATGTTCCTAAATCAGTAGCAGAGGTGAGGAGTTTTCTTGGACTTGCGGGATATTACCGACGGTTTGTGGAGAACTTCTCAAGAATAGAAGCACCTATGACTCGTTTGACTTGTAAGGATCAAGAATTTATATGGACCAACGAGTGTCAAGCCTACTTTGAAGAGTTGAAGAAGGGACTGACTATAGCACCCGTATTGTATATTCTGTCAGGATCAGGAGGTTATGTGATCTACAGTGACGCATCAGATAAAGGCTTGGGATGCGTATTGATACAGCATGGAAAGGTGATTGCATATGCATCTAGGCAGTTTTGAGTACATGAAAAGAATTATCCGACTCATGACTTGGAACTTGCAGCCGTTGTATTTGCTCTGAAGTTATAGAGATATTACTTATATGGGGAACGAGTGGAGATCTATACAGACCACAAAAGCCTCAAGTACGTCTTCACGCAGAAGGAGTTAAATATGAGGCAACATCGATGGCTCGAGTTGATAAAAGATTTTGAGTTGGAGCTACATTATCATCCAGACAAGGCTAACGTGGTAGTAGACACGTTAAGCCGGAGACCAACAGCTTACTTCTTGACAGCACAGAGGTGTAGAAGCATAAAAAATACGCCGGATGGCTATACGCAGCATATTGGTGCAGAGCAGCGTAAACAGAGGCCTTCAGAGCCATCATGCGTGCAACAGAGATTTTTCCGCTAAACACAACGTAAAATATTAAAAAGCTCAAAGGACCATCCACGTAAGGCAATACGTCCAAGCCGCTTCAGCGTAAACAGGGTGCTTTATCGACTCCTAGGCGTACAACCCATCCTCTTTCAACGCAACATTGAAGTGTACGAGAGACGCTTCGTATTCTCCGAAGTGAACCTGTCAGACCCTGCAATGAACCTGTCAGATCCTGTAATGAACCTGACGTCTGGACTTCTGACAAAGGGATACGGCTCGACTACCCAGACGACAGCTATAATGATGGCACAACACTGCGACCCAGGCTGTCATTTACCGCCATCTCCTTTGCATAAACTGCTTTTACGTGCACAAAGGGATACACTGCCTTGTTTTACACAGGTAGACATGAGCTGTTTACGCTCCACAATAGACAAACTGCCTACCACATCAAAAGCTGCACTTCGTACGGGGCTCGAGGCACGTCTCTACGACTGATGTGCACAGCGGTGACAGTTTCTCGAGGCACGTCTCTACGTCTAATGCATAGAGCGGTGACAGTTTCTCGAGGCACGTCTCTGCGACGGATGCACAGAAGGGCTGCAGACCTTCAAAACACGCCTCCGCATTTAATGCACAGGATGGTGGCAAATCTCTGCATTTAATGCAAGAGATTTGATTATATCTTCAAAAACGTAATTCCGGCTAAGACGTCCACATCAGCACTCTGGCACGGTACGCAGCGGCTTCTACGCCCATTCAGCTCCTGTGCTCACTCGGCTTCTATGCCCATTCGGCTTCAACGCCCACTCGGCTTCAACGCCCACTCGGCCTCTATGACCGCTCCGCTTCTACGCCTATTTTGGCTTCTATGCCTGCTTGGCTTCTACGCCATGGTGACAGATATTGGCTTCTACGCCCACCTCTTCTACACAAGGGATACCTACCTACCTGGCTTCTACGCCGTGATCTTCGTAGCGATTATACGCGTTTTGTCCCTTAGTTGGACCCGCGTCACACGCTCATTCAAAGGATCATCTATACGCAGGCATTAGTTATTTTAACCGTTGTGTAAAAGGGTGCTGTACTTTCCACTCCTCGATTTCTATATCGACAGAGTGGTCACTGTCACCAAAACTCTATAAATAGAGACCTCTATCAATGAGGAACAAGGTCAAAAATTGGTCAAAAAAACCAATATCAGATCCACGGTCGAAAATTGGTCAAGAAAACCAATATCAGATCCAAGGTCGACTTCCAAAAAAGATCGAACCAGAGGTCAAGAGATAGAGAGAGAGAGAGAGAGAGAGAGAAAAGAATCCGGAGCTCAGGTAAAGAGTAGGGATCGACGACTTTGGCATCGTGCATCCACCCTCTTTTGCAACCTTCGAAGCTGCTTTCTGTCTTCTACGGCACTTCTTCATCATCGTATGGTCCAAGGGCTAAAGTGATCGACTGCAGATCAGACACCTATAGAAATATTTACCCAAATTAAATAAATTGTACTCCCACATCCTCGTATAGGATCAAATTATACAAGATTGTTTGTAAACAAAAAAAGGCGGATTTTGTGTAAACCCCATCTTGAATACATTTTCATTCTTTTGTTTTCCACCACAAACAAGATGGTGACTCTGCTGGGGACATCTTTCTCTTCTGATGAGAAAGTAATTGCTCAACACGATGCGGTATCTATAAGAACCGTGAAGAAGACACTGGTCGTCCAATTCGACCAGTCTGCCTATGAAGACATGCTTTGAACCGGGGGTAGCTCTCACCCTCTCTCCGTCCAAGACAACAGAAATCTGCGCAAGGTCTGGATGCCCAAGACCTCCTCTACCATCCCTGTGGACTCTCCGATCTCTCTGACCAATGAGGTTGTAGTATTGCTCCCTCTGTGCCCTGCACGTAAAATTCAGTCTCCCGCTACGCGCGGTACAGACGAAACTTCGGGCAAAGCCTCAGTTCTAACCCAGAAGTATCTACTGCGCTTTACGCATAGAAACCAGTCTCCCGCTACGCGCGGTACAGACAAAACATTGGGCAAAGCCTCAGCGCTAACCCAGAAGTATCCACTGCGCTCTACGCGTAGAAACCAGTCTCCCGCTATGCGCGGTACAGACAAAACTTCTGATGATGTCTCAGCGCCAAATCGGAAGTACAAATCATGCTCCGTGCGCAAGACAACATCTGGCCTCTACGGGGAACCAGATGAGCGTTGTGATCTCTGCAAGGGAAAGCAAGCGGCAGAGTACTCAACTTCTCGGCCTTTACGCCGGCGAGGGAGCAATCTGCCTACCCTCCGGATTACGCAGGAAGCCGATGGCCGACTGAGGACCTCTTCAGCTTTACGCCAGTCTGAGCAAATCTCCAAATTATGTCAGGCGAAGTCCCACGGCGTAAAGCAAGCTCAGGTAGCGGGAAGACACCCTCCCCGGGGATTATCCGCCACCCAGATGGCCAACCTGTTTTACACAGGTGGCACAGAAAAAACTATGGTGCCCAATCTTCGCATGCCCACTGATAGAAACAGAAGGAACAAGCAGTCTCCTTCATCTTCTTCTGTAAATTCTTTTAACCTGCAGGATTATCTGATCCAGAAACGCAGAGACGAGAGTTATAAACAGACTTCAATTCGCCTAACGGTCAAGCATGGGAAGATCTTGTAGGAAAATGCATCAACATCTAATGTCGTCATGACGGGTGGGCCACATGAAGATTCCATCTTTATTATTCCTCCAACTCGGGACGACCAACATCCAATAGTCTTCGGTCGCATGCGGACCAGCCCGATTGTACAGGAAGAATTTTGCGAGCCTGAGGGTGGCAAAATGCAAATCCACAGGTACAGCCCACAGGCTTTAAAAATTATACAAAGCATGGGTTATGATTTGAGGTTAAAACAAGGCCTCAACTATGGAAAAGGTAGACGAATACCATTGCAGGGTAATTCTTACTGTCAACAAGCTCATTTTGGGTTGGGGTATACTACATCTCTTGCAAACTCACAACCTCGAGACTCTGATCCTGCACAACCAGAAGCGCGACCTTTTAAAGCAACTTCTGTGGACGAATGCAACGACAAGTCTGGGGGTAGTCTCCCTCGACAAAACAGGACCACATCCAAAGCTGGGGGTAGAATCCTCTCTAAGTCTGAAGATGATGCAACGACGACGATCTTCCCGCAAGATCGTAAAATTCAGGTATCGGGAGCCCGAAGGCCGAAGGGGACTTTCTCCTTCGATGAAGATGACATTAGTGAAATATTCCATATGTTGATGAAGGAAAACAAACTTCAGCTACCCAACATCAGATATCCTGAGAGGGCTGACAGAGTCGATGACACAGATTATTGTCTCTTTCATCGGTATATTCACCATCCTACAAAAGCATGCTACATACTGAAAATGAGGATTCAGGAGTTGATCGAGGCCAAAGTCATCACTTTGCATCTGTAAACAAGGAGACGATCACTGCAAATTGATTTCACTTTGATGTGACAATTTGCTCCCTCAAGAAAATACCAGATGATGAATCTCTAAAGTTTTCCCAGTGGATTCTTCAGGTCTATCCCTACTCAAGAAAATCACTCTATAGTGAATTTTTTGGACATGGGTTCATATTCATATTACCTCTAAACAATTGATTCAAATATTTCGTTATCTCCCCAACTGAGTTTGTCATGTTCATATTACCTCTGAACAAACTATTCTGGTCCGACCATCAATTATCATGTTCATATTACCTCTGATATTGATTGTCATCTCAACTTAACACCCGTACTTAACTCTAAGTACGCCAGTGGTGTTGAGTCCACAAAAACTGCCATGTCCATATTACCTCTGAGCGGATATGTACCTCCATCCCCGATGGAGTCACAACCCAGGGAGTTTGTCATGTTCATATTACCTCTGAACAAACCTTCCTAAATTCGGCCATCAATTATCATGTTCATATTACCTCTGATATCGATTGTCATCTCAACTTAACACCCGTACTTAACTCTAAGTACGTCATTGGTGTTGAGTCCACAAAAACTGCCATATTACCTCTGAGCGGATATGTACCTCCATCCCCGATGGAGTCACAACCCAGGGAGTTTGTCATGTTCATATTACCTCTGAACAAACCTTCCTAAATTCGGCCATCAATTATCATATTCATATTACCTCTGATATCGATTGTCATCTCAACTTAACACCCGTACTTAACTCTAAGTACGCCAGTGGTGTTGAGTCCACAAAAACTGTCATGTCCATATTACCTCTGAGCGGATATGTACCTCCATCCCCGATGGAGTCACAACCCAGGGAGTTTGTCATGTTCATATTATCTCTGAAGAAACCTTCCTAAATTCGGCCATCAATTATTATGTTCATATTACCTCTGATATCGATTGTCATCTCAACTTAACACCCGTACTTAACTCTAAGTACGCCAGTGGTGTTGAGTCCATAAAAACTGCCATGTCCATATTACCTGTGAGCGGATATGTACCTCCATCCCCGATGGAGTCACAACCCAGGGAGTTTGTCATGTTCATATTACCTCTGAACAAACCTTCCTAAATTCGGCCATCAATTATCATGTTCATACTACCTCTGATATCACTCTCGCCTAAACCTATCATTTACATTCCGAAATGATGGGTCCACAAAGTCAGAAAAGATTCGCTTTATTTATTCCCAAAAAGAGCAGAATTACATTGGGGAAGCAAAAAAAGAAGAAGAAGAAAGGGTACATCATTGTGGGGGGAGCGGTCAGACGCGAATCAGCAATACCAGTACAGCTATCCTCTCATCCCTGGAAACCAAGGCATCAGCGCGGGCCCGCTCCAGCCGTGCCTCGGGATTGTTTATAAAGGACAGTTCGACCCTTGCCTGAAGAGAGCCAGCAAGGGCAGCTTCTGTACGCTCCAGATCCCGTCGTGCTGTGCCCAGTCGACCAGTTGCTACATCTAGACCTGCCAACGACTGAGAAGCCCACTCCTCTGCCAGAGCGAGTTTTTCCTTCAACTTGCGGGCCCTCGCTACGTTTCCTTCATGCTCGGATTGGCACTTCGTCTGAAGAGCAAGAGCCTCCTCCACGACAGCTTTTCTTTCATCCCTCTCCAGCTTATATGCTTTGATGGAGTTATCTAGGCTTTTCAGCTGTTTAGTAAGCTGCACAGTCATGAGGTCGTATCTGGCCTGGACCTCAGCTTCAAGACTGCCCCGAGCCAGCTGCAAGTATTCGTTAATAGGTTGCTCCAATCCATTAACCATCGCCTCCAGGGCATCAGCCACCCCAGAATCGCCGAACTCCCTGACCGCCCCGATCGAAAACTGAGAAGCATTCTTCAGACGCTCGATGTCTAGATTCTTCGCCAATACCATTGATATCAGCATTTTCAAACTGGTGTAAAAAAGGCTGGTATACTGCTCGGTCAGCGCAACCAGATCTGATTGAACGCCAGGAGTGGCCGCGATATTGGCGAGTCCCCCTCCAGGAATGATTGCAGACGAGGTGGCCACAACCGTCGCCTCGACAGGTGGTACGACCGAAGAAGGTGCGACAACGACGGTCGAAGTCATCGGCATACTCGCGAGAGGCGAGGTCACGATAACGGGTTCGTCCTCCTCTTGAGATGACGAAACCACTCTGGGCGAGCTGGCCCCCGAAGGAATTTCCTCTTCGAAGTCGGGCACCTCCGTATCATCGCTAGGAGCCTGAGCAGAGCCAGAAGGCTCTTCAACGCTATACTCCCCGTGGACGCCGTCCCCTGAGAAGAGGACAAGAAAGTTGATATCAATATGATGGTAATCTTTCTAAGAGGAGACATAAAGATGACATTTACCTATAGCCAACGGTATATATGTCGCATCTGCAGCCGATGTAGCTAAATCACGCCTTAATGACGCAATGCGAACTATCATACCTGGAGAAGGGGGTGGGCCAGCCGACATCGCCAGGTGCTCTACCGAGCCTTCACCAAGACGCAATCGAGGTTCGTCAGCTGGAATCTCGCTAGGCATGCTCACGGACGCGACAGGAGTTTCATCCGTTGCTGGTCTAGGGAAAGATTCTCCCATTTGCCTCGGCCACGCAGGCAATTTTGTTCCACTACCGGAGGCAGTGGCAGCAACGGCAGCCTCAAGCAGGAGTTCTCCGGCAACGCCAGCCGAAATTGAGGGTCCCTCTCCGAAAGGCGAGGAACCTCCAATCAAAGAGACATCCCCAACAGGGGAGACAGCAGGTTCCTCTCTAGGAGCCTCAATACCAGGAATTCGGAGAGAACGATTAACCGTCTTCTTCTTTCTCTTACGAGGGGAAGTCTGCTTCGAAGCAGGAGTCCTTCGCTTCCCAGAGACTGCCAAAGCCCCCGCAGGCGGAGGCACTTCACACCTCGGCACCGACACCAGAGGCTCATCCGGAGTGACGGACTCCTCACCCTCGTCAGATGAAACCGAGGGGACTTCGACTCTTCCCCCAGGCTTGGGAGAAGGCACCCTAAAGCTTCCACGTATGTCAAAGTCACGATGGAAGGTGTTGATCGCCACGTAGAACTGGGCATACGAATGGAGGATGTGCAGCTCCGTGGAGAGTGTGACGACCGACACGATAAAGATTGCTCCCATGCAACCCATGATAAAATATCGCCATCCTCTGGCTCCATCAATGAGTCCGCCCCTGGACCTGAAGCTGGTGACGGCATTGCCCACGTGCAGCTGATCGTACCCAAACTGCCTGGCGAACCGACTGGAAAAGTAGGGCTCGAAGAAGCAATGATCTTCGCTTCTGTACAGTAAATAGGAGGGTCTGATGTAGACCAACCAATTAAAAGCTTCCGGAGAAAAATTGGTCTTCTCTCCGCCTAAATTCTTAAGCCTAATCCCCGACTGATTGCGATGTATAGAGGGGACAGTGCAGAGAAGCTTCCAGCCGTGACTGAGGCTCAGCACCAGCCGACAGTCTAAAACTGTATTCACGTTCCAGGGAGAGTCCTTGTAGTTCAGCAAGAAACTACCCCCCGAGCTACTACCAGGGCCGGGAGACATCACCCGGGGGTTGTGGAGAATTTACCATCCCATCAAGTACAGGTATGGTAACTCTACCCGGGGAAAGCTATCACGCCGAGCTTCATCGACGAGCAGTCCATCAGTCATGGCTCTCAGGCCAGCCTGTATACGGCACACCATGGCAGGGAGCAAGCCCAGTCTTGCCCCGAACACCAGACGCACGGCAGGCCACAGGATGTTTCGGTGAATGCGGTCCGCGGACGCGATACCGGGCACCACTACTCGATGCAGCCATATGGAGAGGAAACCAGCCACCCGGGCTTCCTTAGACAGAGGCCTGCGGTAGCGCCTCAAGTAACTGTAGGCCTTAGTGCCTTCAGGATACTTTTCTATCCCGTCGTTGAGAATCTGATCTGGTGCTGTAGCATCCTCCATAAGATCCTCGACGACCTGGGCACTGAGCACGTCCAAGCAGTTTACGGGCTCAATCTTGCCTCCCGAAACTTTCTCCGACTTGGCAGCCCTGGCCCGGTGGAAGAAGAGGTAGGACATCTACTTAGTGGTGTGAACCAAATCAGAAGGCTCATCATAAAAAGCGGTGCACGCGAAGTAGTGGCACATCAGCTCCTAATACACCTCCACAACCTGAGGGTCTGAGTCCTCCAACTCCCGGTTGGTGGGAACATACTCTTCATATGGGGTATCCCCCATCGACAGTCTCGAGATTACTGCCATCTCATGGAGGGCCAACCCCAACTCCCCCAGTGGAGTGGCGAAGGTCCCGGTGAGCGAAATGTATCGCTCCATCAGTGCCAGAAACAGGTTAGGGTTGGGAGGCAACCCAACACTCGTCGCACTCACAGCAGCATACAGCCCAATGCCCTCAAGCTCCCTCCGAAAATGCTTTAAGTCCCAATCAACTAGGCAAGCCCATTGGAGGTTTGTTGGGGTGATCCACCCATTGCACCGAGGATTCTCCTTGGGGTATACCCCCCCTCGCCCCATGAAGTCGTTACAGAAAGTCGGCATTTGGACCGGCTGAATCACTGAACTGTCTTCACTCGGGACGCTGCCCGGGCACAGTCCCCTGAACACCATCACAATGCCGGAAGTGCGGCTGACAAACGCCCCCTGGTCAGCTCCTTTCAAATGAAAGATCTTCCCCGGCTTGCCGTAAAGATCGGGAGTCAGCGTCCACGACATCCTCCTGGGATATGTGGCATGGAAGAAAGCCGAGATAGGATAATCTCTCGGCATCGTGGGCAGATACAAGACCACACTCTCGGCGGAGAAAACCCAGGGTTCTCTCTTGGGCTTCGTCTGGGACTGTTTGTCAATCATGTCCCCAAAGAGAAAAGCCGGCTTGATGTACTGGTCCCCGTCTATATACGTCAGGGGCTCTCCGTTAATCATGTTCAGCAAAGTCCGCTCTCCCTGAACCGATATCAAGATCTCCCTTCCTTCAGGATACTGGGGTCCGGAGATAGGAAATGTCACGTGGGACAGATCCTCCAGATAGTTTGAGTACAGCATCCCGGCAGCGGAACCCATCACCTCGGCTAGTGGAGACTCATGCAAGTTAACTGCAGAAGTGCAAGGAAAACACGTCATTACAAATCTTGCAACATAAAGACCAAGAAACGACAGTCTGTGCTTTACGCCAAGACTGTACAAAATTTGGTCATTTTACGCCGGAAGTCACATCCTGAAGCGTAATTGGCGGTATACAGTCCGTGCTTTACGCCAGACTGCCAAAATTCTAGTTATTACGCCGGAGGTCCCATCCACAAGCGTAAAACTAAAATTTTATAGTATACACCAAGTTTTCGGCAGTCGGAGCTTTTACGCTCAAAACTGCGAAAAACATAGAGTTTTTACGCTGGCACATTAGAAATGTGGGCGTAAAAGATGAAAAAGTCTCCGTGCGTCATCTTCCTCAAAGAGGCTATCAACACAAAAGACGACCTAGCGCGGTCACGTTCAACGTGTGCGAATGATTTTTCGTCATTTTTTGTCATTCCAAAGGCTCTACCTCTAAGGCCGGGTGCGCTACTCGTCGGCAGGATGCTTCGCTCAGAAGAAAGTTCACCTTGCCCGACCGAAGACTCTCTCGCTGGAGCAGAAGAACGAGAAGAAGAACCTATACTCTTTCCCTTAGTGGAGGGGGTTTGTTTCGGCGCCATTTCTGAAAACTCGGAGTGCCCGAAGAAAGAACGAGGGGAAAAACTCAAACAGTCGAAGGCTCTCTTTCGCAGAAGACGGATGAAAAGTTTTTCTCTCAAAAGCTTGGGATATATATAGAGTTCGGGTCGACTCCTCCAATCCTCGGACGGGCTCCTCGAAACCCCAACCAAATCTCACAATTAATATTTGGTTATGATTGGGTACTACGTCAGCCCACTACTCTCGAAAGGCGGATAGTCAGCAAATTCGAAGAGTTTTTCGTGCAAAAATAGGTCAGCGGTTCCTATGCTAAGGAGCTTTCTACGCTCGACAGCAACAGATCTACGGTTTTACGCTCGCAAGATATAAGTCTATGGTTTTTACGTCCGGATGCCTTTGTGCTCTGTAGCTTTTATGCTCGAGAGGCTACAAACCTACGACTTTACGCTCAGCAGATACCAAATCGATGATCTCACGCTCGATGGAGTTTAGTTTACGCTCGGAGGCAACAGATCCGCAACCTTACGCTCGAAAGATATCTTTTTCACAGGCTACAAATCTACAGTTCTACGCTAAGGAGCTTTCTATGCTCGACAGCTACAGATCTACGGTTTTACGCTCGCAAGCTATCAATCTATGGTTTTATGCCCGGATGCCTTTGTGCTCGGTAGCTTTTACGCTCGAGAGGCTACAAACCTACGACTTCACGCTCAGCAGCTACGAATCTACGATTTCATGCTCGGTGGCTTTCTACGCTCAATAGGCTACGAACTCAGGATTTTCAGCTCATCTATACTACGGATCTCTGACTTTCCGCATATCCGAACAGTTCTCAAGGCGGTCGATTACAGGAGTTCACACAGAACATACTCCTTCTTGACCTCAAAATATCCCAAGTACCCGAAGCATACAGAGTTCAAACATTGAGAAATTACTCTTCTCGGGTCAATTGGAGGTTCATCCAGACTCAAGTCCGAATATTTCATCTATCAAGATGGCAACTCAGTTTGACAGCCATTCCTCGACCCTGTTCCAAAGGATTTTTCGAGAAGTCATTCTTGAAGACGAAGTCTGAACAAGAATTCTGTTTACACAGAAGTGAAAACAACAGTTCAGAATTCTACGCGGTTCCTCAGTCCTAGCAGCAGGACAGTTCTAAATATTCAAAATGCTCAACAGCGTTCTATGGACTATTCGCTATGCGTAAAAGACTAGACCTAGCACTCTTTCTATACAGAGTCGGCATAAAGAATCAGATGTGTCGAAGCTACACATATTCAGACTTCACAGCAACGTATGGCAAAACGATCATATGCACGGAAGAAAGATGATTTTATTAAAGATTAAAGTCATGATTACATATGAGGGAAATCCTGTCTACAAGGGGTTTTTCTTTATTTTTATGATTACATCTGAGGGAAACCCCGTCTATAAAGGGCTTCCTTATCATCGTCTGAAGACCGCACCGAGGAGCTGTTCTGACAGGTTCTCGCGTTGGTGATGGTCTTCCTCTTCTTCCAAGAAGATGATCAGTGGCAGGAGGATACAAAACTGGGCATAGACCCATCCTCCAACAAAAAAGTAGGGTACTACTTTCCTACGCCCAACGCCATGGCAGATTGAGTTGAGGTATTTTACCCAACTCAATGCCCGAGGTTAGAGCTAGTTGATGCTCTCACCCCCGGAGGTAACAAGAGAAGGCGCCACTTGCAAGCAGCGTGGTGAAATACGATTCTTCGTCTCTCCCGAAGAACCACCATACAAAGTTGCTGATTATCCCGAGCAAGGGAGGCAAAGATATCCTTCCATGATCCATCGTTGCAGTGGACACTTGCTCGAAGACGCCATCTTTTTTGGCTCCTTACACGCTGGAAGAACATGATCTCCTTCTTCCTCAGGTCGACCCGACGAACTCCGACGATCATCTCTGCGTGGTGATAGAAATGAACAGGTTAAACCCTCAGCCTTTTTATAGGCAAAAAGAGGTCACACCGGTCCCCAATAAATCTGCCATAAAGTCAGCATCGACCGTTTCAACGCTCCATTCAGAAACGTTTCGAGTTACGAGGAGCGGTTCTTGCTTTATTCAAAGCGTTCCAAATTCCGAGGAATTTGAAAGCTTTGAAGGGGGTCTTATAGAAGCATAAAAAATACGCCGGATGGCTATACGCAGCATATTGGTGCAGAGCAGCGTAAACAGAGGCCTTCAGAGCCATCAAGTGTGCAACAGAGCTTTTTTTGTTAAACACAACGTGAAATATTAAAAAGCTCAAAGGACCATCCGCGTAAGACAGTACGTCCAAGCCGCTTTAGTGTAAACAGGGTGCTTCATCGACTCCTGGGCGTATAACCCATCCTCTTTCAATGCAGCATTGAAGTATACGAGAGACGCTTCGTATTCTCCGAAGTGAACCTGTCAGACCCTGCAATGAACCTGTCAGATCCTGCAATGAACCTGACGTCTAGACTTTTGACAAAGGGATATGGCTCGACTACCCAGACGACGGCTATAATGATGGCACAGCACTGTGACCCAGGCTGTCATTTACCGCCATCTCTTTTGCATAAACTGCTTTTACGTGCACAAAGGGATACGCTGCCTTGTTTTACACAGGTAGAAATGAGTTATTTATGCTCCGCAATAGATAAACCGCCTACCACGTCAAAAGTTGCACTTCGTACGGGGCTCGAGGCACGTCTCTATGACTGATGCGCAGAGCGGTGACAGTTTCTCAAGGCACGTCTCTACGTCTAATGCACAGAGCGGTGACAGTTTCTCGAGGCACGTCTCTGCGACGGATGCACAGAAGGGCTGCAGACCTTCAAAATACGCCTCCGCATTTAATGCACAGGATGGTGGCAAATCTCTGTATTTAATGTAAAAGATTTGATTATATCTTCAAAAGCCGTAATTTCGGCTAAGACGTCCACATCAGTACTCTGGCACGGTACGCAGCGGCTTCTACGCCCATTCAGCTCCTGTGCTCACTCGACTTCTATGCCCATTCGGCTTCAACGCCCACTCGGCTTCTACGCCCACTCGGCCTCTATGACCGCTCCGCTTCTACGCTTATTTTGGCTTCTATGCCTGCTTGGCTTCTACGTCATGGTGACAGATATTGGCTTCTATGCCCACCTCTTCTACACAAGGGATACCTACCTACGTGGCTTCTACGCCGTGATCTTCGTAGCAATTATACGCGTTTTGTCCCTTAGTTGGACCCGCGTCACACGCTCATTCAAAGGATCATCTATACGCAGGCATTGGTTATTTTAACCGTTGTGTAAAAGGGTGCTGTACTTTCTACTCCTCGGTTTCTACACCGACGGAGTGGTTACTGTCACCAAAACTCTATAAATAGAGACATCTATCAATGAGGAACAAGGTCGAAAATTGGTCAAGAAAACCAATATCAGATCCACGGTCGGAAATTGGTCAAGAAAACCAATATCAGTTCCAAGGTCAACTTCCAAAAAAGATCGAACCAGAGGTCAAGAGAGAGAGAGAGAGAGAGAGAGAGAGAGAGAGAGAGAGAGAAGAATCCGGAGCTCAGGCAAAGAGTAGGGATCGACGACTTTGGCATCGTGCTGTGCATCCACCCTCTTTTGCAACCTTCGAAGCTGCTTCCTGTCTTCTACGTCACTTCTTCATCATCGTGTGGTCCAAGTGCTAAAGTGGTCGACTGCAGATCAGACACCTATAGCAATATTTACCCAGATTAAATAAATTGTACTCCCACATCCTCGTATAGGATCAAATTATACAAGTTTGTTTGTAAACCAAAGAAGGCGGGTTTCGTGTAAAGCCCATCTTGAATACATTTTTATTCTTTTGTTTTCCACCACAAACAAGAGGAAACTATTGGAGGACTTGCAAGAGCTTGACATTGAAGTGATATTACTCGGAGCAGATGGGACACTAGCCAACTTGCAAGTATAATCATCATTAGTAGAGAGGATTAAGGCAGCATTGCCTATGGATGCCAGATTTAGGAGACTGAAGGAAAGGACAGAGGCCGAAGAGCAGACAAGATTGCGTATTCATGAGGATGGTACATTACGATGTGGTGATAGTCTTTATATTCCAAACGGAGAGATTCGACAGGAGCTGATGTCAGTGGCTCATAGTTCGATATATTCTATTCATCCTGGAGACACCAAGATGTGTCGTGAGTTATGACAGCACTTTTGGAGGCATGGAATGAAAAGAGAGATAGCTCGCTTTGTAGCTAAATGTCTGGTATGTCAACAAGTAAAGGCGGAGCACCAGAGGACAGCAGGATTATTGCAACCACTTCCGATTCCAAAGTGGAAGTGGGAGCACATCACTATGGACTTCGTCATGGGTTTTCCCAAGAGTCCAAGTGGGAGAGATGCAGTATGGGTAATAGTGGA
Organism: Iris macrosiphon; assembly: GCA_036927795.1. Classification (NCBI taxonomy): domain Eukaryota; kingdom Viridiplantae; phylum Streptophyta; class Magnoliopsida; order Asparagales; family Iridaceae; genus Iris; species Iris macrosiphon. Next base: position 123,176,036 of record JAYESA010000002.1, read on the forward strand.
CCGACTCACCAAGTCATCCCATTTCTTACCTTTTAGAGTGGGTCAGTCTACAGAAGCTTTGGCTGACTTATATATGAGGCAGATTGTGAGATTGTACGGCATACCAGTCAGCATTGTATCAGACAGAGATTCACGCTTTACATCACACTTTTGGAGGAGCATGCAAGAGACTCTTGAAACTCGTCTGAAGTTCAGTACATCTTACCACCCGCAGACAGATGGGCAGTCGGAGCATACTATTCAGACATTGGAGGATATGTTGAGGGCTTGCATGTTAAACTTTGGAGGATCATGGGAGGACCACCTACATATTGTGGAGTTTTCTTACAATAATAGCTATCAAGCGAGTATTTAGATGGCTCCGTTTGAAGCATTGTATGGAAGAAAACATAGGTCTCCTGTGTGTTGGAGTGACATGGGAGAACGTCAGATTCTGGGACCAGAGTTGGTGGTCAACACCGTTGAGATAGTTAAGAAGATTCAAGGACACTTGCGAGCAGCGCAAGACAGGCAGAAGCAGTAGGCAGACCTTCATCGTCGTCCCTTAGAGTTCAAAGAGGGCGATCATGTCTTCTTGAGGATATCACCCACCAGAGACACCATTCGATTCGGAGGGCGCGGCAAGTTGAGTCCAAGGTATATTGGACCATTTGACGTGCTCGAGAGAGTTGGAGAAGAGGCATATAGACTTGCGCTACCACCTTCACTTGAGGGAGTACATGACGTATTTCATGTGTCGCAGCTCAGGCGATATGTGGCAGACAACAGTCATGTTCTCGACCATTCAGAGATCACCATTGGGCCGAGCTTGTCATACCAAGAGCAACCTATGGAAATCCTTGATCGTCGAGAGAAATTGTTGAGGAACCAGTCTATTCCCTTGGTTCACGTAGCATGGAGGCATGGCGCGCCAGGAGAATCAACTTGGGAGCGCGAGGACGACATGCGTAAGCATTTTTCGAACCTATTCGCAGACCAAGGTATGTATTTACTTTGTTGATTTATATCTTATACCATCCTTAACATTCTATCGTGGCTTAGTTTTAATTTCGAGGATAAAATTTTTATAAGTTAGGTAGAATGTAAAACCCTATTCCTAGAAACCATATTTACCCTTTTTAATTATTAATTAGTAATTTAATGGTAGTAATTTATGGCTAATTAGGAGAAATATATTTTTATTAATTTTTATTTTAGGTGCTGGTGAATTTAGGAGATTTATGGGGCCATTAGGATTTTTTTCGAATTTATTCCATGTAGGAGACCCTTTGAGCAGTTGCTAGCTTAATGGTATACATTAGTATAATTCTAGATTTTTCTATGGGTATATATATATATATATATATATATATATATATATATATATATATATATAAGAAAAAGAAAGAAAAAGAAAAAAAAGAAAAAAGAAACAAATACTATTGGATACCTAATGGATCATTAGTCCTTAACCCATTCCTACCCGCTGGATTAAGCCCGCCCCTTAATTCTTTAAGCCAACAGCAGCCAACCCGCTGCATTGTTAGCCGTGCAATGTAAACCTACGCCCCCCTTTTTGTTAGCAAAACAGCAACAGCACCCCCTTCCTTTATGTGCAAAACCCACAGCACCCTTTGAACCACGACCCGCGAGAACCGTCTCCCTCTCTATCTATCTATATATATATCACCTATTTCATCCCAAAACCCTAACCCTAGATCATCCTTCTTCTTCTCTTCCCATATAGACCTAGAGAGCGCCGCCACCGCAGCCAGAAATACCGTCCAGACCGCCCAAACCAATCCCGACGACCGCGACCCCGCGCACCCGCGCACTACAGAATTCAGCAGCGAGGTACATTTGTGTTTTCCGTCACCTCACTCAACCAAACGCCACCCCATCTTCACTGTTACATTCACCCCTTAACCCTCTCCAATATCTGTATGATAGTAGACCTCGAACAACTCGTAACCATAGGCGAAAACAACGTCAAAGTTGGCAGAAAAAGACCAATTCTGGGTATTGCAGAAAACTGCGATGATCATCTATGTTTTCTAATTTGTATCTTCCACCACAGAGATCCGAATCCAATTTTTCTTTTTGGTATGCGGAGACCACTTGACCTAGTTTAATTTTTATTAAATAACATTAGATTATTAACTGCTGTAGGTAGAATTAAATTCGTTAGAAAACCCCAAAAACATATTTTTTCCAGATTTCCAAAAGTTGTAAAATAGAGCGCGCCCCGCCAAACGGGACCGCCCTGCCATGTACCAAGTGTACCAATCGGTGCGCACAGTATACCCGAATACGTGAGAGTTCGTAAAAACTGATTCGGACGCGTGTACGCATCAGAATCAACCCGTATCCGCGGACAATCCCCGTATCGCAACTTTTGTGAATATTGTAGGCATTTTGTGCACGCTCGTCAGATTGTGACAAAACTTGTGCCACTAAACTAGTGGTAATGCACTGGTCCTGTGACACAATTTTCAAGTAATTCTGAGATAGTTGACCAAGTTGCCAATTGGCGGGCCCCGCGGTTGACTTTTTGGGCAAAATTGTGTTCGATCCATCGAAATCCATATTTGGACATACTATTGGGTTCGTATTGACATTTAGAGTTTGTTTGACCTATAATTTGTCCTACTTAGAGACCTTTACCCTTGGCACATTTTTTGGTGCAAAGTGGGCCACACGTGGACCCCACTTTTATCTGAAATTACCGTTTTGCTCTTGTGCCCAAATTGGACGAAAAGGAAGTACTTTTTAGTTATTTTGTTCATTCCAGAAACATTGGTGATGTCTATTTCAGCATCGGAAGATGCTTGTTCGGAGGCCTTAGTTGTAGATTTCGTGTCCTTGACATTTGGGCACGTACACTTTACAGATTTCTTGGTAGGCAAGTATACCGTGCCATTATACTGTATTTACATTCCATATGAGGCATGCATGTTTATTTCTGCTTATTTTAGTTTATTTATTTTAACTGTTATATAAATTATGCGTCCAAGGAAACTTGGGTGCAACGACGGTGTCGTCGTACTATATTTTTATTTATGTATATGCACTGGACCTACTTTATAAGACTACCCCATTTTCATAAGACATTTTATGTTTCATTGGCCATGATACTATTCTTATACGAGTGTGAGTCACATGTAGGACACGGACTTGCGTACTCGGCTGGCCACTAGTACGTATAGGTCGTGTGACGGATAGGGATAACTGCCGATAGAAACTTTGCATGCTAGTAGACCTAGAAGTTATTAGAGGTTTATCGTATCATGGATATGACATGCTTAGAGCATGGGGTAGGGAGAACAACAAGTAAGGCATTTGGGTTCCTTTGCACTTTCCTTTTTATGTAATCCGTACGCTCCGCCGGAGATACGCGGTCGTGATGACCCCTATACTACTTGGCGGCCTCTGCGGTTCAAAAGACGACATGCTTTGTAGGCCCCTGATTCTCTGAGAGAGTCATGCCAATCCCATTTTATGGCCAGATAGCCCACTTGTTAGAAAGTTGTTCTCAAACTACATTCATATAGATGGTTAGGCGACCCATTGGATGCTTATATTTCAGTACTTTATTGGCATGTTTATATGTATCTTGTTACGTCCCTCTGAGGACCTAGTACCTTTTCAGATATAGATGAGCAGGAGTATCTGCAGGAGTATGGACCTGGACCTGACGCTACCTATCAGACTGAGGAGGTCTTACCTTTGGATTATATGTGATTCATTGCAGCTGTTTAGAGATTCTAGTTGCTATTCTTTTCGAGACATTATTCTGATATTATAGTTTATTCTTTTCTCTCTTTAGTAGTTTTGGTATAGTCGATTTGCAGTAGATTTGTTTCCACCCGACTATCACACTTTGAGACTACTTATTTGATATTCAGTTATTGATTTCCATTTATCTATTACTTGTGCTGTGGATGAGATATAGATTGCGTATGACTTGTTGTAACAGTATATTACCACTGTGGATTGGATATTCATGTACAGCGTACGTGTGTATATGGCTTCCATATATTGGAGTTCGTATACATACGGCTGGCGTGTTACGTATTCCTAGTCCTACGTATTTTGGGACTGGGGCGTGACAGTCGACATCTAGGGTAGAGCATGGTATTTGTGTAAGTGAGCTTGAGCGTGGCTAAGTGATTGGGAATAGATAAGTTATGTATGGGATATCATAAGGAAGTATCATGGAGTATTGATAAGTGGTACCATATACCAATGTGTAGGGTATGAATGAGGTAAGTTGAGGTGTAGTGTTCTAGGTGTATCAAGATACTAGAGGTAGCTATTGGTATATGTCAAGTTACCAGGGTTAAGGTATACTAGGAAATTGAGTGTAGGGTAAAGTATTGAGTTATGATATTAGATAGGTAATTAAGATATTATATAATATACCTATTGTAGAAGCATAAAAAATATGCCGGATGGTTATACGTAGCATATTGATGCAGAGCAGCGTAAACAGAGACCTTCAGAGCCATCTAGCGTGCAACAGAGCTTTTTCTGCTAAACACAGCGTGAAATATAAAGCTCAAAGGACCATCCGCGTAAGGCAGTACGTCCGAGCCGCTTCAGCATAAACAGGGTGCTTCATCGACTCTTGGGCGTAAAACCCATCCTCTTTCAATGCAGCATTGAAGTATACGAGAGACGCTTCGTATTCTCCGAAGTGAACCTGTCAGATCCTACAATGAACCTGACGTCTGGGCTTCTGACAAAGGGATACTGCTCGACTACCCAGACGACGACTATAATGATGGCACAGCACTGCGACCCAGGCTGTCATTTACCGCCATCTCCTTTGCGTAAACTGCTTTTACGTGCACGATGGGATACGCTGTCTTATTTTACACAGGCAGACATGAGCTATTTACGCTCTGCAGTAGACAAACCGCCTGCCACAACAAAAGCTGCACTTCGTACGGGGCTCAAGGCACGTCTCTACGTCTAATGCACAGAGCGGTGACAGTTGCTCGAGGCACGTCTCTACGTCTAATGCACAGAGCGGTGACAGTTTCCCAAGGCACGTCTCTGCAACTGATGCGCAGAAGGGCTGCAGACCTTCAAAAATACTCTTCCGCATTTAATGCACAGGATGGTGGCAAATCTCGATATTTAATGCAAGAGATTTGATTATATCTTCAAAAGCCGTAATTCCGGCAAAGACGTCCACATCAGCACTCTGGCACGGTACGCAGCGGCTTCTACGCCCATTCAGCTCCTGTGCTCACTCGGCTTCTATGCCCACTCGGCCTCTATGACCACTCGGCTTCTACGCCCACTCGGTCTCTATGACCGCTCGGCTTCTACGCCTATTCGGCTTCTATGCCTGCTTGGCTTCTACGCCATGGTGACAGACATTGGCTTCTTCGCCCACCTCTTCTGCACAAGGGATACCTACCTACGTGGCTTCTACGCCGTGATCTTCGTAGCGATTATACGCATTTTGTCCCTTAGTTGGACCCGCGTCACACGCTAATTCAAAGGATCATCTATACGCAGGCATTGGTTATTTTAACAATTGTGTAAAAGGGTGCTGTACTTTCCACTCCTCGGTTTTTACACCGACGGAGTGGTCACTGTCACCAAAACTCTATAAATAGAGACCTCTATCAACAGAGGAAAAGGTCGACAAATTGGAAGGTAGAAGGAATTGGTCTAAAAGCCTCCAAAAAGATCGAACCAGAGGTCAAGAGAGAGAGAGAGAGAGAGAGAGAGAGAGAGAGAAGAATCCGGAGCTCAGGCAAAGAGTAGGGATCAACGACTTTGGCATCGTGCATCCACCCTCTTCTGCAACCTTCGAAGCTGCTTCCTGTCTTCTACGGCACTTCTTCATCATCGTGTGATCCAAGGGCTAAAGTGATCGACTGCAGATCAGACACCTATATCAATATTTACCCAGATTAAATAAATTGTACTCTCATATCCTCGTATAGGATCAAATTGTACAAGTTTGTTTGTAAACCAAAGAAGGCGGGTTTCGTGTAAATCCCATCTTGAATATATTTTCATTCTTTTATTTTCCACCACAAACAAGATGTCGACTCTGCTGGGGACGTCTTTCTCTTCTGATGAGGAAGTAATTGCTGAACAATGATGCGGTATCTGTAGGAACCGTGAAGAAGACACTGGTCGTCCAATTCAACCAGTCTGCCTACGAAGACATGCTTCGAACCGGGGGTAGCTCTCACCCTCTCTCCGTCCAAGACAACAGGAAGCTGGTCTGGATGCCCAAGACCTCCTCTACCATTCTTGTGGACTCTCCGATCTCTCCGATCTCTCCGACCAATGAGGTTGTAGCATTGCTCCCTCCATGCCCCGCACGTAAAATTCAGTCTCCCGCTACGCGCGGTACAGACGAAACTTCGGGCAAAGCCTCAGCGCTAACCCAAAAGTATCCACTGCACTCTACGCGTAGAAACCAGTCTCCCGCTACGCGCGGTACAGACAAAACTTTGGGCAAAGCCTCAGCGCTAACCCAGAAGTATCCACTGCGCTCTACGCGTAGAATCCAGTCTCCCGCTACGCACGGTACAGACAAAACTTCTGATGATGCCTCAGCGCCAAATCGGAAGTACAAATTATGCTCCGTGCGCAAGACAATATCTGACCTCTACGGGGAACCAGATGAGCGCTGTGATTTCTGTAAGGGAAAGCAAGCGGCAGAGTACTCAACTTCTCGGCCTTTACGCCAGCGAGGGAGCAATCTGCCTACCCTCCGGATTACGCGGGAAGCCGACGGCCGACTGAGGATCTCTTCAGCTTTATGCCAGTCTGAGCAAATCTCTAAATTATGCCAGGCGAAGTCCCACGGCGTAAAGCAAGCTCAGGTTGCGGAAAGACACCCTCCCCGGGGATTATCCGCCACCCAGATGGCAAACCTATTGTACACAGGTGGCACAGGGAAAACCATGGTGCCCAATCTCCGCATGCCCACTGATGGGAACAAAAGGAAAAAGCCGTCGTCTTCTTCTGCAACTCCTCCTGACCTGCGCAATTATCTGATCCAGAAACACAAAGACGAGGATCATAAACAGGCTTCAGTTCCCCTAACGGTGAAATACGAGGAGATCTTGTTGGAGGATGCTTCAAAATCTAATGTCATCATGATAGGTGGACCACGTGAAGATTCCATCTTTATTATTCCTCCAACTCGCTACGACCAACATCCAATAGTCTTCGGTCGCATGCGAAGCAGCCCAATCATGCAGGAAGAATTTTGTGAGTCTGAAACTGGCAGAATACAAATCCACAGATATAGCCCGCAAGCGTTAAAAATTATACAAAACATGGGTTATGATTTGAAACTGAAACCAGGCCTCAACAATGGGAAGGGCAGACGAACGCCGCTGCATGGTAATTCTTACCGTCAACAAGCTCATTTTGGGTTAGGGTATACTGCATCTCTTACGAAACCCAAATCGTCAAGGTCTAGTCCTGTACAACTAGAGGCAGCTCCTTCTAAATCAGCTTCTGTGAAAAGATGCCACGACATGTCTGGGGGTAGCCTACCTCGGCAAAACAGGGCGGCGTCCCAAGCTGGGGGTAGAATTTCCTCAAGATCCGAAGATGATGCAACGACGACAATCTTCCCAGAAAACTGTAAAACTCAGGCACCAGGAGCCCTACGACCAAAAGGGACTTTCTCCTTCAGAGAAGATGACATTGTTGAAATCTTCTATATATTGATAAAAGAGCGCAAGCTTCAGCTACCCAACATCAGACATCCTGAGAGGGCTGGCATAGTAAATGACCCAGATTATTGTCTCTTCCATCGGTACACTCATCACCCCACAAGGGCATGCTATGTGCTAAAAAAGAGAATTCAGGAGTTGATCGATGCCAGGGCCATCACTTTGCATTTATAAACAAGGGAACGATCACTACAGAAAAACACCAGATGATGGGTTCCTAAAAATCCTTCAGAAAAGAAAATCACTCTATAGTAAAGTTTTCCCAATCAAAAGTTCGTCATGTTCATATTACCTCTGAATAAACTTTCGGCTATCCACTATCTTCTGATGTAGGTCGCCATCTACACTTAACACCCGTACTTAGTCATAAGTACACCAAAGTGTTAAGTCTACAAAAAACTGCCATGTCCATATTACCTCTGAGCAGACGTGTACCTCCATCCCCAATGGAGTCACAATAAAAAGTTTGTCATGTTCATATTACCTCTGAATAAACTTTCGGCTATCGACTATCACATTACCTCTGATATCGGTTGTCATCTACACTTAACATCCGTGCTTAGCCATAAGTACACCAAAGTATTAAGTCCACAAAAACTGCCATGTCCATATTACCTCTGAGCAGACGTGTACCTCCATCCCCAATGGAGTCACAATCAAAAGTTTGTCATGTTCATATTACCTCTGAATAAACTTTCGGCTATCGACTATCATATTACCTCTGATATCGGTTGTCATCTCAACTTAGCGCCCGTACTTAAAGTATGCCAGTGGTGTTAGGTCCGCAAAGACTGCCATGTCCATATTACCTCTGAGCAGATATGCACTTCCACCCCCGATGGAATTGCATCCCAAAAGTTTGTCATGTTCATATTACCTCTGAACAAACTCGCCGAATGTTTGGCTATCGATTATCACATCGGTTGTCATCTCAACGCATTGCCCCCTGACTCATCTCATGCTCTCGAACAAACATTATCAGTGAATATGGTAGTGACAGATTTCTTCGAATCAGACGAACAAGAATCTGAACTGTTTGAGAATGACTCTTGGGCCCAACAAATGGATACACAGTGGGAATTCTGCTTCGAGCAGAGAGAACCTCCCACCAAAGACGAAGTTATCCAGGTTGATGTTGGGGGTGAACTTTCGCCAAAGCCGATATTTATCAGTAACAATCTTTCCCCAGCTGAAAGGGAAGAAGTTATCCAGCTGATAAAAGAATATATCGACGTCTTTGTATGGAATTATAAGGACATGCCGGGCCTTGACCCAAAGGTGGCTACTCACAAACTCAACATATTGACCGATTCAAAGCCTGTGAAGCAGCACCAATGCCGGTTCCGCCCGGATATGATGGATGCCATCGAAGGTGAAGTCAAAAAGTTGATAGCCTGTGGTTTCATCCGGGAAGAACAACATCCCGATTGGGTCGCCAACGCTGTCCCAGTTATGAAGAAAAATAAGAAAATACGTATCTGCATCAATTACCAAGATCTGAATGCAGCCTGCCCCAAGGATGAGTTCCCTCTTCCCATCACGGATATCATGATCGACAACACCTGCGATTTTGAACGTATGTCTTTCATGGACGGATTCTCAGGATACAATCAGATCAAGATGCATCCTGAAGACGAGAAGCACACTGCCTTCCGGACCCCGTTGGGGGTATATTGCTATACGGTCATGCCCTTCGGATTAAAGAACGCCGGGGCTACATACCAACGGGCTATGAGTAACATATTCCATGAGCATTTACGCAAAATAGTAGAATATTACATGGATGACATAGCCGTCAAGAGTCGCCTCAAAGATGATCACATTCAAGACTTGAGGATGGTATTCGAGTTAATGCGCCAACATCAACTCAAGATGAACCCTACGAAGTCCTTTCTGGGTGTATCTAGTGGCAAATTCTTGGGATTTGTCATTACCGCCAAAGGCATCCAAGTGGACCCTGACAAAGTCCAGGCCATCGTAGAAATGAGACCGCCCCACAATCTGAGGGAACTCCGAGGAATTCAAGGCCGTCTGGCTTATATCCGGAGGTTCATATCCAACCTCTCGGGGAGATGTCAGCCCTTTTCTCATCTCATAAAGAAAGGTGTATCCTTTGTATGGGACGAAACCTGTCAGCAAGCGTTCGGAGATATCAAACGCTACCTCACCAGTCCGCCAGTTCTGGTGCCTCCCGTCATGGAAAGACCATTCTTGCTGTACGTTCGAGCGATGGATCATTCGCTAGGAGCTCTTCTCGCACAGAAGAACGATATGGTTCATGAACAGGCTATCTACTACTTTAGCAGGATGATGGTCGGAGCCGAACACCGGTACAACCCAGTGGAGAAAGAATGCTTGGCCCTGATGTTCGCTATCCAGAAGACGTGGCACTATGTCACCGGCCAGACTATTCATATCATCTCCAGGATCAACCCTTTACGAGTACTGATGAGCAAGCCAAGTGCTCTTAATTCCTGACTCGCGACTTGGGCGATGCTGTTAACACCATATGACATGGTATACGTCCCGCAGAAGTCCATCAAAGGCCAAGCACTGGCTGACTTCCTAGCTGCTCATCCGATCCCGGAGGCCACTAAATTATACGAGGACATTCCCGACGAAGTTGCAAAATATAATTCTGCAATATAAAGTGACGCATGACAACTGTTCTTCGACGGCGCCTCCAGGACTGGTCTGAAGGGAAACGTGGTTTCAGGGGTAGGAATTATCCTGGTCACTCCTGATAAACTCGTCATCTACCGAGCATATTCTCTTAGCGAGCCATGCTCCAACAATGTGGCAGAGTATAACGCTCTGCTAATCGGGCTCCAAGCCGCCAAAGAGCTGGGGGTCGAGTCCCTGGAAGCTTTTGGTGATTCTCTGCTTATCGTCAATCAAGTCAGGGGAATATATGAAGTCCAGAATCCAGACCTCATCCCCTATCACCAAGCAATGGTCGAGATAGCCATGACATTCAAAGGGTTCTTCCTAGAGCATGTCCCTTGATTTCAGAATCTGGAAGCTGATGCCCTAGCCAGTCTAGCTGCGGATTTAGCCACTCCTATAAGAAGGCAGGATTCAGTAATCCTTCTTAACAGAGATTTATTCTGTGTGAAGAACAACTTTTATATAGAACGCAGCTACGCTGTGAATACAGATCCCCCTAGAAGAGACTGGAGAAGTCCCTTCATAGATTTCGTCGCATACGAAATCTTGTCGGAGGGCCCCAAAGAAGCAGTATCCGTCAAAAGACGATCATTACGCTTCTACTTCAATGCATCTTCACAATGCCTATATCGCCGGACCTACGACGGACTGCTATTGAGATGTCTCTCTGACGACGAAGCACAGCAGATTATCCGGGAAGCTCACAACGACGTGTGCGGAGCGCATCAGTCCGGTCCTAAGCTACAGGATCGTATAAGGAGAATGGGCTATTACTGGCCTACTATGATCGCAGACGCGATTAACTATGCAAGACAATACAGAGCCTGTCAGGTTCATGCAGACTTCATACATCAACCGTCTGAATATCTACATCCTACGGTTGCATCCTGGCCTTTCGAAGCATGGGGTATGGATATCATTGGTCCTATTCACCTGTCTTCTTCCAGAGGTCACCGGTTCATACTGGCCATCACGGATTACTTCTCCAAATAGGCAGAGACGATCCCTCTTGCTGAGGTAAAGGCATCTAATGTAATCAGCTTCATCAAGCATCACGTCATTTATCGCTTTGGGATTCCCCGAAGGATAATCTATGACAATGGGCCTCAGTTTATCAGCCAAGCGTTTCATCGATTCTGCGATAAAAATTGGATACATAATATTGCCTCTACGGCATATTATCCAGCTGCTAATGGTTTGGCGGAAGCTTTCAACAAAACCATTATCAAACTCTTAAAGAAGTTCGTCTCTTCAAATAAAAGAGATTGGAATGAGAAGCTGGACGAATGTCTCTGGGCATACCGCACAACGGTACGAACACCGACAGGTTGTACCCCATTTTCACTGGTCTACGGGAGTGAAGCAGTTTTCCCCATTAAAATCCAGATCCCGTCACTCAGGATAGCCGTGACTAATAAGCTGACTCAAGAAAAGAATGACCTGTTAAGGCTTCAAGAGCTAGAAGGATTAAACGAGAAATGCCTCCAAGCTCAACAGTGCATCGCGCTCTACCAAGCACGCATTTCCAGATCTTTCAATCATAAAGTAAAGGAAAGAGTGTTCAAAGTCGGCGAGCTAGTTTTAGCCGTAAGAAGGCCGATGATCCTTACTTACAGGAGTAAAGGCAAATTCCAGCCCAAGTGGGAAGGCCCTTATGTGATCGAGACAACATTCTCAAACGGCGCTTACAGGTTAGCCCAACCTAATAGAGACCTGTTAATGGCTCATATCAACGGTAAATTACTAAAAAGGTACTATGCTTAACCTCCTCTGCTCAAGTGGAATATAGCAAGAATCTCAATTCTGACAAAACTACTTCCAAAACGAAATTAGTTGGGTCATATTCTATCATGTCCGTATGACCTCTGAATAGATGTCCTGCTAAGAGTTTATCGAGAGTCTATCACGTCCATACTACCTCTGATATCACTCTCGCCCAAACCTGTCATTTATATTCCGAAATGATGGGTCCACAGAGTCAGAAAAGATTCGCTTTATTTATTTTCAAAAAGAGCAGAATTACATTTGGGAAGCAAAAAGAAGAAAGGGTACATCATTGTGGGGGAGCGGTCAGATCGCGAATCAGCTGTACCAGTGTAGCTATCCTCGTATTCCTGGAAACCAAGGCATCAGCGCGGGCCCGCTCCAGCCGTGCCTCGTGGTTGCTCATAAAGGATAGTTCGGCCCTAGCCCGAAGAGAGCCAGCACGGGCAGCTTCTGCACGCTCCAGATCCCGTCGTGCTGTGCTCAATCGACCAGTCGCTACATCTAGACTTGCCAACGACCGAGAAGCCCACTCCTCTGCCAGAGCGAGTTTTTCCTTCAACTTGCGGGCCCTCACTACGTTCCCTTCATGCTCGGATTGGCACTTCGTCTGAAGAGCAAGAGCCTCCTCCACGACAGCTTTTCTTTCATCCATCTCCAGCTTATGTGTTTCGATAGAATTATCTAGGCTTTCCAGCTGTTTAGTAAGCCGCGCAGTCATGAGGTCGTATCTGGCCTGGACCTCAGCTTCAAGGCTGCCCCGAGCCAGCTGCAAGTATTCGTTAATAGGTTGCTCCAAACCATTAACCATCGCCTCCAGGGCGTCAGCTACCCCAGAATCGCCGAACTCCCTGACCGCCCCGATCGAAAACTGAGAAGCCTTCTTCAGACGCTCGTAGTCTAGATTCTTCGCCAACACCATTGATATCAGTGTTTTCAAACTGGTATAAAAGAGGCTGGTATGTTGCTCGGTCAGCGCAACTAGATCCGATTGGACTCCAGAAGTGATCGCGATATTGGCGAGTCTCCCTCCAGGAATGATTGCAGACGAGGTAGCCACAGCCGCCGCCTCGACGGGTGGTGCGACCGAAGGAGGTACGACAACGACGGTCGAAGTCATCGGCATACTCGCGAGAGGCGAGGTCACAATAACGGGTTCGTCCTCCTCTTGAGATGACAAAACCACTCCAGGCGAGATGGCCCCCGAAGATATTTCCTCCTCAAAGTCGGGCGCCTCCGTATCATCGCCAGGAGCCCGAGCAGAGCCAGAAGGTGCTTCAACGCTATACTCTCCGTGGACGCCGTCCCCTGAGAAGAGGACAAGAATGTTGATATCAATATGATGGTAATCTTTCTAAGAGGAGACATAAAGATGACATTTACCCGTAGCTAACGGTATATATGTCGCATCTGCAGCCGATGTAGCTAAATCATGCCTTAATGACGCAATACGAACTGTCATACCTGGAGAAGGGGGTGGGCCAACCGACATCGTCAGGTGCTCTACCGAGCCTTCACCAACACGCAGTTGAGGTTCGTCAGTTGGAATCTCGCTAGGCATGCTCACGGACACGGCAGGAGTTTTATCCGTTGCTGGTCTAGGGAAAGATTCTCTCATTTGCCTCGGCCACGCAGACGATTTCGTTCCACTACCGGAGGCAGTGGCAGCAACGGCAGCCTCAAGCAGGAGTTCTCCGGCACCGCCAGCCGAAACTGAGGGTCCTTCTCCGAAAGGCGAGGAACCTCCAATCAAAGAGACATCCCCAACAGGAGAGACAGCAGGTTCCTCTCTAGGGGCCTCAATACCAGGAATCCGGAGAGAACGATTAACCGTCTTCTTCTTCCTCTTGCGAGGGGAAGTCTGCTTCGAAGCAGGAGCCCTTCGCTTCCCAGAGACTGCCAAAGCCCCCGCAAGCGGAGGCACTTCACACCTCGGCACCGACACCAGAGGCTCATCCGGAGTGACGGACTCCTCACCCTCGTCAGATGAAATCAAGGGGACTTCGACTCTTTCTCCAAACTTGGGAGAAGGCACCCTAAAGCTTCCACGCATGTCAAAATCGCGATGTAAGGTATTGATTTCCATGTAGAACTGGGCATACGAATGGAGGATGCGCAGCTCTGTGGAGAGTGTGACGACCGGCACGATAAAGATTGCTCCCGTGTAACCCATGATAAAATACCGCCATTCTCTGGCTCCATCAATGAGTCCGCCCCTGGACCTGAAGCTGGTGACGGCATTGCCCACGTGCAGCTGATCGTACCCAAACAGCCTGGCGAACCGACTGGACAAGTAGGGCTCGAAGAAGCAATAATCTTCGCTTCTGTACAGCAAATGGGAGGGTCTGATGCAGACCAACCAATTAAAAGCTTCCGGAGAAAGATTGGTCTTCTCTCCACCTTAATCCTCAAGCCTAATCCCCGACTGATTGCGATGTACAGAGGGGACAGTGTAGAGAAGCTTCCAGCCGTGACTGAGGCTCAGCACCAGCCGACAGTCTAAAACTGTGTTCACGTTCCAGAGAGAGTCCTTGTAGTTCAGCAAGAAACTACCCCCCGCGCTACTACCAGGGCCGGGAGACATCACCCGGGGGTTGTGGAGAATTAACCATCCCATCAAGTACAGGTATGGTAACTCTACCCGGGGAAAGCTATCACGCCGAGCTTCATCGACGAGCAGTCCATTAGTCATAGCTCTCCGGCCAGCCTAAATATGGCACACCATGGCAGGGAGCAAGCCCAGTCTTGCCCCGAACACCAGACGCACGACAGGCCACAGGATTTTCAGGTGAATGCGGTCCGCAGACGCGATGCTGGGCACCACTACTCGACGCAGCCATATGGAGAGGAAACCAGCTAGCTGGGTTTCCTTAGACAGAGGCCTGCGGCAGCGCCTCAAGTAACTGTAGGCCTTAGTGCCTTCATGATACTTTCCTACCCCGTCATTAAGAATCTGATATGGAGCCTTAGCATCCTCCATAAGATCCTCGATGACCTGGGCACTGAGCACGCCCAAACAGTTCACGGGCTCATTCTTGCCCCCCGAAACTTTCTCCGACTTGGCGGCCCTGGCCCGGTGGAAGAAGAGGTAGGACGTCCACTTAGTGGTGTGAGCCAAATCAGAAGGCTCATCATAAAAATGGTGCACACGAAATAGTGGCACATCAGCTCCTGATACACCTCCACAACCCGAGGGTCCGAGTCCTCCAACTTCCGATTGATGGGAACATACTCTTCATATGGGGTATCCCCCATCGGCAGCCTCGAGATTATTGCCATCTTATGGAGGGCCAACCCCAACTCCCCCAGTGGAGTGGCGAAGGTCCCGGTGAGCGAAATGTATCGCTCCATCAGTGCCAGAAACAGGTTAGGGTTGGGAGGTAACCCAACACTCATCGCACTCACAGCAGCATACAGTCCAATGACCTCCATCTCTCTCCTAAAATGCTTCAAGGCCCAGTCAACTAGGCAAGCCCATCGGAGGTTTGTTGGGGCGATCCACCCATTGCACCGAGGATTCTTCTTGGGGTATACCCCCCCCCCCCCGTACCATAAAGTCGTTGCAAAAAGTCGGCAATTGGATCGGCTGGATCACTGAACTGTCTTTACTCGGAACGCTGCCCGGGCACAGTCCCCTGAACACCGTCACAACGCCAGAAGGACGGCTGACAAACGACCCATGGTCAGCTTCTTTCAAATGAAAGATCTTCCCCGGCTTGCCGTGAAGATCGGGAGTCAGCGTCCATGACATCCTCCTGGGATGTGTAGCATGGGAGAAAGCCGAGATGGGATAATCTCTCGGCATCGTTGGCAGATACAAGAACACACTCTCGGTGGGGAGAACCCAGGGTTCTCTCTTGGGCTTCGTCTGGGACTGTTTGTCAATCATGTCCCCAAAGAGAAAAGCCGGCTTGGTGTACTGGTCCCCGTCTATGTACGTCAGGGACTCTCCGTTAATCATGTTCAGCAATGTCCGCTCGCCCTGAGCAAATATCAAGATCTCCCTTCCTTCAGGATACTGGGGTCCAGAGATAGGAAATGTCACGTGGAACAGATCCTCCAGATAGTTTGAGTGCAGCATCCCGGCAGCGGAACCCATCACCTCGGCCAGTGGAGACTCATGCTAGTTAACTGCAAAAGTGCAAGGAAAATACGTCATTACAAATCTTACAACATAAAGACCAAGAAATGACAGTCTGTGCTTTACGCCAAGACTGTACAAAATTTGGTCATTTTACGTCGGAAGTCACATCCAGAAGCGTAATTGGCGGTATACAGTCCGTGCTTTATGCCAGACTGCCAAAATTCTAGTTATTACGCCGGAGGTCCCGTTCACAAGCTTAAAAGCTAAAAATTTTATAGTATACACCAAGTTCTCAGCAGTCAGAGCTTTTACGCTCAAAACTGTGAAAATATAAAGTTTTTACGCCGACACATTAGAAATGTGGGCTTAAAAGATGAAAACGTATCCGTGCGTCATCTTCCTCAAAGAGGCTATCAGCACAGAAGACGACCTAGCGCGGTCACGTTCAACGTGTGCGAAAGATTTTTCGTCGTTCTTTGTCATCCCAAAGGCTCTACCTCTAAGGCCGGGTGCGCTGCTCGTCGGCGGAATACTTCGCTCAGAAGAAAGTTCACCTTGCCCGACCGGAGACTCTCGCGCTGGGGCAGAAAAACGAGAAGAAGAACCTATACCCTTTCCCTTAGTGGAGGGGATTGTTTCGGCGCCATTTCTGAAAACTCGGAGTGCTCGGAGAAAGAACGAGGAGAAAAACTCAAAACAGTCGAAGGCTCTCTTTCGCAGAAGACGGATGAAAAGTTTTTCTCTCAAAAGCTTAGGATATATATAGAGTTTGGGTCGACACCTCGAATCCTCGGACGGACTCCTCAAAACTCCAACCAAATCTCACAATTAATATTTGGTTATGATTGGGTACTACGTCAGCCCACTACTCTCGAAAGGCGGACAGTCAGCAAATTCGAAGAGTTTTTCGTGCAAAAGCAGGTCAGCGGTTCCTACGCTAAGGAGCTTTCTACGCTCGACAGCAACAGATCTACAGTTTTACGCTCGCAAGCTATAAGTCTATGGTTTATGCCCGGATGCCTTTGTGCTCGGTAGCTTTTAAGCTCGAGAGGCTACAAACCTACGACTTTACGCTCAGCAGATACCAAATCGATGATCTCACGCTCGGTGGCGTTTAGTTTACGCTCGGAGGCAACAGATCCACAACCTTACTCTCGGAAGACTTCTTTTTTACAGGCTACAAATCTACAGTTCTACGCGAAGGAGATTTCTACGCTCGACAGCTACGAATCTACGGTTTTACGCTCGCAAGCTATCAGTCTATGGTTTTATGCCCGGATGCATTTGTGCTCGGTAGCTTTTACGCTCGAGAGACTACAAACCTACGACTTCACGCTCAGCAGCTACGAATCTACGATTTCACGCTCGGTGGCTTTCTACGCTCAATAGGCTACGAACTCAGGATTTTTAGCTCATCTACACTACGGATCTCTGACTTTCCGCATATCCGAACAGTTCTCAAGGCGGTCGATTACAGGAGTTCACACAGAAGATACTCCTTCTTGACCTCAAAATATCCCAAGTACCCGAAACATACAGAGTTCAAACATTGAGAAATTACTCTTCTCGGGTCAATTGGAGGTTCATCCAGACTCCAGTCCGAATATTTCATCTATCAAGATGGCAACTCAGTTTGACAGCCATTCCTCGACCCTGATCCAAGGGATTTTCGAGAAGTCATTCTTGAAGATGAAGTCTGAAACAAGAATTCTGTTTACACAGAAGTGAAAATAACAGTTCAAAATTCTACGCGGTTCCTCACTCCTAAAATAGCAGGACGGTTCGGACACTCAAATGCTAAAGCGGCTTTCTACGCATCCCTAGTTATGCGTAAAAAATAGGACATGGCCTAATACTCTTTCTATCAGAGTCGGCATAAAAGAATCAGACATGTCGAAGCCACACATATTCAGACTTTACAGCAACGTATGGCAAGATGATCACATGAAGAAGCAAGACAATTTTATTAAAGATTAAAGTCATGATTACATATGAGGGAAATCCAATCTACAAGGATTTTTTCTTCATTTTCATGATTACATCTGAAGGAAACCCCGTCTACAAAGGGCTTCCTCATCATCGTCTGAAGACCGCACCGAGGAGCTGTTCTGACAGGTTCTCACGTTGGTGATGGTCTTCCTCTTCTTCCAAAAAGATGATCAGTGGCAGGAGGATACAAAACTGGGCATAGACCCATCCTCCAACAGAAGGAAAGCAGGGTAATTCTGCTTTCCTACAGACCACCGCCACTCTAGCCGGTCTGTCTGCCTCTCGTCACCAGAGGTAACGGGAGAAGGTGCCACTTGCAAGCAGCGTGGCAAAATGCAACCGCCATATAAAGTTGCTGATTATCCCGAGCAAGGGAGGCTAAGATATCCTTCCATGATCCATCGTTGCAGTGGACACTTGCTCGAAGATGCCATCTTTTTTGGCTCCTTACACGCTGGAACAACATGATCTCCTTCTTCCTCCGGTCGACCCGACGAACTCCGGCGATCATCTCTGCGTGGTGATGGAAATGTGGGGAGAACAGGTTAAACCCTCAGCCTTTTTATAGGCGAAAGAGGTCACACCGGTCCCCAATAAATCTGCCATAAAGTCATCATCGACCGTTTTAACGCTCCATTCAGAAATGTTTCGAGTTACGAGGAGCGGTTCATGCTTCATTCAAAGCGTTCCAAATTCTGAGGAATTTAAAAGCTTTGAAGGGGGTCTTGTAGAAGCATGAAAAATACGCCGGATGGCTATACGCAGCATATTGATGCAGAGCAGCGTAAACAGAGGCCTTCATAGCCATCAAGCGTGCAACAGAGCTTTTTTTGCTAAACACAGCATAAAATATAAAGCTCAAAGGAACATCCATATAAGGCAGTACGTCCGAGCCGCTTCAGCGTAAACAGGGTGCTTCATCGACTCTTGGGCGTAAAATCCATCCTCTTTCAACGCAGCATTGAAGTGTACGAGAGACGCTTCGTATTCTCCGAAGTGAACCTGTCAGATCCTGCAATGAACCTGACGTCTGGGCTTCTGACAAAGGGATACTGCTCGACTACCCAGACGACGGCTATAATGATGGCACAGCACTGTGACCCAGGATGTTATTTACCGCCATCTCCTTTGCGTAAACTGCTTTTACGTGCACGAAGGGATACGCTGCCTTGTTTTACACAGGCACACATGAGCTATTTACGCTCTGCAGTAGACAAACCGCCTGCCACATCAAAAGCTGCACTTCATACGGGGCTCAAGGCACGTCTCTACGTCTAATGCACAGAGCGGTGACAGTTGCTCGAGGCACGTCTCTACGTCTAATGCAGAAAGAGGTGACAGTTTTCCAAGGCACGTCTCTGCAACTGATGCACAGAAGGGCTGCAGACCTTCAAAAACACTCCTCCGCATTTAATGCACAGGATGGTGGCAAATCTCGGCATTTAATGCAACAGATTTGATTATATCTTCAAAAGTCGTAATTCCGGCTAAGACGTCCACATCAGCACTCTGGCACGGTACGCAGCGGCTTCTACGTCCATTCAGCTCCTGTGCTCACTCGGCTTTTACGCCCACTCGGCCTCTATGACCACTCGGCTTCTACGCCCACTCGGCCTCTATGATCGCTCGGCTTCTACGCCTATTCGGCTTTTATGCCTGCTTGGCTTCTACGCCATGGTGACAGACATTGGCTTCTACGCCCACCTTTTTTGCACAAGGAATACCTACCTACGTGGCTTCTACGTCGTGATCTTCGTAGCGATTATACGCGTTTTGTCCCTTAGTTGGACCCGCGTCACACGCTAATTCAAAGGATCATCTATACGCAGGCATTGGTTATTTTAACAATTGTGTAAAAGGGTGCTATACTTTTCACTCTTCGGTTTCTATACCGACGGAGTGGTCACTGTCACCAAAAATCTATAAATAGAGACCTCTATCAACAGAGGAAAAGGTCAACAAATTGGAAGGTAGAAGGAATTGGTCTAAAAGCCTCCAAAAAGATCGAACCAGAGGTCAAGAGAGAGAGAGAGAAAGAGAGAGAGAGAGAGAGAGAGAGAGAAGAATCCGGAGCTCAGGCAAAGAGTAGGGATCGACGACTTTGGCATCGTGCATCCACCCTCTTCTGCAACCTTCGAAGCTGCTTCCTGTCTTCTACGGTACTTCTTCATCATCGTGTGGTCCAAGGGCTAAAGTGATCGACTGCAGATCAGACACCTATAGCAATATTTACCCAGATTAAATAAATTGTACTCCCACATCCTCGTATAGGATCAAATTGTACAAGTTTGTTTGTAAACCAAAGAAGGCAGATTTCATTTAAACCCCATCTTGAATACATTTTCATTCTTTCGTTTTCTACCACAAACACCTATCTATAAGAGTCCATATATATAGATATATAGTATGTAATGCCTAAAAGTAGCTTGATAATAGCTAAGGTAACATGAGTTAGGCTTTGATACCAAGGTATTGGTATTAGGTAATGGATAATTGGTCAAGATACTAGCTTTGTGGGTAAGGTATATATATGATACAAGTATATATGAGTGTATATATAAGATTGGTATCTAGTATATTCATATCTATATGATATTGACCTATTTGGTATCAAGTATATTCATATCTATATGATATTGACCTAGAGGACCTAGTTATAGCTTGATATTAGCTAGTGTTGATTAGTATGACTTAGAAAATCTAGTTTAGTAAGGTATGAACCTAGAATGACTAGTTTTGATTAGTGTTGACTAGTTTGACCCTAAAAGTCAACTCTTTAGGTAAGTTGAATCTAGAATCAAGGTATTGTCCTAGAATATCTAGTTTTGACCAACATTGACTAGTATAACCTAGATTTGACCTAGTTGACTTTTTTGACCTAGTTTTGAGCTAATTAAATATATTATTGATCTTAACACATCATTTGACCTAAAAATTCATATATAGGTTAGTATGACACCAGTTCGGACCCCGAGTCGCATCAGTTGCTCAGAACCATAGGCGAGTACATTCTCTGACAGTTTCCATTATTTGATTATTACATAATTTAAGTATTTAAAAATATAACATATGATTCTTGACACGATGGTACACGGATTGGTATTATTATTGGATCGCCAGTCATGAGATGTTACCTTAATTTATCGAGATGGTATCGAATACTGCTCCATGTTGGTATTGGATAACATTGGATAGTATTGGTTAAACATGGATATATTGGCTTGTAACGTGTCATGGTTGGATCCATCGTATCAGTCGGGACGGGGAAAGTACTAGCTAGATATATAATCAAGAACAATTGACAAGTAGTATAATCATCGGCTACTAGCTAATCATATACTTTACGTATGGTTAAGCTAGTTTTCCTTTGGTGTAAATCATTGAATCTCTCAAGCCGATCACATATCTCTTTAATATTTTAAAACACATAGTATATTATAGTTTTTATATTCAGTTCATAGATTACATTGCCTCATATTATAGTTCTTTCTCTTCCATTTCATATATAGTATAGCTATACCCTATTGCTTACATTACCTATTTCTCTTTACTATTTTTTATTGTATAAGTTTATTGTCTTTCATTGTATATAGCATCCTTTATTTACTATTTTATAGTCTTTGTCAATTAATTGAAACTGCTATTGGGTTGTACTTCGCTCCAATCTTGACTGGATATATTTTTCAGACGATGACTTAGAGGACTGGTGTCCCACGTACTATGGACCAAAATGAGGGATAGCAACCATGGGCCCTGACACTCTCAGGTGTGATTGTCGGGAGGTCTAGCTAGAATCACTAGTTATCCTAGTTAGTTTTTAT